>KB672835.1:1990339-2027518 GCA_000349145.1 Anopheles dirus
GCTGGAGAAAATATTTACACAGTGTTTCTTCATGCGCCGAAGCGCGAATTATTGGATGGTTTGCCCTGTAACCTGGCTGGCTGAACTGGTGGCGCCAATCGCGTGGTTGGGAAATGGTGGTTGGAGATTTGATGGAAATAATATTTAAGAGAAAATATTTGCCTTTTTTTGTAGACTAAGTTTATGAAGCGAGCACATATACGACCATTCTTCGCTTGCGTAGCCCTGTAAGCTGGCCGTTTTAACTAGTTATACCTAATAAATTGTAAAACAATTGGAAACGTAGGCTCGTGGCAACGGTTGGAATATTTCACTCTAAATTAAGTATCGTACCGAAACGGATTACACCGAATACAATGGCACTTGCGAGACAAGAATACAATACTTTCAAGAGTGTATACCTGAACACTCAGGATCTAGCAAGCTGTCAACGGAAATTGAATCGTTTTCTCAATGCTGCTGAGAGCCTGGATATATGGTGGCATTTAGCAAAGAATTTGATTACCCAACTAAGAACATTCAAATTGGGTTTCTTCATGTTACCACTGGTTCGGTATTCATTGTACATAGTTTTATCTTGTTGAGTGGCACGAACATCACCTGCAATAGTTTGTCATCTCTTCTACAATCGTCATAAACCAGATTTCTCATATTTTTTCAAACAAAATTCTTTATAATTCCAAAATGGATGTGGCTCCTGACGGGCATCTGAACAAGTAATACATCCGTTCGATGTAACTTAAATGCCAAATATATCTTTAGGTAGAGAAATCTTCTATCTTCTTTCTCAAAATCACCATTCCGTGATAAAAATTGTTGGTTACTACGGTTTTGTTTTCTGCGATGCTATAGCTACAACCATGTACGATTGCTAAACCCGCAATTATTCGCCAAACACTTAGATCCGTGTCTCAATCAGCAAGTTCTAACGGCGCTTCATTAAAAAATGAAGATGATCCAAAGTAGCATCATATGGACGTGAAGGTTCATTGGTTAAGTAAATTGACAACATTATGTCTCGTTAAGGGTCGAAAATAATTCGACATGCCTATAATACCTCCATTAGGGAGAAAATGGGTTCGTAGAAGCGTGATGTGATTCTATTCCAGGTAACACGCACAGCCCCGGTCTGGTTGAGGTTTGCTCGGCTATGCGCTATGCGTGAATGCGATGCCCCGTCTGGTTGCACGATGCCGATATCGACTGCACGAACGATTCGAACGTGCGTGCCGCGTGCTGTACTTCTTAGAATGCGGGCCCACTTTTTGCATGGTAGCCCAGCCCAAACGGTGGAACACGCGATGTGCGAATGTAAAATGTTCCCCGAGCGCTGCGAAGGTTACACAACTTGCAATGAAATAAAGATATCACCGGTTTCGCTGCTCATTTCTCGAGCTCTTCATTGCGAGACTCTTCGTGAGCGTGACCTACCTGGATGGAAGCGATTCTCCCATCAAAACGCACTCACGCATGGACGATTCACGAACATCCGGCAGGCAGATATCATCCTGTCTTGCGATTTCCTCACGGCTGCAGGCACAGGCAACGAAGTTACTAGGGAGTGCGATAGATTCGGCAAAGAATCCCGTGGACCGTGCGTGACTGCAGCTATCTGTGAATGGACCAAACGCAAACCGGATCGTTATACCCCGCGATGTAACCGAATACCGGATTCTGGCGGATACTTTACGCAGCGTGATAACATCCAGTGTCTCGCAGCCGGGCTGTGGTGGGAGTCCACTGTTGGGGAAGAAATCGGCGTGGCCCCGCACTACGTTCTCTCCCAGCGTGAGCCCGTCGGTGTGGATCACATCAACGAAGTGTGCCGCGTCGGGCCCGACTGCGTCCATCGAGTCCTGCTCGAACAGCGGTCCAGCCGGATCGAGTGCCGTAACTCGCGCTAGTTTTCCACCAAAGAAGCGTCCCACAACACCGGCGATATGGGCACCGAGACTGTGGCCAATGACGTGTACCTGCTTGTTGTCGATACCCAGCCGTCCCACGAAATGTGCCACTATACTCCCGATACGATTTCCCACCGGAAGCACAAGTTCCCGAGCCGTCGGATACAGCAGTGTCGCCACCGGTGACCAGTCCACCACCACGAGATTGTGTGCGTCCTGCACCAGGTACGCCGTGCGGATGGGAGTTATCGATATGTGATGCCGATCGGCATTCCAGCCGTGGATTAGCACCTTCAGCTGTCGGTGCAGGTCGATTTCGGCGGGTGGTACAAACGTTTCCACATTCATCTCTTTCTCCAGGTGCCTTTTGCGATGTGGGAGGGAAACAAGAACGGAACCACATTAGTCAGCAGCAACGGTTCCAGCGGCGGCCGTCTCCGGAAAGCACTTCCCACGGTGAGAAAAAATACAGTCTGACTTTGTTAAGCTCGTTTTCGTAATTTGAGACTGCAGACGTATCCATGGCGAGTGCAAATAGTAGCACGGCCGCACATCTCACCGAGCGCAGGGAATCCATTACGGGTTGCTTCCGTACGGCGCCACAATCACAGCACAAGTACCAGCTTTGGGTGGCAAAGCCGGGCTGGCTAAAGTGATGTTCGATGTTTTGCGTGCTCGTAAACGTCGGGTGGTTTAAATTGAAACGAGGTAGTTAGTGTGTGCAAATTGACCACCGGAATGCCTTTTTCAATTTACGTTTGCGGTTTGATCGCCCACTTTTTGATTGATTGATGTGTTTGGAGAATTTACCTTTGGTTGTGCGTTGAAGTTTTCAGATAAGTAATGGATTGATCATCCCTTGATGTTACTATCAAGTTGCACAATTAATTTTCCAATCGATTTTAACTTTTGACACGTGGTACAGAAAAGTTAATGGCTCCAAATAGTGAATGGTTTTGAATAGAATTCAGAAATGCGCGCATCGCATTACACACCGCAGATTGTGATTTAAGCTTTCATTTCGACCTTCCAATACCTCATGTAGTAATTATGAAATTGATTGGTTTTGTGGTTTTATTTAAACACCGCTTGAAGTGAGTGTAATCTATTAACAGTGATTGTAGTTGTATTCAATATGTACCATTCATTTTAGGAAGAGGAAAGGGCTATTCACTTGATTTAAATTTGATAACACATTCCTGAAAAGCTCTTGCGCACTTAATAAAATCAATATTTTCACACATGCTGATCAAACGTCAATGATAACGCTATACTTTGTAGTTCACATATCCGTCTTCATGCATATTTGAAAAGTCATCATTATAGTTGGGATATAAGGATCTGGCCAATTTTTGGAACTCGCTTTGCTACTATGTTTGAAACGAAAGCAACTAAAAGCGGGATGTAAAGTGTTTGTAGGTCCGTTGACCGGCCACAAAATTCTATTTTTATTTCTCTCGATACAGTTGGGGAAAGAAACGAAGGCGCCTCCTTCGCCCTTATTTAAAAACCCGCGAGCGAACAAATGCCAGTGTGTTACAGTCCTAGAGTTGACCGCGTTGGTGGAGAGTGGGCTCCATCGAACCGCTGTCATGATAACCGCTGCAATCATGACAGCGGTTGGTTTGCTGCCAATACAATAAAGCTTCGCAACAATGTTAGTTTTAGCGCTTGTAATCAACAAAGTTATTCCTTTCTGCATTTAAAAAATCCAAGTGTTTATTCAATATTTGTTATTCGCAAGCGTGGTTTTCCTAAATCCCAAACATAGTGTTCGTTACCTCTCAAAACTTGCTCGGCGATGTCCAAGTCAAGATGTCCATATGATGTCCATATGTTGACGTATTCTGTAATTATCTGTAAAACTAAAATTGACGATCCGCCACTCCCACCGCCAATGTTGCTTCTGAGATCCGAAGGAATACGAGTTTTGTTCAAAGATTTTTTTTTAAGTTTACTTACTCACTTATGTGGCACTACAACCCTTACTCGGTCCTTGTCTACTGATGGAAGATTCAACGCGGTCTATATACATATATTTCAATTTGTACCTACCACACTTCTCCCTTTCATGTGGACAGTCGAAAAGGGGATGAGTTATCCGGTGTCATCCTACTGACCAGCCCACCGGCGCCTGGCGAGTCCAATAGTCACACATAAGGGTCCAACGGTCCCCCTCGAATCCTCGAGGATTTTGTCATCTATGTTGATGGATCCTCAAATATTTTTTGTAAGCCGAAAATGTTCGATAGTTTATAGTTGATAATCTACTTAATTTTGCATGTCAACTTGAAATATTGTTAAGTATGTAATAGTACATGGTTTTGTTCTATTTGCCATACGGATTAACGAAGACAGTTCCTTTTTATACTGAGCATTCGGTTTGACAAAACCCGCGCACTTTATATCCGCGTGAATCGCGTTAATTGCGTTCTCGAGATAGCTTCAACGGATAATAAATTGCAACCTCTTCGAGAATGACAGCTAGCGGATGTATCTTATTGCTGCAGTACTGTATGACTATTCCATTTACATAATCAGTTCCGGCAGCTAGGGTTCATACACAAAATTTGTTATGCTTATGTTATGCAATCAAAACATTCCGGGTGGCACGAAACACCTCACTGGAAGTCCTTCTCTTTAAAGAAAGGGCTTCCCGCGGCAAGAGAATGAGGGCCTATATATGCAATTGTGTCAATTGTGTGGGCTTTTCTGCTCCAGTAAGTTGGGGGATCACTGTCCTAAAAAGTATCTTAAAGTCTATTCGTTTACCTGTAAACCTGGGATGGGATGATATTGTTGTCCGTGTTCCACGGTTCCTAGCACATCCTGAAGGGTTCTGCCAGGTTCTCATGATTTCGTACAGTTTCCATTGTGTTAGTAACACTGCGGAATTACTTCTAAGTAATCTGAGTGAGGACATGTTGGAAGCGTAGGAATTAACTACCATGGCTTCTCATTTGTCCTGGTTCCAGCAGACTGTTGTTACTACCTTTGCTCAGAGGTTCATGCTCGTGGACGTTACCGGATGTCCTGTAGAGTTCCCCCGTGGTTGACTCTTTCGTCGTTACTCATACCTGGAAAACATCCTTCACATACGGTGATGACCAAAACGACAAGACAGATAAAATTCTGCAATGCGTTGGACCTCCCGTTTTCGGTCAGACCCTAAATTAAGCTTGGTATGGTCTGATCGGAAAGAGCTATTACGATCTAACTCAATTTGCATTGTAAAGCCAGGGACTAGAACAAAGGCTCAAATTGCAACACCTTTCTCATTTATCGATGAATGAACTTCTGCCGTTTCTAAAGTGTGTGGGAGTTAACGGGCATTCACAGTTTCGTATAGTCTGTCTCATTGAAGTTATCGTTTCCACTCGTGGAACTGTTGGATGATATTTTCTCATTAGCTTTTGGTTGGTTCGACATTGCACATTGCATATTGAAGACTGAAAAAAAGAGTCTTCCAAAAACTAAAACTTAACTTCAAATGAGGATTAGGTTGAAAACGATAGCACAGTCGAAAATAACTACTAAGCAATGGAACTTTGAGATGAACTTTTTCAATATAAATTCGGTAAGGGCGAACAATACACGATAACTCCAGATGGCAGGATGTTGCTGTCAATGGGTAAAGATGAAATGCGCCCTTAGTTTCCATCCGTATCATATGCCATCAGCGGAAGTCGATGTCAATAAACTGTAGGTAATTTCCGATGGCTTCATATCGACGTGACACGCATCGATGGCATACATTTCGATTTATAATTGATCGAGGCGGTTGGCCTCAGATCTAGACTGTTCATTTAGATAAAATTGAAAAATGCTGTTTGAGAGCATTGAGCTAGATTCGCACCACGATCGAACGACCGTTGCGAATGGTGCCGCCAGTGTGATCTAGTTAAAGAATTTTATCTTGTTTTTAGCTGAACCAAATTGTGTAAACACATACCATATGTGGCACGCTTATGTCACACCAATACTGCGGCGAAAGGACCATTGAGCCGTAGAGCTGTTGTGTGCGTTCCCAATCCCAACCCCTCGTTCGCGGGGATGTGACCAGGTTATTAGTTGACCGTGCGATACTGCCCCGAGATGACGTTCGTTGTGTCGCTGTTACTCGTGGCACTTGGTACGCGGCTGTGCGGGGCATCGTTTTCAATACTGAGTGAGCCACGGCAAACGTGTGCGGGTTATTCGGGCATTGCCGACCGGATTGCGGTCCTCCTTCAATCTGTTTCGGCGCAAACTCCCGCTGTGGATCCGTTGTTAGGCCTGGCAGCCGGCATCAACGATCTGGTGCGGACGGTCACGGTCTATCAATCGTGCAGCGATGTTCCGGGACCTTCGGGGCTATACCGCATCCGGGATGGAAACGTCGGATCGACACAATACTACTGCCAGATGGAGCTGCTGGATGGTGGCTGGACAATGATACAGCATCGAACGAGTGGCAGAACTAACTTTACGCGCAGCTACCAGGAGTATAAGGATGGTTTCGGGCATCCCGAGCAGGAGTTTTGGATTGGTCTGACCCGCCTCAATCAGATCACTTCCCTGGCCCAGTACGAACTGGCGATTCTGATGGATGGTTTTGACGGTTCCACTGCGATGGTCCAGTATACGAGCTTCAAAGTTGGCGCCGAGTCCGACGGCTTTCGGTTGACGACGCTGAGTGGCTACAGTGGCACTGTCGGGAACTCGCTGAGCACATCCGTTGGCATGACATTCTCCACCTTCGACCACGACACTGATACGGCGAGCACGCAAAACTGCGCGAGCACATGGAGAGGCGGATGGTGGTTTAGCAACTGTGGCGATAGGTTCGTATAAGCCTTAACGTTGGGTCGATTCCTGACGAGCAACTTCTCATACGGCTCTTAAATTGCAGCAACCTTAACGGCTACTATGCTGGAGCAACTCCAACGACGACACCCAGAACGGCGATGGTGTGGAGTGCCTACAAGGGTTTATCGCAATCGCTCAAGAACTCGATCATGCTCATTCGCAAAAAGGTCTAGGCACCGACCGACCAAGTAATACGATTCAATGAGAGCAATAAAGTAGAAGCTTTCATTCATATTGTGCGTGTTTCGATTTCTTTCGAAAGAATTTACTGATAATCTTTCAGCTCCATACGCAACGGAATGCTTGAGAACTAATTTTAACATCTTGTAACGTTGTGTTGATGGAAACGCTTTATTCACCTTAACATTGTTTGTCCGATCTACGGTAATCGACGAATCATCATACGCGAACTTTTCAGCGAATAACTTTGTCCTCTGAACGTTAACCATGACATACCTTTACCGTACTGGAGGTTAGCACCGTTCAAATACTGTCCGTTGAGGTTGCTGGGAACAGAGACAATAGAACACGAAGAGAATTTAGGCGCTTACCGAGAGGGTAATATCCAGTGGACGGCAGTCTTACCTATCGTGACAGCTTGCGTACCACCAGGCACCGGTATTCTGCTGGGCACAGTTCAGCGTGTAGATATCGTTGTCCTTATCCGTGGTAGTAAACGCCATGCCCAGGTGCCTAAACAAGGAATCTCCCGCTGTTCCGCTGTACGTTCCGAGCACACTCAAGCGGTACAGATCGGCTTCGTCGCCGATCGCAAATGCTGTGTACTTCGCCGTAACCGTTTTGCCATCGAAATCCTCCAGCACAACGAGCAGCTCGTGCGGTGCCAGGTTTGTCACACGGTACAGATTGTTAAGGCCCCACCAAAACTCTCCGCTTTTCATATCACCGAACCCGCTCTGATACGCGCTCCACGTTCGGAAGAAATCGACCTGACCGTTGAACCGTCGTTGAAACACTAGCCATCCACCGCCGTCATAGGCCATATCGCAGTAGGCATAGTAGGGGACACGCTCAAACTCACCCTTCAGCAAATACAGTCCGGACGGGGAGCCTGCCGGTACGTCGGCACAAGTTTTGTAACTTCCCGGCCCCAGCGATGCTGCTTCCTTTACCTTGGAAATTATTTGATTCACCAGTGCCAGCAGATCGCCCGGCTTGATGAAGGTATCCGGTATTTGTCCTACACCAGCGATAGCGGCTTCCAGCAGGTCCAGGTTCTTCAGCGCTTGCTCCGAATCAAAACACAGCGACTGAGGGAAATCGCACGTTGTGGCCACTGCACCGTCGATGGCAGCAGCCAGCAGCAGCAGCACCGTAGTAGGGAACCACATCCTGCAACAGCTCGCGACTATGTACTGGACATATCGCAGCTCCAGCTCCAATCTCGCGAAATACGCTCGACGCTGTGTTGTTTGCACAGATGAACACTGCTGGAGCACACATTGTAACGTTTCCATAACCTAGAATCGTGGTGCACATTTAGCAGTAGTGTTCAAATTGGTTTGATTTTATTTCTCAAATCAGTGTTGTTTCACTAAATGTTGTTCATAAGTATACCCGGCTAAAGCTGAATAACACTATAACTTTGCAAGCTTTACAAATCCAAGATGACAAACTTTTTTGTTGAACTATTACATTCTTATAATTGTTATAAATTATGAAATTGATATGTTATGTAAAATTATGTATAGCTCAGATTGTTTAAATCATTTTGGGTTGTGTGTGACCAGAGTGTGTTTGTTCTTGTTCTATTTTTTTTATGTACTGTAAATGAGCAGAGCTGTCCATTAAGACAAAAACATGTCCGTCATTATTTCACCTCCATTATGATTATTTTGCGCCAGGTGAGAAATGCTTCATTGGAAGAAGTAATCTGTATAATGCGTCTGTAGTTGGAGTTCTGTTTTTGTGTCGAGGGGTTAGACTCTTCTTAGACACCAGGCTTTTCTTAGAAATAGCTGGCGGTATGTTACTTACTAAGCCTTATAACGATATACCCGGTTTCAAAGACAATTCGAGGAATATGAATTCATTCATTTTCATTTTCTTTTATAGAATAAATATTTTTTTCTATTCATACATGAAATCAGAGATCCAGTTTACAGAATAACATTTTCTAAAGTTTATGAATAATTTCAGATCATTATAGTTAATTTAAAATAAGAATAAATAAACATTTTTTTCTTCTTGTTTGCCATAACGACCTGTGTAGTCATGTCTGTCGTGTTCCAGCTCATTAGACTAACTTATATCACCACTCCTTACTGAAGACCGGCACCGCTACCAATACAACACCGGGTCACCTGGTCTGGTTGTCCACAGTCAATTGGAATTGGCTGCAAGCAAGACCAGTTTTTTTTCTATGAGGAAGCAGCGAGAGTCGAGATATAAAGAAATGCCTTTAATTTAATTAAAAAAAAAATATTATCATTTCATAGAGCGTATGTTTAGTCAATGAAATGGTGTAGTAGTAGCGGTGTCGGTATTCACACGGCCTAGTCAGCCACGTCAGTAACAAGAAAACATCGAAACACCAATAAAAATATATGGACAACCTTGCAGATTACTATGGAATAATGGTTACTTTCTATACAAATAAATAATAAAAGCATAAAGTATATCTTTCATAAATACAATACCTAACATATACATATACAGAATACATACTACAAATTATGAGTTTGATTTTAGTTTGTATGATTGTCAATTTTATTCTGCTTGAATAGTTTTTTTTTCCATTTCTACAATTATCATCCGAAAATTTTGATTTTTTTCTAGGTCTTTCGCTCCTGTTCTTATGAGCCAACACATTAAGTTTGTGCTCCTGAAAAATGGCTTTTTAACATGAACGGAGTAAGAATAACAAATTTAACGGAATATGAAAATCCGTTTCGAGCAATTGACCTCTAAAGTAGTAAAAGTGTCAATTGACACCACGCTTTTCCTTTAGTGTTAATTGAAAAGAAACATAAGTTTTCCAATCGAAATTTTCTACGTTAAACAGCTTTCCAACTTTCGAGCTTATTGGTGATCAAAAATGGAAAGCTTATTTTGGAATAGAAAACTTTCGGTGCTTTTTTTTAGAACACATTGCAATATTTCAAGAAATATTTCATGTACCTTTCGGAGCAATTCAATTTGACGGTTATTTTCATTGAAATGAAATTTGTTTATTTTTTTAAACTGAACTATTTATTTTCTTCTTTCTCTTCTCTTTAAATGTACTTTTGCATTATTGCGAGCTTTATTATTTAGGGAATTATCGGCGATCTGAGGCGATCTGAGTTTGGTATCAAAAACGCTTCCACGAGCTGAATCGAGATCAGTTTACTTAAGATGCATTTGCATACATATAATTTCTTAACACGCAGAATCACTCAGAGAAGAGGTTTTGAACACGTTGCCTGCCGTGACTACAATTTTTGCTGCCATGTATTATAGATACGATTATGCTGACATTTAATTGCGTATTATACTAATATTTAAGGTTCTACTATGGAAAGAAGCATCGTTTAATGACACTATTCATAATTTCTAAAATCAATTCCTGGAATTTTTGAAAGAATAACATTTGGCAACCTTCGTGTTACAAGAAAAGTGAACCAAAAGTTTAAGCTAACAAAACGTAAATCAATGTACGTACGTACGTATAAAAAGGGACAGAAGATACCTGATTTGAATGATATGACTAAAGGCGTGAGACATTGCATTTTATAGGTATTGGCACTTGTCTACATAAAAAAGTTCAAAGTATCTGTAAACATCACTCCAGTGTTTTGTTCACACATAGTTTTGTAACTATCGTTGGGATTAGAAATACCGGTCGTCATTCATATCAAATTTGTAGGTAAGGTAAAGGTCCAACAAACAATTAATCAATATGTCATTAACAAGGATTCGTGTTTTCAAGCACAAATCGTAAAGGACACGTTTGTGCTAGCGCTAACAAAAGGAAGAAAAATGACTCTCAAAACATGCGTTATTGTATAATCATACTTACAATAGATACCTGATGCGTTCTTAATATCCCAGAAGTAACAACTTGTGTGGCATTGACGATGGGACATAACCTTCCAATTCGATGTCGTGTATAGAATTGTATTTTGTTAAACGGTTTTAAGCCAACAATTATAGATTCTATTTTATTTTATGTTATCTATTATAGTGTACGTTCAAAGAACATTCAAGATGTGGCTCGTGCCATTACTCAATTAAGTTGAATGATTTCTGTAGGTGGTTTTCAGCAAGTGTAACAATAAAGTCAATTAAAATAAATAGATAACCTCTAATGTACCTTTCCTAAGATCCTGTTTCAAACGCAAAACTTTAAATTCCTGTTGAACAGGACATTTATCCCTGCATGTCTCGGTGCTCACATGTGTCAAAATACGTAACAAAATTCACAACAGGAATTTCATTGGGATTAAAATTTAAAAGACGCAACAAAAAATAAATAAAAGGAAACGAGCACGTCACCTTCTCTGGGACAGCGTACGACATTTCGTCCGATTATCCATCGACCTGGTGCGGGAGGTGATTTGTCACTACACTTGCTCCCGAGAGGTGAATGAAAAAGTAAATCAAACTGGTAGCCACAAACGAGCAGCATCGCAATCGAACCTTCAGAATCGGGACGCAGAAGAAGCAACAACAGCAAGATCATTGCGAGCCCATACATCATGATTAATTTCAACCGCAGTATCGTGAGCTTCCATGCCATTCGTACTTTGTTGTCGACTGTCTCGCGATTATCTTGAGAAGCTGGTTCCATTGCACTGACATTGATCATCCTCCGTACGGTCGGTAGCTTGATGGGAGATCCGCAGGAAGCAACACAGATCACACGTTCATTCTGTTTATGTTTTTTCCCCCTTAGTTCGTCAATTCGGAAGCTACCTGTCTCGTTATTATCGAGCATCAAAGCTATCTCGGTTTGAAACGAAGAACAGAAGAACAAAAATCACATACGGACGACAAGATTACTCAATTCTTCCTTGTAAGCCCATGCGGATTGAATTGTGGCCACTTGTGGTCTCGGCGGCTTCGACGGAAACGGATCCCGTCAAAAACAAATATATCATTCTTCGCGTCGGAACAACAACACACCGGACCTGAGCCAGTGACGTGTGCGCAAGAGGATTATGCTTCGTTTTATCTACGCTGTGCGCCGACCGGCGTATTGCTCCCGCTTGTACGTAGAAAACTGTGCGAGATTTTATGAATGAATCGCCCCGATGTTCTCGTTTTGGGAATAGAGGGAACACGTGAAAAGGCCGTAGATCATACGGGCAACGAAAGAACACAGCACAGATGTGCTTGTGACGGACAAATTGGGCGATATAAATCACGCCACGTCAGGTTACCAATTCACGCGGTCGTATTCGATGTGCTGGTATAAGGTACCGCAGTATCCGGCTATGAGAATGCTGTTTGGTCAGAGTGAGGATTACCCAGGATCACTTGAACTATTAAATCATTTTACATACGAAAATTTAATTTTTAATAATTGGTTGAAGCTGTTTTTGAACAATGTATTAATTTTTATATCTTTTATGATTTTTTTTATCTCTTTATTTGTTCAGCTGAATCGAACTGGTCGTAATCTGGTCGAACTGGACAACTCTACTAACTTAGTATACAAAATTAGCGAAGTCAGCAATGGCTCAAAATACTGGGAAAAGGTAGTAGGCCGATTACACGGGGTAGATTTTGACGGAATCTAGCTGTTAAAAAACTTCTTTCGCCATACAAAGTCGAGTTTTTTTTAC
The DNA here is from genome assembly GCA_000349145.1 of Anopheles dirus. Lineage (NCBI taxonomy): Eukaryota > Metazoa > Arthropoda > Insecta > Diptera > Culicidae > Anopheles > Anopheles dirus. The sequence continues at coordinate 2,002,881 of KB672835.1, forward strand.
ATATCCATATCCCAACCAAAACTACCCAGTGTAATCGAGTTGACAGGAGTGATTGATTGAAACTGATGTTTGTGACATATCGTTGATAACCATCTAGGAGCACGTTTTCCTTAGCTCTTCATTCGCCTTCAAACGCTTCATCTCAGTACCCATTCCGTTCTGTAGTCTCGGTCTGTTGTTCTGTGGCATGGTTCGGGAGGGGAAAATTATATTAGAACGCAAAACGTTTGTCCAAAAACGTATCAAACTTTATTGAACGATTTGTGTTTGCTTGTTGTTCATTAAAACTAAACCGAGTCAAGTTTGCAGCGTTCAGTAGCCAGGCCCGTCCCTGTGTCGGATCATCATTCGAGTCTTTTTCAAGCTGTAGTTGTATCCACGGAACGAGTTCCAGTAGATACCGGTCTTCTCCAGGGTGGGACCGTTCAGGTACAGACCGTTCAGGTTGCTGTGAAGGAGATTAAGCGTTGTGTAAGTATGGGGCGATGATGCGTTTGCACACTTGTCGTACGTACCTGTCACCGCACGACTTGTACCACCAGGCACCGTGGGTGATGGCGGCGCAGTTCTGATCGAACTTGTCGTTGTCGTAGTCGTAGGTGGAGAAGCGCATGCCCTCAGCCTCGAACGAGTCACCGGCACCGCCGAGGAAGCCCTTCAGCTTCAAGATCTTGTACTGATCGTTCTCGTCACTGACGGAGAACAGGTCGTACTTGGCGTAGGTGATGTTCTTCTCGAAGTCCTCCAGGACAATCAGCAGCTGGGCGGCTCCGTTCTTGGTGAACTGGTGGATACGCTCCAGACCAAGCCAGTATTCGCCTCCCTCGTTGTTTCCGAAACCGTACTTGTACTCCCGCCAGGAGCGGTAGAAGTCAACGCTACCGTCGAAACGGTTCTGGATGACCATCCATCGGCCGCCATAGTCCAACATACAGATCACCTTCACCGGCTTGTAGAAGTTGGCCTTGATCCAGTAGCTTCCAGTTTTCTTGATGTTGGGATCCTCGCAGGAGGCGTACACTCGGTCATCGCCACGCTTCTCCTTGCGCCCATAGCTGCACTTCAGACCGAACAGCGCCTCGGTCAGGTAAGTCTTGTCGGGGATGTTCTGCTGGAACTGCGTCAGTTCACTGATGATTGAATCGAAGACGAAATGGTTAGCGTAACTCCCGGAGGACGAAGGAGGAACATGCAATCGTTTGTAAATGCAGTACTTACTCGACATCCGACTGGATGATGGTGAGGTTCTGGCGTACGATGCTCAGCTGGTTGTCGACGGCGTTGGCGACCAGCTGCGTCTGCGACGACACGAATGCAACCTTCTCCGTTTCCTTGTGGATGGCGGCCACATCGCCCTGGATGCTGTCGGCCTTAATTTCAAGGTCCAACAACGACTTGATGATCTTCTCGTCTAGGTCATCGATCTGCTCGATGATATCCTTGCAGTTGCACTTCGGCGGAGGCTTGGGCTTCGGGAAGTCGTACTCCGAATCCGGACGGGGTGGGGGCCGCGTGGCTCCGTAGCCGCCACCATAACCGCCTCCGTAGGAACCTTCTCCTCCGTAGCCGCCTCCGATGCTACCTTCACCACCATAGCCGCCCTCGTAGCTACTGTCGTAGCCACCGCCGCCGTAACCGATTTTGGAGGGGGCATAGTTTGCCGGTCGGTAACCGTGTTCGCCGGAGTTATCACCATGCACTACGTTGTAGTACCCGTAGCCACGCACATCGTCATCGTCGTCGGCTGCCTTGTCGTCACTAGCCTTGATCTCCTCGACCACCTCCTCCGGGATTTTCTCTTCCTTTTCCTCGGTCGAGGCGGCACTAGCGAGCGCCAGTGCCAGCGTTACAATAAGGAAGATTTTTCTCATGCTGATCTGCGTCTCTGCTACTCCAGACGGACTCCAGACGGAACTGATACTGTTTGAGTGCCTGCCAGTCCAATTTATAGTAAATCCCACCGGCTCGGTGAGCCTCCCCAGAAACCAACCGGTACCGTTATTTGCTCAACATCTTCAAGTCACAACCACCACGACCAGCACAACCGGCACAAAAATCCCGAGGGTTTGTCGACTCCAAAACTCCAAACAGCAACTGATAATTTATTTCAATAGGCCTAAGCAACCAAAGACGTAGCTGGGGGCGAGAGGGGATTGATAATCAACTAATTTCCTTTGCGAAAGAGTCACGTAGAACTAGCAAGAGGGAACAGAGGGAACATCTATCCAGTTTTTTTTCTTCCCATATCCCATTGCGTGCGTCCAGAACCAACGTTCGCTCATTAGCATGTTTCTTCGCAAAAAACTCCAGCTGAGAGAAGAAGGCACAGAAATTGGCCCATTTCTTCCAAAATATGCAAATATCCACCATGTGATGATACCTAGTTCAGCTAGAGCCAGAACTGGTTCTAGTGCCCGGTCAAATCGATAGAAATAGCCTGAAAATAAACGTATTTTTTTATTGTCGGACCTATGTCGTTCGGTGTTTGATTTCGATCGTCCCCAAATCGAACCGAATTAGAAAAGAAGACAATACACATAGCCGAACCCGTGCTGCTCCACATGATGCTGTACTGAGCAACAGCACGGAACTCGGAGCGGGACGGAGAAGCTGCCACTAAATAGTTAGCGCCTCATGGGAGCATCAATTCGTGCGATAAGGTGTGCATATTTTTTGCTGTTTATTCTATACTGCATATATCTTTACCTGCGCGACGCTCCACGCGGTCAGTGACTTTGAGATTAATGGGGGCAACGATTTGGGATACAGGAGTGGGTTGCGAAATGATATGCATCTCGTTTCTGCTAAAGCGAGGGAAGTATTGGAGTAAATCTGCTGGACCTATGGGACGCATATTCAACATAACGGTATCTTTCCGCGATGCTCGTTCATCCAGAAACTTATGGATTTGAAACGTTGAAGCGGTCATTTATTTTAACTTCTTAAGGGGCAACATTGTATGAAACGTTTCTCCAAAGCTATGATTTTTCAAGTAATAGACCTAATACCACAATTTTTTATGTGTTTGTATAAACTAACGAATTTGAACTGTTAGCTAACCATTGTAAATGTCGTTTATATGTGTGTAATTTTGCCTATTTTTCCGAAAATTTAATTTCGTTGCTTCATTCGAAAGAATCAAATTCTGTCACAAACATTTTATTGTCATAAGACCCACACAAAGATTACAAGAAATCTTATCAAGAGTGTCGTCATTATAACCATGTAAATTTCATCCAGGCTCTAAATAAGTAAGAGATTAATGTATCACAAGTTATTAAGTTTAATGTACGGTAAATTAGAAATAAACAACATAATGTTTAAATTATTCTAGTTGCCCCTTATGCTAGTAGCCTAAGAGGCGAAAGACCTTATAGGTCAAAGCTTCTCTAATAAATCTAAACAACATTATGTTAGTATCAGTTCTTAAAACACTGGATTATTGTTGATTCACAATAACAACTGGCTACAATTGTAAGGTATAGGCACACTTGCGATTAAAATATCGTTTAATTCAATATGAATAGTACGTGCAATCATTGTAGAACTATTTCAAAATGCACAGAGTGTGGTACGTTTAATATTTGGCGTAGCGACCTTTGGCGTAGCGACCTTCGCGGTTATGCCTGCATTGAAGCGGATTACTCCGGACCTAATCGTGTGAAGCCTGGCTCGGATAATGCACTCCTAATTATAATAACACGCTGAATGCTCGATTATATGCGTAAGCTGATGTCATTCTGGAAGCTCGATAAAAAGCAAATGCATAAACATGATGTAGTTCTCTATGGAGGTTTAGGTGGTGTGACTTTGACACGTTCGTCATTCTCAAACAGTGACGACCTACTTTTGAAGAATAATAAACGAATTTGAAGAATAATAAGCGATTTAAGTTCTTATTTCATCTATTTTTGCATGTTGTTTCTTTGCACAGAATCAACATATTGTACGGAAAGAAGAAGAAAATTATTCAAAAGTTGCACAAATTCTTGCAAACACATTGCAAGCGAATTTATTTATTTCGATACACATTCGCAATATACTACGTAGACAAACTGTGGAGCATAGTGCTACAAACATGTTAAGAATATTATTTGATCTCAGAACGTCCGTACGGGGACGGACACATATCGGACATAAAATATGCAAACAAAACTAGAATGCGATATCTAATGTCCAGAAGACGATAGAGAAGAAGCGCAAATTAGGCAACTCTCATTCCATTTCCATCCCGTTCGTCCCACAGGTGATCGTCTAGCCCGCGCGTCTGCTAACGGGACCGTCGTCCAGTTCCAGTTCGGTCGATTTTTGGCTGTTCCAGACGAGTATTTAAGGTTGCGATCGTGCTATCCGGGCGTCAGTGCGCACTAGGAAGCGTTAGCAAGATGAAGTTGATCGTGCTTGTTTTAGCAGTTGGCTGTATGGCGAGCCTGTGCTCTGCCGATACGAGTGCCATCGGGCCCAAATATGGCGTTAAGCCACCACCACCCACCAAGCCCTTGGTCAAGGGTGGCAGTGACATCGACAAATGTGGTTGCCACGAGATCGTGGCCAAGCTGAAGCGAGTCGAGGCTAACCTGCTGAAGCTTATCCTGAACCTGCGCAACAAGTACGGTTCCGTGTACAGCGAGCTGCTGGACATGAAGAAACACGTCAAGAGTGTGTCCTGGTACGTCGGACAGACTTCGGAAACCGGCCACAACATCAACGAGCAGCTGGTCAGCTCGTCCCTCACGCTCGCAGAAATCATGCAGTCGATTAGGTTTGTAGCAATGTTCTTCTCGACACTTAACGTCTACTGGTGGTTGTCTTACTAACGCCTATTTAATACTGTTTTGTGTACAACGCAGAGATCTGACCATCAACCAGCAGAGCTTGGTGACGAAGACTTTCCTCACGGAGTCCATTCTGGATCTCGAGGGACGTCACGGCGAGCAAAGACCGCCAGCACCGGAAGGTGACATCATCTACACGTCCTGTGATGATGAGCGCATCACCACCACCGGCACGTACCTGGTACAGGATGCGTTTGGTGAGCCCACCAAGCTGGTCTGCGTGTTGGACTTCCAGCCGGGAGCGTACACTGTGATTCAAAACCGTCAGGACGGTTCGACCGACTTCTACCGCGGCTACAGCGATTACAAGGCTGGATTCGGAGAGTTCGATGGTGGTGACTACTGGCTGGGTCTGGACCGCATTTACAACCTTACCTCGTCGGGCGACTACGAACTGTTCATTCTGATGGAGGACTTCGAGAAGAATGTGTCGTACGCGAAGTATGCTAACTTCGCCATCGGCGCGGGCAGCGACTTCTACCCGATCACCAAGCTGGATGGGTTCTCTGGCCCAGCCGGGGATTCGCTGGGAGCGCGTGTTGGCGTGCTATTCAGCGCGTTCGATATTGATGTGGACAACAGCGAGAGTAACTGTGCCGTCACGAACCGCGGTGGCTTCTGGTACACCGATTGCGGCATGTGGTAATTATCAGCACAACATACAAAAACATCTCTTCGTTCGCTTCCTTTCCATGCTCACCATAACGTTTGCGCATTCTTTTTCAACAGCAATTTGAACGGTCTGTACCTGAAGGGTCTGTCCGGTGGCACTACCGGCATGTTCTGGGAGACCTTCCGCGGAGCCAACTACAGTCTGAAGAAGAGCCGAATGATGGTTAAGCGCAAGCCGATGGAAACCACGACAGCTCCCGCGGAAACCACTACTGCTGCTGCGGAAACCACCACCGCTGCTGCGGAAACCACGGTTCCACCGACTACTACGACGCTAGCTCCGGAAACAACTGTCTCAGCAGGAAAATAAAATAGCCCGTGTCCGAAAATAAGAAAACATCCTGAAGCGAACATGGTTCAATTTAAGTTTAACTCATGCAATAAAAAATAACGATTTTTACAATCTCAATATGGGTATTTTTTGTTGTGCTTGTTTCGTTGCTTGGAGACATTGATTAGTGAGAGCATCGGTGAGTTTTGATGTTGCTAACACTGTACTAATGGAACGCGTAGATTAAAATTGAGTGTATAGAGTAAGAAACGGTCGACCAAATGTGCACGATTTTTGCAGGGCTTACTGCTGACAGCAAAACAGGCAGCAATTTTGAAAAGAACTGTTAATTTGCAGAAAGTAGTTGAACTAACGTAGAGAAGTTTATGGTGCAGCAACTAGACACACGCTTGCTTTTATAGTCGTGCATACCTTGTCTGCTGGGATATGTTAATTTTGTTTGCAATAATATCACAAATACATGGCACTGATTTGATCAATTCAACCAATCACCGCTGCTACATATTTATGTATGGATATATTGTATGGATATATATATATAATTTATTGTAGAATCGGTTAGGTAACACTAATACTGTTGGCAATTAGTTTGACTAAGAAAGGTGAACGATTAGACTATTATGCTTTTTGTCTCTCGTGTATGAGTAGATTTGCAATAGGAGAAGAATTTCACACTCTCGCTTTCACATAGAAGTGCTAAATAGATCGGTGTCCCACATTTGCACGCAGTAGAACTTAAAACCGGTTCGAAGTTTATTGACTTCCTTCTCACTAAATATGCAACCCTTATATTTGCTAACAAAGTTTTAAATAACAGCTCATTGTTTTCACTACTCCGAATAGATCGACAGTTCAAAGTAGTTGCAAAGTTAATTTCTTAGCTGACGATACCAATTTACGTTGAAAAGTGCAATGTGTGGAAGATGTGTTTGATGATAAAGCAGAATAGATCAAATTTCACTGTTCTACACTTAACCAACGTTAGAAAATACTCTAACGGTCTTCCAAAGATGAATATTTTGTCTTAATTATGACATACGACGTATTGCTATTTTGATGTATGAAGCAAGGTTATTATTATTATTCTTTAACAGCTTGTTGCACCGAGACGGTTCACATAAACAAATCACTGTTCTTGTATCATAATTAAAACGAACAAACATTATCGAATGGAAACGCGGCAAATATATCATGCTTTGATCATGCATGCATATCAAAGTGCGTTCTAGTGCGGACATGAATCACATAGACATGAAGATGAAACCTGCTACGTTGGGATATCATGAAATGTATATAGTGAAGAGATTACAGTTTTATTCGGGAAAATAGGAAATTTGAGTTTCTTGCTCATTCTTTTCTCGCGCTTTCCGCTTCCCGCTTCGTAATGCTGACGAAATTAGAGAGTTCGAAATGGATGCACCTTCCTTTAGTTACTCAGAGTTTGTCGTATTTTTCAGTTTCATTAATAACTGACGTAGCATATCTTTCGTAATTTATTTTCTTTTTAACTTTTTTGTTGTTTAATTTTTATACCATTACTTTTGAAATCGTTTTAGCAGTTGCTGTATCCGGTTTTACAATTTATGCTATACACTTTTCATTAACGGGGACGATGGACAGAAGTAACTTTAGTTTCAAAATCAGAACTTTTTTGTTGTTGAAATTTAGACTCTAAAAACAGCACTACTTTAACACTTGCAAAAATAAATGTTACGAAATTTCAAGAATATATTGTTCGGAAGAGATTTTGAACGTTAACGTTGAACGTTAAATTCGTAAATATTTTAAAAGAAATTTAATTTATGTATGTAAAAACTTATAACTTAAAACGTATTAGTGTGCATTGGTTGAATTGAAGTCAGAAAGAGAACAGACAGAGGGAAGATAAACAAACAAATATGAAAACACTTCATCTCATAGCTTATGTATGATGCACAACGTACAAGTATATATTTGTACATAGTATATTTACAGATTATTTCTTTTGGCTTAGTGATGAAAATCTTGTCGTTTCGGATACATCGTATATGAAGCTTTTCTTGCTCACTAATGCCCAAATGCCTTTGCAAATTTAAACGTAATTTGCTTTTGTTCCTTGATTTAATTCTCAATTTACCTTTACTGCTAGATAGTCTATAATGTTAGTGTCAGTATATTGTGTCCTATAAACCTCAAAAATATTAAAACAAGCGATTATCCTGCAACGACTCTATTCCTGTTCGGACTAATACGATTCTATTGCATAAATAACTGAAATAACTTAATGTGTCTCTGTATTTAACAAATTAATCAATTGAGTAACATTCCCTATTTCTGAATAATTTAGCATTATCGAGGACAAAACCCATCGAAGGTATCATTTGTACTGTCGTTCTTCCAAGTTTTCGTTTTCAATTAATTATGATCTATGATGAAAAATATATAGTTTTTTAATCGCAGCTAAGTTGTTTACCATATGATATTTTATACTTTCGCTAGAACAGACGCACTCACGGAAGAATGTATAGAATAATGTATACTATTGTTTACTCTACGATCAAATTAATGTCGGAACCAACGATAAAAAATTGGAAAATTTTCTCTCTTCGGGAATCCTAAAGAAAGGATCATAAATGTGACTGAAACACACGAAGAATGCAAAATGCCGGCAGTAATCGGCCTTGAGTTGCTTAAGTTACGTATGCGTATGAGTCCCCCACTACGTAAAAAATCGGCACGTGCTAGGTCATAAGATTTTTTTCTGCAATGCAAGAAGAAAACTTATAATGTATTTTAAGAGCGTGAAAAATGAACCCGGCTGCAACCTACTCACGCCTACTTTTTATTGCAGTACAGAGCTGCCTTATTTAATAGATGTGTGCGTGAATGAACATTTCCTGGGTTCATTTGAAGTTGAAATGTGCGAGAGAAGATCTTCATCGTCTCCAGCGGATGAACGATTATTTTCTCTCGCAATTTATGCTGAAAGGAAGTTAATCGGAAGTTAATGGTTGAATTAAGTTTCTTTAAAGCTGTAAGATAATAATTACTATGGAGTGTACAAACTTCTAACGTATTTTAGATATCTACACATTTTCGACTATGACCGAGTAACTGAATGGTTAGTCAATCTGGCGAACGTAATTTTACTTGATTATTTAATTTTTTTAAACGGGCCTGGTATTAAAAAAATGTTGTACTTTTTTAAATATGGAGCTAATGAAATATCTATTGAACCAAGCGTTTGATATTTGAGATATTGATATTATTTATTGGTATTGATGTTTGTGCATAATAGCCTAAGAAGTTCAAGAAACCGCTGGTCCAAAGCCTCTCTAAGCCATTACAAATTAAATAACTTGTGCGTAATGGAATGAGCTTTAAGAAAATGATGACGATTGAACATAAAATCAAGTTATATGTTTTATAATACATAAAGGCTAACATTCCTAGTTGGATGTTCTCCGGAATTTGTCCAAATATTGATCCAGTGTGCATGTACGAGAGCATGGAAAGCAGGAGAATACACTGCTGAGCGAGCAAAACTAATTCATTCATTCATTCATTCACATCAGGCATCACAGGCCTGGCTCTACGTGTGATACGATATCGTTATCTTCGTGTTCAACATCATGATGTTATTTCAAAGCTTGTTCTACGCTGTTTGCAAAATACACAGAAAATAAGTTCTTTAAATTTATAAATGTTAATCGTTTGTGAGTGTTTAAACATGGTCAAATTAAATTAATTGTTGTTAAACGGTTGTAGTCGGTTACTATTCCATTGAAAACAGTTAGAGGATGATTATTTGGCGGAACTTTAATTGAAATTCAATTGAAACACATATTATTCAATGGAATGATCATCACTGCTAGTCTATTTAACAAAACAACCCCAAAATACACCCACATAAACATGTTTAAGGTATATTTAAAATCATCATAATAAACCAAATAAGATGCACGGGACCATGTGACACTTCAAATTTAAAGCGTTTAAAGTTTCAGTAGACCATTATCTGGTATGAAGCTGAAAGGTATATGTAAGAAGAAGTAGGACAATTATAGTGGTACTTCATGTGCTTCAAAGTAAAAGCTACATAATTTATTAGAAGTCCGTGCATTTTCACACGGCTTTATGTGACATCTTCCCCATTCTTTAATTTTTAACACTTTTTTAAACAAAGTTTAAGTACCTGTTGAATTGGTGATGACCATAGAAAACATCACAAGCAAAAAAAAAGGAAATATTTCAGAAGTATTGTTATTTTGAGTTATCAAAAAACATAGATTTTTTTCTGCTTCTCGTTTCTCTGACTTTGATAGTGCATATCTTGTGATCAAAGTAGGAGCAGGCGAAAAGTGAAGGCACATTGCTTCCAGAGCAGTATCTCCACTGCTCCGGAGTGACAGTGATGTATCCACATATATGGTCTTCAATTTACTTTCGTTTTCGACACTAAACAAAAACATGATGCATAAGAATTCGTGTAAGCAAACAGAAAGAAATAACAAATCTCATATTCAGGATTGGGGTTTTGTTTTCCATTCGTTAAAATCTCGAAACCCCCTGTTTAAAAACAGTTTTTCCCCCAAGCGCTACATCACTGCTGGTGAACATAGCAGCGAACACCACCGACAACCCCCAGCAGGTTAGGGGTGTTATAGCGCCCTCAACATAACAAAGTGATGCTGATCGGAGACGGTTGTGTGCACGCTGCTAGCGTTTCCCTCTATTTTTTTAACTGATCGCGCTTCTCACGACGACGGCGTGTGTTCGCGTATAAGTAGCACCAGATTTTTAGAAACGAATCGAAACATGTGCTCAATATTTCTGTAAGCTGATGTGATTTCGGTGTAAGTGATTCGGTCCAAAACGGATGTAAAAGACGATTTAAAGTTCTTTCCGATAAACCCTGCGTGGTGGTAGCCAAACGGTGCATTTTTGCCGGTATGGATCCAAAGGATCACGCCTAGGATCGGATTAAAGTGTAAGATCCTGGTCCGAGACGCATGCGCGATCGCTCCGTAAGTGTTGTGTATTAGACGTGCTCAACCGTATGTTAAAACTGCGAAATATCTCGATCCCTTTGCCGGTGTATTTTGGCGCCAAGTGAAAGTGCAATCTAAGTAATCGCTGTTTCAGTAAAGATCTTGGTGCTGGCGAGGCAAAAATCAGGAAGTGATCTGCGTCGTAGTTTCGAAATAATGTTGATGTCACTTTGCCGGCTGACCACGTGTTATCGAAGAACCTGATTGGCCGTGTTATCGGTGCGTGTGATTGATGATAATTTTGGAACCGCGTGGAAACCGTTCAAGTGTAGCATGTCAGCGTGCTCTTGAGCTGCACTACAGTTCACCAAAGTGTCTGCAAGCAATGTGTGCCGATTGTAAGCTAAACTAATTAGAAGATCGAATAGTGCATAATTAGCAGTGATTGCAGTGACGATGATTACAAATGTCTGAAGTTGCAAATACTTTCCTCTGCTTTCGCTAAATTTGATGGATTTAAGGCTTCCGGTGAGGTGTTTAAGCAATCCATCTACCACGCGCCAGCATTGCCTTATCGCGAAGGAAGGGCTGTGTGATTGTTGTTCTTACATTTCCGACACCAATCGAGAGCGGCTCACGCGGTACGGTGCATTAGTACTCCATTTCGTAGTGTGGAAGCCGATTGCGACATCGGATGTGCAAATCGAGCGATTTCCTAGTCGTACACATGGTAATGAGTTCGGCGTGACTTGCGGCTAAGCCGTGTGAGACAGTGATAGAGTGATTTTTTTATTTCAAATATATATGTGTGAACGTGTGCGTGTGTGCATAAATGTGGATAATTTCTATATCGTTTCGTTAGATGATAGCATAAAGTGTTGCGCATAATTTTTCCCAGATTATGTGCAGTGAGTGAGCCGGTTTGAGTGTGAACTTTAAACAACAATTGGAGCACTTTTCCCACGCAGATCGGTACGATCACGCGGACAGCAGCATACGGTACGGGTATCGTTTTATGGATACAGCAGGAGATCAAATCGTACCGTCCACAAGCTTTTGGGTAATGCAGGTGAGTGTGCAGTTGGTGTTTATGCTATTCATGTATTAAGAGAAGATATCGTCAGCATTAATGGTATTGTGGAAGGAATTTCAAAATATTTGTTGAATATATGCGTTTCAAAGCAGCAAACACAAAATGTCTGAAAAGTGCATGGGGACGAATTGATTTAATTAATCTAGATCATTCCAGATTGTCTATTCAAACTTATTGAAGAATTTTGTATTAGCTATTGGGTATTCAACATATCCCTATATTTCTATCTCAGTTTGCACAAACATATTCATAAAGCGATGGTCTTCATGATTTTGATTGATCTTTCACACTTGATATGTTTATCTTCTGATTTCTACGGATCGTTTAGATCTAAAAGAGTACTTGATTTATTTAATGTTAAGTCTTTCTAATAGATGTGACGCATCCACAGTACCTTGAACTAGTCCGGCAATAAACAAAGCTTGAAATGTCTACGTTTAATTTCTAAAGATTCTAGTCCTAATAGATACACCCTCAAATATTACATGAATAATTCAAGCCAAACAATATGAATACACATGTTGTATAATAAAAACAATTGAGCTAATGCAATAAATCTGGTTATAGCCCCGATAACGATAACAATAAAACGATTTAAACAATGCGCACCAGCCTATTACTGGGAGTATTTTATGGTGCACTTGCCACGAAGCTTACCGAGACACTTGAGCATCCAGCAAAGCCTCGCCGATGCGATTGCGAATCTCTGTTCGGAGCCCATTGCACTAAGCGAAGCCCTCACCGGTGGCGGCCGAAGATGCGCTCACTTTCTACACAAATATTTGTCGAAAGATGCCACCGGGCAGGGCTGCACAGGGAGCGATCGCCTTGCTTGCCACCGTGCCATGAAATTCCGACGGCACCCGGTTCGGTCCGGCCTGGCCCGATCGGCTCACTTCATCATACGCCACGTGCATTTAATTATTAGCTTTGGACGCGCGTTAAAAGCCGTACATTGATAGGCAAAATAAATTATCATCGACTGGGTCCGACGTGTGGCCGGAACGAGGTATGGAAATACAAAAAATCAATGATTTCTATCAATAATCTATCGGCTCGAGCCCGGTGCGTAGCGTGTGCCACCAGTCCGTCAGTCGCAGGGAATTCTCGCACGCCGCTCGTCGTGGTGGCAACGGCGGTAGATCATCAATAAATTAAGGCTATAGAGAGCTGTCGCGTCGCGGTGAAGGCACATGATGATGGTGATTAGTTTGCCCGGCGAGGTGCGCACGATCCTCTCCAGACGCGCGTATCCGAACGGTCCCAGACCGTCCGTCTGCGATCAGTAAGAATGAACGGGCAGCGCTCGCGCTCCATGAAACCAGGGCAAATGGCGCACGATCGCCCAGCCGCTGGTCCATCTTGCCACGGATGCTGTGGAAGACCAGAAACTTCCACTCTCGGAACGGTGAGCGTGAACAATTGTGTGCCGCTGTTTCGTGAGGTGGGTGGTGGTTGTTGTTTTTTAGTTTGGGGGTGTTTTTAATCGATGGATAAATTATGCGAAATTTACAGCCCCGCGCCGATCGATCAAACAAATCGATGACCATGATGATGATGACAGTGTCGTTTGCCGTACGGACGATAGCCGTGAGCGGATTTCCATATCAGCTGCTCGTGCCGGAGGGTCAGGTGTGCTCGAAATAATCGGGTGATCGATGGAACATCGACCCAACGAGGAGCGGATGGACCGTTGGGGGCTGGCAGCTTTTTTCCACCTCGCTTGCGTCGAGATAGTGCAGAAATGGATGCGTTCAGTTTATCAAATATGGGCAATTTATCTTTTGTTTCTTTTAATCCAAATAAACTAGCTTTATCGTGCTATCGTTGAATTGAATATGTTTATACATTTTTTATGGGATATTTGATTGGAATTGTTTTTCCGAGATTTTAAGTGACATTATGAGGTTATTGTAAAGGAAACCTGGCATATTAAAACAGTTTTCTTAGGAACATTATAGCATAAAATGGTAAACCTCCACTAACGCCCATAACTTCTTAAGTAAAATTTGTTATAAAACTTGACTTCATTTCATAGTTTACCGCAAAGTTTCTACCAAATATATCACTTTAATATGATTGACGTTATCGTCAATTTTAATCAATAAAAAAAAATTAAAGAAATAATGCAACATTTAACTATTGAATAGGGTTGAGTAATATAATATAATAATAAATAAATGAAATAGGAGAAAGTTTAAGTCAGTTGAAAAAGGTGTTAGTATTTCACCTTTTTTATCTTCAAAACTCTAAGTAACATTACAAATTAAACAATTAAAAAAGAATTAATTAATTCAAAATACAGCATTTATCCTTTGTAATATTACATCATGAAGCTTGCTGACGATATTATTCAAGCCTGGTCTTTTACGAAAGTATTTCTATTTTTTACGAAATTATCTAAAAAAATGCACAATTTGTCGAAGATACCTTAAAAAAAGATAACTTTGAGGTCGCTTACTTCAACCATACAATTGTAATTTTCCATATCCATTATGTTATCTAAATATTATATTATAACCACAATTTAGGACAAATTCAAATATCAAATTACCCAATACGGAGATTTAAATGTATGACGGCAAAGATATCCCGACATTAACCACATTTAATTTTTGTAAACGCTGTTCAAACCTTGTCGAAGTTCCCGAAACGCGGTGAAAATAGTTCCCAAGTAGCAAGCGTGCTACGAGTGCGAAACGCGCAAAGGTTAAATGTCGGCTTCACCTGCGAAATAATCGAACTAGCGCGGCAGCCCAAAATCACTGCCTGCACACAAACACACACACACATATGCCGAAAAACCTGTTTGCGCAAGCATGCGCAGCATAATGACATTAGTGAAAACATTTTTCCCCGGGACAAACGGTCGTGATACCGCGCGGGGACGGAACGATGCTACTACAGGCTACACCGGGGTATCTCGTACCGGGTGTTGCAATTGCCGTACTTTCCGTGTTCGTTTTCCAAATGTCAGGCATCTCGATACGGCATGCGATGCGATTTGTGTGCGCTGCACACGCCGCGGTGCAGGTGCAACTGCATTTTTCATGATTTTCCACATCCAATTCAATCCCGTTGCATCGGCGCTGCATTATGCAATCGATGCGATGTCGGTTGCAATTTGCTACACTGGCAGCGATGGCAAACGCCGCGGCTAGTGTAACCACGCGCGGCGGCAGCACCCCCTCTCTCTGGCAAAGGGAAATGGAAACTCAAATGCATCGATGTTTAGTCAAATGTCACACCATTGACACATTACTGCTTTTAAGATGTTGTTTTTCGGAGTCTCTTTAAAATCCCTCCATACCCGGCCACCGGCAGTGACTCCCGTCCCGCCATTGGGGACATTGTTTTTGTCGTTATTGTAATTCCTTCGCCTATTCTTTGTCTATCGAAGCCTCTCAGAAGCAGTCGGAGGAGATCGATTCAGATGGCACGATAAACCTATCGATGGGAAACGGCTTGCGGGGGGCAGAGCGGTTGGGTATGTCAGTGCGTCGGGTCCCTTCCCACTGCCACGCTATCTGCGGTTCAATATCTACGTAAACGGTGTCCAAGGTAGCGTTCCCTTCCCACGCCTTCGCACCGAGCGGGCGCTGCTTCCGTCATTTTCTACCTCGCAAAACAATTAGACAACGGTGACTTCGTAGAACGAATCATTTCTTTGGCCGGTTGCGAGCTGTGCGATTGTTTTTGTGCGATTATGCGCAGGCGCATAAATTGATTCTCTGCGAGTGACTTCTGGCGTGCTTACCGGTAGATGTGCCTTTGCGTATTTCGCACAGCGAGCAAGTTATTAATCGATCTCCCTCATCGGTACAATTTAAAGTGTTATTGTTATTTGACGTTCCTAAGCTTAGACTCTGAAGTCTTTTAAAATGTTTGAACTGGCACAGCTCAGTCCAGCAATTAATAGTGTCTTGGAAAACGCTACACTCCACCCATACCCGCTCAAGGAACCGAACAAAATGCACGATATTGCGCTAAAATTCCACCTCGAGAGAAATTCAGTAACCAGGCGGAAATTAAAACAAATTCAATTATAGATAATGTCGGTGCGATAGCGTCAACTGGTGCTTTCGCTCCTCCGTTCCTCCCCAGTTAGCCACTGGAACGATTCAAGCGGTTCAAGCCGATCGACCTCTGGAAGGCGACGGAGGTGGTACCTTGCAATTGCAAGCGCGTTGCAAACGAATGGTTCAAGCAGCAGCAGCAGCAGCAAAGAAACATGAATAATTGCATTAAATTTTGTGCAAATGATTCAATTCTTGCCGTCAATTGTTCTGTTTTCGTCTCGCTTTACGTCTCCCGGCCCAACCATCGTTAGGACTCTCCCGGGGGACGCCCTGGGTGGGAGGGTGGGGGTACCCGGGCGCCGGAATCGGTACTGGATCGCCCCGGGTACTCTTTGCATTCTGACTCGAAAGCCCCGTGGCCCCGTGGCCGTGGAACGGGGAGTTGTAATAGGCAACGGTGAACAACAATCTGATTAATAAATTGAATCACGATTTTCTTCTGCCACGATGTGGTGCGGTTTCGTTTCGGCCGTGGTCTCCATCTTTTTTCTTCGCTGTTTGTTCCTCAGGCCGCCCGCGTTTCCCGCGATCGCCTCTCGATTCGCCGGCGTGCTTATTTATTTTACGGCAACGGCAGGAACAGCACGCAGTAATCAGAAGGCAACGATTTGTCGCCTTGTAATGATGTATGCTTGCGAGCGGGGGCCTACGGGCTGCCCGGTGTGCCCTACTGTGTGTGTGTGGCTTGTTGGAACTGGAGTGCATCGAAGGATATGAAGTGACATAAACATGTTCTTGCTGCGTCCCGTCTGCCAGCATCAGTTTGAAGTGTTGAAGTAAGCCTAACGGCGCAGACCTTTTGACTGACCTTTTAGTGTATGTTTAGTGGGCTGTGTGATCAGAAGTTTTTTTTATTTTCATTTATTTAATTAATTTGAAGTAATTGGCTTCTCGATAGTGCTTCTCATCCAACTGATTCAAACATTTACAGTATGGAAATACATAATACTATTCAATTCAGACAGGTTTATTCTTATTCTTTATTTGTCCTGCTTTTTAATGTTCACACTTGATCTTGTATTCCTAACCTTTTGTGTAAAGGACCATTAGAATAACTGCATTCTTCTTTAAGTAATGATAAATGCATATTTTTTCGAAATTAGATAATTTTACAACCTTTTAACACTGAAATTGCCAACCTTTTTTCACGAAGCGTTTAGATTCCTATTGACCCCTTCGTTGGATTGAAAACTCAACAGGTGCAGAGCACATCGACCCCTATCGTTTTACAACGCTCGCTAGTTTTTACTCATAAAACTTTATTATGAATTAAATATCGAGGGGGTTCGGCGCCGACTGTTGCTGCACGGCCCCTTGTGGAGGGCCGGTTTGGCTTTTCTCTTGTTTTAAGTTGAACACCGTAACATATTGCAGAGCAAACGCCGTGCAAGCGAGGGGGGATTGGGCAAGTCAACAGGTCAAATTGGGAATTGATCGATCTATCAACTCGATCGGAACTACCCCCCCTAAAACGCCCGAAACAACCGACTGGCCCCGAGGGGGAATGAGACAATAACGGGCCCCGACTCGACCCGACCCGTTTGGCCTGTCCGTGAGTTAACGGGCGTGAAATTCATGTGAAAAATCGATTTCCCTATCGGCCCCCCCCTCTCGAGTGCCGGCGAGCCTAATTGAAAGCGACATGGGAAAACCCGATTCGCTCTTTCCGCCGCTCTTTCTGCCCGAACTGTCAGGCTCGGTACCTCGGAGACCTGCTGCCGGACAACTGTTGCGAATTGTTTTAAGTATTTCCGTGGGGGTCGGTGAGCACGGGATGAAAGAGGGCAACCGCCGAAGAAGCGCCAGCCAGCGGGCTTTCGCTACGGGCCATTGGCGGAGGCGTTGGCCTCGAAGAATCAGGTTAAAGTGCAGCCCTCACGACAAAGAACTGCAGCCCGTTCGCGCTCATAATTAATCAACCGCATCGCAAAACCGGGCTGTGGAGATCTGTTTCGATGCACCGACCGGCTGCCGGGTTGGTTGGAGACTTCTTCTCGGGCTGCTGCTACCTACGCACCCCACACGCGCATGTACGTTACATCCGCAAGCAATCCGTGAGCGTCGTGGCCCAACCATAGAAGGGAAGTTATTGCGCATACGTTTCAGCGAGCGACCAAATCCCTCGGCAAACTGGCGGCGATTGTGCAACTGGCTCGTGGACGATTGCAATACCGCAGGAACTGATGAATGGGCCCTAGAAGCCCCTCGGGCTGGTATTACTATAATAACCACCCCTGCACCCCGACACTGGATGTGGAAGTTTGCACCAATGGCTCCGAAACCATATGAATCTTAAGGACTTTGGACGATTGATTCAGCTGTCGAAATGAAGTTTTTCTGTTCCGTAAGCTCCGGTTCTGAAGGGGGTTCAAATAAACCATATTCCAACGCATAAACTACACACAGGGAACACGGGGTTCCAAATAATGTAAAACTAGTCTATAAATTCCAGTCCAGCCTATAAAGTGCGCCTTCGATAGCAGTTCGATTCGATTGAAATTAGCTGCCACGGGAGTTAATTTCGTTCGCCCGCACGGGAGACCCCCTCAGCTCAGTGTTTATCCATCCATAATACACGACGCAAACGCAGTGAGCATGAAAACGGTGCCTAAACGGTGCACCGGGGAAATATGCATTTCCGTTCCGCGCGGGAAGCGGGAAGATGCGAACTGCGCACGGGTGCACCGAACCGTGGCGTTGGATTTCGAAAGGCCCCTCTCGGATGCGTTTCAATGTTGTCTTCCCCTGTGTGGGAGCATGAACTACCGATGGCTTGTGATGCAGCCAAACTTTAGCAAAGCACAGCAATGCAATCTTTCGGTTGCTAAAGTTATTAGATTACTTGGAGTGAGGCGAAAACGCTCGAAATCGGGGCGTTTGTAGGGAAGATATTTTCCTCTGGAGCCGGTCGTACGACGAAATAACATAAAATCTGATGCCCACCGTAATGAGCGCACAAATTTATCACCTTTTAGGGAGATGTGAGGACGTGCGAGTGCCCGGGAAGGGTCGGGTCTTAAGCGGTCTGCAAGCGTTGGTACGGGTTGAAATCGATTTCAAACCGCGCGCTCAACCTGGTGGGTTATGGTGCAATTTTGCAACAGTACAGCAGCGCTCTGGAACGCGACCACGACGACCACGTCTCAAGAGAACCGTCTCTCTTTGCTGTCTTTGAAATCGGTTAACTAGGCGGTCGGTTATGGGTTCTAAATGCAGCCAATAACCCATAAGCACCCACAGCCGCGTTGTGGGAATGTATTAATTCATTTCCATACCGATTCCTTGCCGAGCGCTAGATCTCGGTTGCAACGGTAGTGAGCACCGGGCACGGACCGATCGAAATCGGTGTGATCGTCATCGAAACATTTCGCGACGAAAACTTCGAAGGCTCGCGGGACATCATCATGTCATCGTTTGCGCTGCCGTACCTCGCGAGTTCGAAAAGCGTGAAAAGCCTAGCGACGTGCGAACCTAGCGTGGGGCGTAGGCACCGCAAAACGACCCCGGTGGGGTACGCTCGGCGTAATGGGTAACTCCTTCGCCGGCGGGGTCCTGTGGGTCGTGGCAAGCAAAATGAAACCGACACCAACGGTCTCCGCTGATTGGCAGGAAATCCGTCCGCACGGCAGCGAGGCAAGCAGTGCGAGCACATGGAGACATCTTGCAATTAAAATTCGCTAATTCCTTTGCCACGGAGCGTTGCGCATGCCGAGCGTGCTCCGGCTCGGCCGGGCTTGATGATTCATCCACTGCAACCATGGCCAGCGGCGCACGCGGGCTCGGTCGCCTTCGCGCGTCGGCGCTCAGTAGGCTAAGCTGTTGCCGTGGATAATTGTGAAAACCAATAACCGACTTATGATGATGATGATGATGCTGGGGCTCGCTGCGATGCTGGTGTTTGCCGAGCCCTGGGAGCTGTTTTGCACAGGCTGCGCAGTGATTTAGGACCGTGGGCAAGGCTTCAGGTGGAAAGTGATAAACCGTCAGAACGGTAGAAACGGTACGATACCGCTTTTGCCCGCGTTTGCTTTGTCATGTATCCGGTGGAACGAATCAAGCCGTAAACAGTGCGACATAAGTAGGTTCGTGCCATTTGAGTGCCGTAGTTTGTTGGATGTTATTAGCAAGCTTAGCAAATATGATTTGAAATAAATCTATTCAAATGTGTGTGGTTAAAAAATGAGCCTATGGTTGAAACTTTAAAACAATTCAGCCATAGAGAGTGAACTAAGCTAGCAATAAAAAGGAACAAAATTGTGATTTAGGAACGAAATTTGTGTTTCTTGATTATAGCTTTCGAAATATTCATCAAAACAAAAAGTAGAGTGCATGCCGAACAACAAGGAACCAAATTCTCTAGATTTGTTCAGCCGACTTTGTAATAAAAGAAAGTTATACTATAACTCCACTGTGAAATAATCTAATAATCAAGAAATGAAAAAACGTGTTAAAATAAGTCGTGTTTTAAGAAAATCCATGCAAACAAGTTGGGAGTTGCAATCTCTACCTTCTGGAGTTCTATTTTAAGTGTTTTTTATATTTAACGAAAAATATTGCTAGTAGTTTTATTGGTAATTTTGCAAACAGCGGCCAACATATCGAGTATTGAACACAAATTCAATGGCGAATTTAATTCTCAAGTATTTGGAATTTACTTTTATGGAAGCATGCTTTACTTTTTATACTTCACTATTATGCTCTTGTTTGTTCTTACTATGCAGGTCTAGTAGATCCTTGAATAGTCTCGGCATTTTCAAATTTAAAATCAACGATTATACAATGTAAACAACACAAAACCATTAAAGCCAATTGAATTTAAGTAAGAACTGAAATAAGCTCTTGGGCTGGGTGTATGAAATATAACGTAAAAATGATATAAATCGATATTAATTAGCTCTTCCATTGGCTCCCTAGCAGAATGAAAGCTACGCCGGTATAAAAGTCTCCGCTCATGGGAAGCTGATCGTTTATTGATTGGTGCAATATTTTTTTTTTGTCGTTCGTTTTTTTCGTGCGATCGTTAATGTTTTCTCCCATCCGCCGGAAAGCTTTCCACCGAGTGCACCCATCCCAAACGAAATGGGTTGAATTCCCTGCTGCAGCCAGCGAACGCATGACCGGAGTGGTCAGTGAAGCGAAAAATATTCATGCTTCGGCAGCAAAAAGAATAAATTAGTTTTAATATTCAAAAAGACGGCACGGGATGTTGGATCACATGTGACAAGTGAGTGAGTGTGCTTGTGAGTGAGAGAGAGAGAAAGAGATAGAAAGAGTGAGGTCACGCACCGTATCATTGCGCCAAATGCTCACCGGGATGGGAACGAAGTACCCCGAAAAATTGATTAGTTCAGCGTGTTTTTTTTTTATTTCTAAGCGCACGTGGAGTGTGCTCGAAGGCTATAGGCTATAGGCTATAGGAAGTTTCAAGAAAGGGCTGCTATGATGCTGCCAGGCGGAAGTGCCGCATCGGATAGCGGCAGGAATCGGGGCATCCCGTATGAGTAAGTCAAAAACCGTCAACTTCACCGTAGATGATTCCATGCGTGGGGTGAGAGAGAGAGAAAGAGAGAGAGAGAGAGAGAGAGAGAGAGAGAGAGAGAGCATCAAATGGCGCCCCGTCAGCGTTCGTGCCGGATTACAGGGAAATGGGTTTTCAGAAACAAAACGTTCGGGGTGAAACATTTGCCGAACCGGCGGAGGATGTTTGCATTTCTTGGCGTCGGGCAAACATTAGCGGCACGCGGCACTGGCGGTGCTGGCAAACGTTGGCAAACAGCCCCGAGGGCTCCAGTTCGCAGGGGGCCATTTGTCCGATGGGGCGGTCGGGAGGATATGCGGTGCGATATTCGCCCGCGCGGAATGCGCATGCCGAGGAATGCAAATGGCCGACGTCGTCAACGCGGATCGATGAAGTCGCTGTTCACTGGTTCGTTCGGTTGTCACGCGGTTCGTGCAGTATCAAAGCGGAAATAACTATACGTCCAGACATGAAGCTAACTTTGAATCTTCCGATAAGTTTAACGCATGCACTCCATTTTAGTTTGATGTTCTCGTTTCCGACATGTACCTAGTCATAAACGCTGCAAACTGCGGAACTCTGCTCCTCCGAAAGCCGAAAAAACCTAACGTAACCCCAATGGTAGTCCTTCGGAATGCCGCAACGCTAGAACAATCTCGATCGGCAACTACCGGTGCTGCTTCACGCTTCGAGGAAGACGTTATTTATGTCGCAGGAAATGGTGAAGCAAACAAGCGTTTTGTGTGAGTGTGACCGTACGCCAACTTCCGACGCTGCCATTACTTTGTAGCTCCGCTGGAATGTGTCCACCCTCGGCCTCTGCTTTCGCTTTCTTCCTCTGGCACGTTGCGTTTCGGCGGTTGCTGTCCTTGTTCCAGCCAATACTCCGGTACCGTTGGCCGATGCTCTTCGGCCCCCAAATCCCATCAACCGAACCCGGTAAAGTGTTATTATGCGCTCGACTGGTCAAACAAATAAAACTCTTCCCTACGCACCGGAAGAGTCGGAAGAGCAGGCAGTACCTATCGGTTGGTTGGTAAAAACTACAAACACACACACACACACCGACGACGACGACGACGACAACAACACCGGGGCAACCCACAAAAAGCCAAAAAATCGTACGCTCGGGTGACATATGATCATGTTGCGTGGCATCGCCGAGCTCCGTAACGATTGAGTGCGTGTGTATACTCGTTTTCTGCCGTGTTATTGTCGTCGGCGGCTTGACGATATTTCGTGATTGGCTAGGGAGGGGTTTGCTGGATGCCGTCCCCAAAAAAAAGAGTGGAAACGAAAACAAGCATAATAAAAGAACTACAACATGAGCTGGAATTTTTATGATATTTCTGTCGACGTTCGGAGCGTTCCCATTGAACCGGAAATGGTGGAGCATTTCTGTAGCAGGCGACCTCAGTAAACCGATGGCCAGTGACTGGATGGAAAACCTCTGCTTTCTAGTGTTTGTGTGTGAGAGAGAAAGAGAGAGAGACAGAGTGAAAAAGCTACTCATCCACCCTCCGTATGTACTTGTCGTCAGGAACAAAGCACTGACGTACAAGTATCGCTTGGCTGCGCAAAGAAGCAACAACAAAAAAAATAGACACCAGCAAAACGGCCGACATTTTGTGACCGGGTTTCCACCGGGGAACCTGGCTGGCGGACGAGCGTGGGTTTGAGTATTCCTATTTTTTATGTCATCATCCAATATCGCCATCAAACAATGTCTCGAAGGGAACCCCATCATCATTAATCTCACTCATGCGCAAATGAGCGCGTTCGCAACCGGAGGGGCGCTCTTGCTCGAGCATTCGCCTGTTCGAGCTTTCCACGGTTGACTGCGGGTGGAATCGGGTCCGGGTTTTCCTCCCGCCCGAAGCGGCATCCCACCCCGCCGCGCCGATACCAGATTTGCGTGATGTTGGTGGTGGTGGTGCGACCGCAAACGCCATCCACTTCGGTGACTCCGCGGTGCTACTTGGTCGGGAGCATCCATCCACCATTTTCCACCCCCCCCTCGGTAACCCCATCGCATGACAGCGGGTCGTGTAACAGAACCATCTACCCGCAATACACACAATGCCAGCGCGGTAGCCATTTTGACTGTGTGTGGATCAATTTTCCACGCTTTTCACGCTCCTCCACACATGGAAACATTGTTTCTCGAACACACACACACACGCGAGTGCCGGAACCGAACCGTCATAGGTTCACCGTAGCGTGTCGGCTTTCTTTCGCTCTCGGCCAATAGCGACGGCAGTGATTTTCAGCATTTTCATTGTCGGAGCAGAGGCCCGGGTCGATTGTGGTTTTCGATTGGAGTGAAGTGGAAAAATCAGTCTGGTAACAAAATGGCCCCGGGATGGGTGGGGGTGAGCTATCGGAGGCGGCCAGAGCCGGCGCGCTGGAAATGGCTTTCCATTACGATGCCGACACGGGGGTGAAATATGTTTCCGGCGGTTTATTGATTTGCAGCACGTTTCGTTGACTCATCCGAACCGCGGAGGAAAGTTTTAATTTCACGAACAGAGATAGAATGTGATGGAACTGGGAAAAACACTCCTAGGAAAACACATAAAGTGTAACTTTTTAAAAGCAATGCCATAGAGAAGTACATGAAGCAAAAAGTATTCCCATATTTGACGAAGCTACTCAAAAATGTAAAAAAAACTATATCATGTACTTTATACCCGTTCCCGCTCGATGATATTTTAAATCTGTTCACAGCATTTGATTGACAATCAAAAATACTTTATACGGATGGATTTCAGACATCTTCCGGTAAAATATGTTACGTAGCCACACGTTCATGCAAAAACAAAAATATTTTCGTCAACGAATGGGAACGAAAATCACGATTTTTTCGTGACAAATGAGGCGATTGACTCTGAAATGTACAAACAAGAGCTCGCATAAACATGTTCTAGCGTTTATAACGTTAATTTATGGGCCGAGTATGACTATTGCTTCGAAATATTTAAATATATTTGACTATAATGAATAAATACATTTAAAAACACATCGAAATTCATTTAAAATATAAGACGGTTGAGGATTTATTCGAAAATGGCACGAATTGCAATGTTTAAAGACTTAAGGCCCGTTTAGTGATCGAGTGAAAGTGAACGTGAAATTTTGTTTTTTCATTGATATTTCACAAATTACCCATCGTAGCATGC
>KB672835.1:2027861-2201544 GCA_000349145.1 Anopheles dirus
CTACGATGGGTAATTTGTGAAATATCAATGAAAAACCAAAATTTCACGTTCACTTTCACTCGATCACTAAACGGGCCTTTATACTGAGCAAAGTTTAAAATTTGTTCTGTTTATTTTCTTCAAAACTATTAAAAATACCCTTTCTTATATATAAGCACAATATCTCATTTTTATGCCAAATCAATCCCGAGAAACAACCGATTTTATGCTGCCACGTTTAGTGTGGTGCCTGTTTTATTTGGAACATGGAATGTATAAACTTTAAATTATTTTATTACGTTAACCGATACTACAACTGATGGAAATGTATCGTTCAATTCATACCTAATTATCAGATTTTCCGTTGATACTGGAGTCCATACGCAATAAAACAATGAAATCCAAAATTTTGAACATAAAAAAATTAAAAGGTTCATGGAATTGGAAGAGTAACAATAAGAAAGAGATTGCAACATAAGGGAAGAAGATTGTAAATTAGTCTAAAAAATTGAATTCAATTCAAGGGTGCATAATTTGAGTTCTCTGTACAGCAATGCGTGAAGAGGCGATGTGCCGATCGGGTCTGCGTAGGATATCACAGACTATATCGTACATGACAACCACAAAGAGTCTCAATATCGCTATCAAAAATGAAGTAACACATTGCGAAACCCAAACCACTCTAACTCACTGAATTGTTTGCAATCCGAGATTTATTCATTTCGCTTGAGTCTCAACGGTCTAAATCACAACTATCGCGAACGCGATATCGTTTATCCATCCAACACCAGTTTCATCAAGGACTGTCAAATTCTTGACGACTTAGTTGACACTAACTGCGTTCGCACAAAATCGCAAACCCAACACACCCGACACGATATAATTTCTGTGCGGCGATTGGCGCGATAATAATGATGTCGTGCGTCGGTGCAGATTGACGTTGGCCCGGGACCTTTCCAGCCAACAGGATGGTTGACATTTATGGGCAACCGGGAGGTAAAAAAAGAGAAGCTATCGTAACATTCGCAACACGGTCGGGGTACGTTCGGTCGGGTGGCCAGGTTGGAGTAAAAACAAAGTGACATCAAACGAAGCATACCCGATTCGTGCGCCGACGCGATTGACGAATTACTGCTATCAATGGTGCCCAACGATTTCAGACCAGAAACTGGGGTGCAGATCGCGACACGATCGCTGCCACGTTAGATCCAATCCAAGACCGATTCACGCCGGTGCACCGTAACGCATCTTGCCCAAAAGGACGGCCGCAGGTACGTCGGGTGTCAGATAGCGAGTAGATAAATTTGTCCCCGAGCCAAAGCGCCGTCCTGCCGATTGACAGCTAGATCGCGGGACGCCGGTAAAACACGAACAGAAAACAACACTCATTTCGAGCGTGCGTGCGTGCTTGCAATTGCCCACGATCGGAGGAGGTGGTGGACTCTGCAGCAGCCAGCAACACTTCCACAACATCAAACGATCTGCTGCCGATTGGAAATTGGATGACATTTTCCGATCCTTTCAATCGCCCCGGTGGTGTGACCGGTAGTCGTGTACCGACGCGACCGTGCTAAACACCTCCAAAACAAGCAGCAGCACTAGCAGGGCAGCCCAGCTGCACGGCGAACGGTTCACTCGTTGGCGGAGGACTCTTTGGCGACACTTCGGCGCGATCGGTTCCACTGTTACGCACCGCAATTTCGTATAATGAATCATAATTATCGCTCCATCGGCAGCTCGCGCACGGCTCTTGTGTTGCGCCCGGATAGCTCGGATAGACGGCGACAGATATCTTGGCCAGATACTTGCCGGCCTTTCACCCACGTGCGCGCACGCACCATTTTTCCGCCAACCGAAACCCTCGGCTCGGTACAATTTACATTGATTTATTTTCGCTCGATCGGGCCGAGATAATTGTAATTACAATATTTAGAGCGCAGGATGGGTGACGGACTGTCGCTGGGCGCAACGTTCTATCGCGCGTGCGGGTACGGGTTTGATCCTCATCCGCAATGGCTGGCAGCAGCGTTGCCGAGCATAATTGGTTCGCTTTAGCAGATAATTAATCTCTGTATTGTTTGTCTAAGCACCAGTCTCGACGCTACAGACGCGCGAGTAATGCAGCCTGTGTAGCCGCCTGGACGGGTACGAACATTTGCGCGAGATGCTCCATCAATCATTCTTTAATTACTGAGCGGGGATACCTGCCGCTAATAGTCCATTAATAACTGATCGAACGGGGTTGCTTCAGTTTTCAATAAATTGCTCGAACGTAGCTGAAGAGACGTATGATAGTTTTTCATATTCTACTGGGAAGGTTCCGCTTCCGATGGTATCGATGTCTCATAAACTTCAAGCGATAATTAGCGTGCGTGGTAATATCGAGGTAAATCGAACAATCAAACCTGTGCGTGGCGGAATCGATTCTAGATCGATTCTAGGTAGATCTGATGAGTCTACCTGCAGAATCCTAGTATCCTTAGTCCAAGGAAACATTCTTGAAAATCTGGACGTCCGATCTTGTTGGAAATGACGGAATTTCAGTTAAGTAGTTTCAAAACAATATTCTAGTTTTGTAAATCATTGATGAGTAGTGCCTTCTATTAAGATCTAGCAGGGTTAATGTGTTGGACATAAAGATCTTCACTGTGTTAACTACAGGCAGATTCATTAGCTTATGTCCAAATTCGTTCTATCACGCTACAGTGTCCAGGGTACAAAAAGCCACGCATGCTAAACTATGTGCCTCGTGCCCTTGTTCTGACCATGTCTCGGAACGAATACCTGCAAATTGGCACAAGGGTCGCAATGGGGTCGTACTGTCTCTCGAGAGTTAACCCTCCATACCGGAATGTTTCACCGTTCTTTGGCACTGTCCCCATTCTTGCCGCATGAGTTGTTTTTGGTGCTCCAACGCCAGCGTGCACATACACACATGTGTGTTTGTGTACGTGTGTTTCGCTCCTCAACCAGCGTCTCCTGCCCTGGCTCCTATCCCGAGTGTTTTGGTTTTGTTTTCCAGCTTTGATCAACGCAGATCGATCGGCGGTGGGATAGCGATTAGGGTAGGAATCGCGTACCGCAAGCGCCAAATTGGCAGGCAATTTAGACGGGTGTCTTGGCTGCCGTTGCCATTGCAAGAGCGTGCCCCGGTAGATTGTACCGTTGGCAAACGATCGGGTTCGCGTTTCGCCGATGACATCTGGATCTTTTGGAGTGATCGCACGGCGCGGTGCGGCGCTGACGAATCGCGCGATCCATTCCTCCGGGGAAGGTACGTGGACTAGTTCACCGTGTGTGAGTGTGTGTGTGTGTGTTGATGGTTTTTTCTTCTCACTTTTCGAGTCAGAAAATATTTCAAGGTTTCACTGCCGGTCCTTTCCTCGTGTCCACCGTGGCGCGCTCACCGGTCCGCGATGGTGGGCTCTGTGATCTAGTAGGCGCCAGATCGCATTGGGTGCATACGCGTTTTGTGCACGCGCTACGTGAGTAATAATTAAACCTCATGCGCCAATGTACACTGGTGGCTATGCCGGCAGTAGCATAGAAACAAGAAACTCTTCCAGCCAGCCCCGCTGGGAGTTTGTGGGTGATTCGCCCGAGCGCACGCGCGCGATACAGTACAGATGTTGTGCCGTATGTTTCTTCCTCTTGCTCCAAATTGCAGACTGCAATTCAAAACGCTCGGCGAACTACGATCGGCGAAATCTACGGGGAATAGAACGGGGCTCTAGTGTGGACTGTCGTCGGAGTCATAGCTTTGTACTTATGATTGGTCGTGGCTCGTGTTTGCGGCAAACGTGTCCGCTAATCAAATCAAATTTGACCAACATACAGAAAGGAAGGAGTTTTTTTGTGAGCCGGATATGTTTCCATGCAATGAAAAAAGGAGCTGTCGGCAGTTTCTAAGATCTCAGCGTTTGAGTCACGGAAAGGTCATACCGACGGACGGTATGCTCCATGAATGACGCTCGTAAACATACGATTGTCATCGCATGCAAGTTGCACATAGTCGTTGGTAGCGAACTGACATTTGGCATGCGTCTTTCGGATGTTTTTTCCCTCCGCTAATGGGACATAAAAAAGCATTGAGTCATCTATCTCACTAATAAACGTTATTACCTATTTTTGGGCACGATCTTTGAAATTTTGCTCACCGTTGTTTGTTGTTTGGTAATCTGTTCAAAACGTATCTCCCCTCTGTTTCTTTTTATTTCAAATATAGTTGCACTCCCAATGATGCACGGGTACACTTTCCACGGTCGTTCCCGATCGGAATCGAGCAACATTAAAATCAACAGCCGGATTGAAATGCCTCCCAACCCGGCCGGTCGATTGTGCCGTACTGATAGGAGAGGAAACAATTTCACTTTCGTCCTTACCGTAGGCCATTTGTGAGCCACCGAAGGCCAAAGACACATTCACGCTACCCGTGCCCCCCTGGTTCCGCGGTGTCAGTCTTGTCATCCATTAATTAATGAATTCGACCCTTCGTTCGGAGGCGTCCCGGCAATACTGAGCGCCTACGGTGGGCACGATAGCATCTCTGCTCCTTTTTTCTTGTTTTGTTTTAGCTTTTATGGTCACCTACATATCTTGTGCCGCCGCCGGTCGGTCTACCTTTTTACAACCCCTCGGGCACCACGCCGGGTTGGGGTGACGGGTAGCGTCCTCTGCTGCAGTTGGCCATCTGACCGCCAACAGCGCCTGACGGCGGTCCGCGGTGGGTGTCGAGAGTTAGGGCGACCTGGAGGTTAAACATCATCCGCCGCGCGTGCTATTTATCTATAAATCATCATGATGATTGAAAACGGTGATAATGAGATGTTTTATATTCATATCAAGCAGTAAAAAAAGTACAATACGGATAGTGTTGGAGAAATTACATCAAGCATATTAAAGCGCATCACCACTCACAAAGGCAAAGATTTTGGGTTGGATCCTTTCCAACTAATAAACCCGAAAAAAAACCCTCGTGATGTCACGGTCCATTATTGTCTTGAAGTTAGCATTCAATTTTGTCATTTAATAGTCCATCCCAGCTCCGTCGGGGATGCATTCACATTCAAATCGAAATCTAGCGCGCCCCACGTCCGTAATATGACAGCGCACAAATATCCTGACATTTTCAATTGACCCTGTACCCATCGCGCACACAAAAAGAGCCCCGAAGATCTTCAGAGATCTTCAAGGCTTCCCCGGTTTTCTATTCACAACATTTCACAACGAAAATGTTAAGTTCGCAGCTCCGGGTGCTCCATTTAGCCCGGACAGTTGAACCGTGCTCGTAAATAGGATCGATTCACGCCAAAACACGAAAAACGTTGTACCCTTCAATGAACAACGCCGGCCGCCGGTGAAGATGCCGCCGAGTGTTGACGCACTGACGGACGCACTTCAACGGCGAACACGCCGTCACAACGCGGGGTCGTTCTCGTCCCTTTTGATGTTGGCAAAATTTTACAAAACTTCGCTCCCCGCGCCAACATCGGTACCACGCGGTGAGTGTGGCTGAAGATGCGCAGCCGAATGGGTGAGTGTGGAGGCATAGAATGAGTCGGGCTTAGAGGCACCGTAAAGATCGGTTCCATCCGTCCAAGGTAGCTTATGATCACAATAATTTGTTGCTGTGTCTAATTTGCATCTGGCTGTGGCCAGGATGGTAGGTGAGAGGAAGAAATATCAATCTGGCTTGTTTACGTTCAATCTCGCACACACCGTTTCTGTCATTGTGCCGAAGTTCGGTCGAGGCTGGGTGAAGTACGGCTCATCAAATGATTCGATTAAAGTACATTGGTGTACATCGTTTAGCTCGTGTGCGTGGGTTTCAAATCGTTTCAGAACTTTCTCTCTCTCTCTCTCTCTCTCTCTCTTTCTTGGAACATACTTCATGCTCCTGGCGGGAATTGAAACGATCATTTTGTACCGCATCGGTAATGAGTGTCAAACAAATTGACGTACGGTGATTAAGAACACGACGCCGATCGTATCCGTTGCCAGGGGAGATGTTACCTCGCTACAATGTTTTCCATTGCGCCATGGAACACTCGATGACAGATATGCGATCGAAGGATGCGTCGACGATTATGAATCACGCCGCGCGATCAAGCGATGCTGCCGAACGTTGCCGTACAGTGCAGTCACTCAAATCCACGAATTTGAATTTATAATTTTATCTCGTCGCATGCCAGACGTCTGTTGGGAAGAGGCCCGGTCCCCACACAGCGCCAGGCTAATGATCCTCGGTATGGGAAGCGCATCGGGCCGTGCCGCGACTGTGAGTGTACCACCGGTGTCAATTAATAAAGCAAGTGTCACTTAACGTCTGGTTTGGCTCCGTTAAATCTTTGGCGAGCCTCTTCAATCACAAAACCCTATGCGAAGCTCTACAACGCGCACATTGTGTGCCTCGCTAAACACGTGTTTTTGACCTCGCCCGGGAACTTCATCGAGGAGTCAAAATACGTGTCACATTCGGAAGCCCCCTCACACGGACACACACGCACGTGTGACAGGCTGGTTGTTGCCCCTGGAGCCGGGGCTTCGAGTGGGCCGCACGGCTTGGAGATACCTTCCCGTTGTTGTACGTTTGGTGCACTCTCATGCTCTCTATCCGCGTATTAATTCCATGGTCAATGGGTATATGCTAATGGCAAGTGTGGCCCTTCCTACTGCCGTCGTGTGGCAGCGACCGCCAACAGGGCGATCTTAATTACACGCAATTTCAATGAAGATTTCAGAACTGCAACAATGATACTTCTCTCCGGTGTCTCCGGCGTGTGTGTTTGTGTGTGGCGTTGCCGTTGGTTCGGCTACAATGTGGCGCACGGATCAGGGTGCTGGATCAGCTCGAGCCCAGGTGTAGGCGCTCCGTGCCATGCGTTGCCCGGCCACACTCCGCCTCTCCGTGGCAGTGAGCGATCGAGGGCAATTCATAAATCGCAACGCTACGTTGTACCAAACCAGCAGCCCAACAGCGACGCGGCCCCAGCGTTTCGAGGCTTGGCCCGAACCGGCCGCGGTGATTAACGGTTCCGAACGGTTCGGCCGTCAACCGGGAGGCCACCCTCGAATCGAGCCGGTTAAGCGCACACGGTGTGATATAATTTAATTAAAATTTTAATAAAGTTTTACCAACGAGCGTCCTCCGCTACACACACACACACACACACACACGCAGCGGCACACTCCGTCCTCCAGGACCTAAGTCAACAAAGATCCGAACCGGTTTCGGTTCATTCGCTTTGCCCGGGGTCGATCGGGCACGGCGCGACAAAACTAGCCCGTTCGAAAGTGGTCGCGAAACGTCCGGGAGAAGCCATCGGGCAGGTAGGTATCGCGCATGTGAACGTCCACGTACTGATCGTCCTCCCTCGGGGGTTGCGCGAAGAACTCGGACCACCGGCGCGGTGCCTGGCGGTGGTTGCGGCGGCACCGATCGCCATCTAATCTACCCAACCCAAAGTGCTAGAATTAATCTCGCCTCCAATCTGCGGCTGCCACCCAGAGCTCCATCCATCCACGGGCTGTCGCGTTTCGGCCAAAGATCTCCCGAGATTCGCACCATCGGGTGGCGCGGTGGTTTCACTCCAGCGTGGTTGAGAAATTCGTGAAATGTTTATGGGATAAATTTCCCGCGCGCGTACGGGTCGCATGCGCTCGTTACCGGTGGATCGGATCGGTCTCCCCACGTCCCAGTCATTGCAGTACAGCCAGGAGTTTTGGGCGGAGAGGGCAGTTAGGCAAACGGATCGGGCGCATGGAGTAATTAAGATTTGCATTGGACAGATTTATTATCGTTTAAGCATAGTTCGTAGTAAATAATCCAACGGTGTTCGAAATTTATGCTGCACATTTAATGTTGCCGGCGGGCAAAGCACGTTCACCCTCGCATGAGGGCTCAATATTTTATGAGAGGTGATGAGTCATATACGGTTAGGTGTTCATAAATTGTCACCGGGGGTTGGTATAGCTCAAAGAAGTAGTTTATTAGTATGCTTTCCGAAACGGCACAAATGTTGGTTTCGATCTCTTGTTGGTTGCTGTTGGTTGGGAAATGGAAATGAAACGATGGATGGTGATTGTATTTATTTTTGGAAGATTTACGAGGCCGAAATGGCATTCGTTCTTTGTCTTTGCACGGTATTAGTTACGTCTGAGTCCTTAGTTAATCAACGTTTTAATTGTTATAGGAACATAACTCATTACAGTAGTTTACGTGATTGAAATGATCAAGATTAACATCAATTTTATAAAATGTTTAAAAACTTTAAAAGCTATTCAAAAATGGATATTTTCGAATTCTAAAACAGGGCCTTAAGTGGTGTCGACAATCGAAGTATTGTCGTGGTATCTATCGACACTCCTTTTTTTCGTTAAATTACAAAAAAAAACTTATATTTATGAGAAGATAGATCCCATCGACTGTGACATTTTATATTTATGATACTCCAACAAGGTATCATTGTGCCTCAAATTAACAATTCCAAAGGATTTTGTATAATAATCAACTTTAATTGATCAGTTGTTCAATTGATTCACTGGTTCGAATCAATAAAAACAAAGATCAAAATAATTTTAATGAAAAAAAAATAGAAATAATAACTAGTTTCTTGAAAACGAAATAAATCATATAACAATTTTAAAAAATGAATGAGCAATGAAGAAATGCTAAAATTAAAATTGAAAAGATAATAAGAATTATTTTTAGTTTAGTTTCATTATATTTCACCTTACAATTCTAATACAAATTTAAAGTTAATAAGAAAACAAACAGTTTTTTAGGTTTCAGCGATTTTAAAATATTTTTAGTGAGTTTTCCAATTTTTTCAAATCTTCTAAAACTTTCCGCAACTAAAACGAACTAAATAAAAAATCGAAGCAAATTGAGAAAAAAATCGTGCAAAAACGTATATTACGATTTTTAGCGTCGTATCTGAAAAGGATCTCAATTTATATATGTAGAGAATCACTACTGAAACCTCGTTCGCTAGAACTGTCTACCATGCTATTGATTCCATGTTACTAGTAAACCACAAACCACTCTTCACAACAGTTCTCACACCTCGGATCAATACCTTGAACGGCGATAGACTCTCCGTTGCCGTTCAAGCACCTCACGGTCGCGGTCGCAAAGGTGAAACAATTTCACGCCACATTGTAATTGACAGACTTACCTCACGCGTGCAGCGCACGGTTCCCTTGTTAATAAAATCATGAAAAAGTGACAAGGAAAACATGTAAAGCCGCACCAACCAAAGGGAGCACCCCCAGAACGGCGCTAGACATGCAAGGGCGAGAGAGTTGGGGTAGAATACAAAGCAAAAGTAACGAAAAAACCTATTCGGCCCAAATTACCGCATCACCTTCGCGAGGGTGGAGAAATAAACCCTTCGCCATCTGAAGGTTCCGACGGTGGGCATCCTCGACGAAATATGAGAAATAGTGCGGCATTAGAGTCTCGTCTCTTTGCGCGTGGCTCGTGGCCGCGTCCATTACGAATGCATTAAGCACAAGTCATTCGGTGTTAATCTATCATTTAGCCTTTGGCGGGTGCCGGTTCGCCGGCGTCGGGTTTGTTTCTTTCCGCGTTATTATTTTATATTTTGTTACACGCTTCTCGTGTGTCCCGTTCTCGGCACCTTCCCGGCACAGCTGTTTGCACAAGCTCCGCCAGCTCCGACAGCCGAGCCGTTTAAAGTCCCCTCCGGCGGATCGTCCGGAATCGGGGCGGGCGGGATGAACCGGAGGAGCAAGGGAAAGTTCCTGCCACACATTTCACGGATGGTTTGTACACTTCCTGTCTCGTCGTCGCGCTGGGTAAGTCGGAGCAAGGCAGGAATCTTCTCCGCCGCTGCGTGATGTTAAATGAATGTTAAACAGTGACGCGTGCCGGACAGCGTACTTTACGGCGTTTAAGTCACTTTTTGCACTGTTTTTGTAGGATTATGAAAGAAGAAAGAAGCGAAAAGGAAACCGTTCTGTCGTTAGCGTTCCGGAGTAGAAATGTTTGTTTGGTGGAAGGGATGCACATTAAGTAAGTGTTTCTATAATAATAGAGATGTCAATGCTGTATTTTTCACCTATTGCACTAAAATGTTTACCAGTTATGGCTTAATTTTTTATAGGCTATAGTTTTTATAGTTTTTTTAGTCCGCTCAGTTTATAACCTTACCTCTGCCCGTTTTTTTCTACTGTTAAATCAAGTAAAATTCCGGTTATACAAATGTCATAAAGACATAAAATATGCGCTGGTCCAGGACCTATAAACACAATTACAGAATTTTTAGATCAAAATGTTTGAAATGGAAACTCAAAAAAGATGAAGAAACATAGTAAGAAAAAGTAGAAAAATCAAAAACACATAGTAAGGAAAAGTAGAAAAAACATAAAAACATATAATATGCGCTGGTCCAGGACCTATAAACAAAATTACAGGATTTTTAGATCAAAATGTTTGAAATGGAAACTCAAAAAAGAAGAAGAAACATAGTAAGAAAAAGTAGAAGGAGGATAATAAGGATTTAGTTTAGGACAAATAATTTAAAAGATTATACGTTGAAACATTCAATGTTCAGACTATTGTATTGCTTCGATGGTTTTATTCATTGAATACATATTTTGTAATTAAAATCGTTTATTTATAAGGATACGTTTTTTATGATCTACAGGATTTTGCAAACTACAAACTGAAATTGCAATTTGCATTGTAAACTGAAATTTGCCTCCAACAACGAAGATTAGCAAATACCAGAAGTAGCCTTTTAGGTGTCAATTGATCCCAAATTTATAAGCTACGCATTATAAAGGGTATTTAAGGAATGTTCCATTTAAAAATTAGGATCAACCTGAATTCGAGCAATCAAGACTCGAAATGGAAAAAGGTGTCAACTGTCACCGCAAATGATCGTTGATGCTAAAATAAACAAATGATAAGGATCCAATAATAATAAACAACCTCAGAAAGACAAGAGCTTTCTCGGGTCACACAAAACAATAGCTGAACATCCACTGAGCCTCACCGGCTCAGGTTTGCTTGCGATTCCCATCTTTTCAAATCATCTTGAGCGATGATCACGAAAAATGATGATCTACCACCTATCTGCCACAAACAAGAAAAAAGAAAGAAAAACACCATAGCCGGCGGCCGTGAGAAATTTGATGAACGTGTGTAAATTGATTAATAAAAATGAGTCCCACATTCATGTGTGGCCCGTTCAGTGCCTCCCAGTTTCAGGCCTCCCCGTTGTAGCAGTGGGAAATACCGGTGGGCCACCGCGCAAATCCTCCGAAGGGACTGAAACCGAACCTACCGCGCGCACGACACCCAACATGAGCTATTGGAAGCGTGTCAAACAAGGTCACGTGTGTAAATAAACTTTGGGCAACGGTTAGAAACATTGCCGGAGAGGAAACCCAAAAAACAAAACACAACTACAGCAAGCGTAGACAAAAAAGTAAACGCACGTTGGTCGCTGCACGGTGAAACATAAAACACGCGAGCGACACACTGTTTGCTGTTTGCTGTGCGACTATTGTCAATAATCAATTTACATTCTGTGCGATGTGCCGAACGATGGGGAGGTGTTTTCTCGATGGTGAAAGGAGCTGTCCGTCGGGGCATCGACTTAGCATAACCTAATCAATGCGATGGATCGGAGCCCACCCGTGACGACCGCTGGCAGGATATTGTTTCAGCGCCGGACGGCGTACGCACCGCATCGGATCATCATCAAGGCGCACCGAGCAAACCTTAGCAAACTCAGTATAACAAATTTTGCATCAGATGTTGTTTGAGATGCGCGAATGTTAAGTGGGTTAAAGATGTTCAATTTCCAACACCCCAAAAACGATTTACCCCGCTCAACTGTGACAGCCCCGGGGCCAGGTGTTGGCGAACCCGTCGTCCCGAATGACGAAAGGTGCGCTATGCGCAATTTGCACCACCGACGAAGATCCTCGTTCCGAGCGTTTGCCACAAGGCAGAAACGAACCCTCTTCGCGCTCAATTTACAGGCCATCATTTCATTAGCGATCGGTGAAGCCACCATTAGTTTTCGGTTTCGGGGATCGGACCAAACCAAGGGGGAAAATTGTACGAAATAAGTAATCATTCACCCATCAACCATGTTGATTCATTAGATTGCAAGCTGTTTTTACCGCGCGACCGGTACAAAGTAAGGGCCGAGCGAACCCGAAAGGTGCTCTGTTTTTTAATGGTCATTTTGTCTGTTTTGGGTATCAGACGCGTGGAAGGGGCCGCGGTGCGGTGCGGATGCGCGGTTCGTCCTCACACTAATAGGCAATGAAAGAGAAATTATACGCGCATAAGTCACGGTAGACTCCTGCCCGCCCCTACTCGGTTCTCTGGACCCACCGGAGGGCACACGGGGTGGCTTTTGAAGTGACAATTCTTCTTCTTCTTCTGCGGCCGGACTGGCACGTTGTGTGTGACCATTCTATGTGAATCGTGTGTGTGTTTTTTTTTCTTTCTACGAAGGGTTCGTAATGCTTTTTTTTCTAGTTCCCTTCCCGAGACCTCGTTGCACAACCGTCCTGCTTGTGACTAATGGATCGGATTAATTTAGGAATTATTGTTAAATATTACCGTGCGACATGCAACGGTGGTCGAAGGCGGGATGCGTGGTTGGTTTCGTTCGCCACGAAATGGTCGCCTCCGGACGGAACAACGGGTGGGTCCGGTCGGGTACGGAATTGTTTGCCGCAGGATCCATTCTAACCACATTCTGCGAGCTCGGCAGCTTTCGCAAACGCTTTCGTACAGTTTGCGGCCAACACAAAGTGAATTAGCTATACCCACCTTCAGTTTGGGGGGCATGTTTAGAACGCATGTGTTAGATTTATGTAGGGAATAATTGGCAGAGTATTTTTTCTTGTAACAATGGCGAAACGTATAATCATGATATGGTTGCTATTGATAGGAGGAAAAAAATGTATTGTTTTAAACAACAAGCATTGAATGGAAATTAAACATAAATAAATACTAACATGACGACACATACTATAATTGGTGTTATTTAGTGTAAAACTAGATATGATTTCTTATGTTTTTTAAATACTGTTTTTATTTAAAACAAAAACAAGACTTATATTCTAGTTAACAAAAGTTTGGTGATGAAGCAGATGGTGGACGTACAGTGGATTACAGAGAACATTTAAGGATGTTTAAATCAATCACAGCAGAGTTATTTCCAACGGATGTAGTTGATATTGTTCGAAAACAATCGTAGGATGGGAATTCGGTTTCTTGTATTAACGTTTGATAGCTCAGGCAAGCGAAGGGCAAGGAATGTAGGGTGTAGTCCAGGAACGATAGTGTCGATGCTCTACTGCAGGATTCTCCAACCATCGGGGACTCTGGGACAGGTGGTGAACTTATGTTCAAGAGAATCAGTCGCCTGACAGATAGAGCATTGTGAGGTTGCTGACCTGCCCATCCACCATAATATTGACTCATAATATGGAACGCACAATATTATTACAACATTTTCTAGTTTCATTTCCAACTTTTATAATAATGCCATAGACACTTATACCACAATAAATACATTAGTATGGGGGAGACATAAGCGATTAGGTTAGAAGAGTTGTTAAAGGTGAAAGGACGAGATCGAACAATTGGAATCGAAAGAATCATAAAACAGATTGAAAAGCATAACTTATCTTGGGAAAGGACTTTTGGGAAAGGACGGGGAACAAAAAGAGCGCAACACAACTTACAAATGTAAATTTGTAAAAGTGTAAATAGTTTTATTTAACCAAGCAATAATCCTACTACGAAGGATTTTTAAGCAGGATATCACCCAAACTCCTGTGTCTCCAAATTTAAAAAGCAAACAACGTGTAAGATAATCAGACATGACAGCATTGCAACCATATTTCCCGAGAAATACGAATATGATAAAGGCATTTTACCAACCGTTGAATAGTAGATGAGCAACTAGGTGACCACAAAACACTCAAATATTCTAACATAGGACGGACAAAACAATCAAATAGTGCCTTAGGACATCTTGGGTCATGATCGATTTTCGACATTCGGTTCCGTAGTCCCACGTTCTTCAGTGATTTGCTTGTAATCAAGTTTCCGTAATCGTTAAAATACATTCTATGATCTAGTAAAACGTGAAGAAGTCTGGTTTTGCACTAGCGTGGCAATACATAATTTTTAATGGGATATTTGTGCAGAAAACAGGTAGCTGACTATTTATCTGCAAGCACACTTAAAAAGTACCAAGTACACGATTGGGAATATAAACTATTTTCAGATAACTAAGTTGCTATGACATTCATCATACACAAGAATGGACTCAGTACTCGTCCATCTGATGTATTGTTGTAGATTGTTGCTATGAATGATCAATTGTTCAGAAACGATCAAAACCAAATAAATAGTTCAACAAACACTTCTAGTTTGAATTACCTCGCAAGTAGCAGCAATGTGCGATATGATATGTGTGGCAATCTATCACAAGCTTATGACAAATCGGTGTAAATTTCATCCATATTTTAAGTATTGTACATCATTGAGCTTTTTGGATCAGTTTCAATAGATCTTCTAGGCATTAAGCCCTATTGTGTGGGTTTGAAGTTATTTACAGCGCGAAACATAATTGATTGATGATTGATTGTAAATCTATAGACATGCACAAGATATAGAAATACCACGGTACCTATACACGTTTGTGGTATGAACATTATTTAAAGCAGATAAAAATATAGTTTACAAAAGTTGCCAGATCAAGTTTTCCAATACCATCCGATCGGGTGTCTGTTAACCTTGTTCAAAAGTGATAAAAATATCCCCCTAAAACCCGCCCACATTTTACAGCATTGAAAACGTCCATCGTTTTCTTCAGTTTTCATCAACGAATTAAAATATGTTTTTTTTTCACGGCCCGGCTCGGCCCGGGCTGTAAAATAGTGCTGCCTAACGAGCGTGAATAATAATCGCCCCGTACCGGGGGGATTAATTTTATTACTGTCGCGAAAGATGACACAAAGTGCCCGCGGTCATAAAGCTGGCGTGTCGGTACGCCGGGGCGCCTCGCACGGGTTAGCCTCAAAACGCACCATTCGGTACGTACGTAACCAATTTACGACGGTAACTAATTTTCGCAACCGTAAACCATTCTAGAGCCACCTTCCAGCAGTATTGGAAACCGTCACCAGCGGTTCGACATTTGGCGCGGCGGATTTCTGTCTGGCTCGGGCTTGGATTAGTCATCCGGGCAGTGTTTCGCCATGCCCGCGTTCTGAGCCTGTACATTCTGAAGCGATCGCAGAACGTGTCGTATTTTGTGGTGCTTAATGCTGACCTCCCACTTGCAGGGGGACCGTTGCATATGTATATTGCCCTGCCGTGTACGCAGCGCAAACGTAACTGCGTGGTTCGGTTTTATTTCCCTCGCCCCCAGCGAAGGCTGAGAAAATCAAACTGTTGAAGAGCTGTTTAACAAGAGATAATCATTACTATTTGATTTCGTTCTCATTTAATACGCCCCGATAGATGTCCGCCCAAGTGCGCGCGAGGCGAATAAAATCCAAATTCCACATCGAGCGTCTGTTAAACACAATAAAGCTCACCACGCGGCACATTCACGCTCGTTTCTCGCTGAGCCCTTACTCGCCGCTGTTGACAAAGGTATGCACGAAAACAAATCTTGAAGCGTTTAAATTGTGTTGACTCTTCCAAAACAAACCGGTGCGCGATGAAAATTATTATCACCGCCCCGCTGGTGGATTGCACTTTTCATCCCGTTTCACTTTTCGTTCCGGCGGCGTCCCAGTGCAATCCATCCCTTCCAATGGGGCAGCGATCTACGCCAGCGTGTTAGCTTAACCTGCGCCAAAGACGCAGCCGGTTGCAGCCGGGTAATAGAGAGCTGTTTGCTCTCGTCCACATCGGCCCGTCGGGGAGCAGAAGAAAGAGAAAAAAACCTGCGCGCGATTGTGCCGATGTGGGAAACGTAAATAATCGTTCACCACGCATGCCGGATCGTACGACGAGAGAGAGAAAAAAAGACCATAGCAATCAAAATTCGGCAGTTTTGTCAACAGTTTGACGCCTCCCCGCCGGGGCGCAACCTCACCGGGCTTGAGCGATGCTAATTAATGTAAATTTGCTGCCATCCCGGCCGCAGCGTGTCGAATTCGAGCTCGAACGAGTCAAACGATTTGTACGCCCGGAAACCGGATTATCGCGCGAAACCGCGCGGCCGCGAACGTCGCGTCGTCGTGTGAAGTCCTCGCGCTCCTCGCCCGTAGCTTACAGCAGCTTTCGACGGCTCGGATTCGGTTTCGGTTCGCGGGTAAGATTGACTCGACCGATCGCTTTAAGCCATTGATCCATCGATCGGTCCTCGTTGGCTCGTTATGAGTCGATTTATCGTAATATTATCGCAGCCCGATTTCATTGAGTACCCTCCAGCGCCCTCAGTAGTGTAGCTGTGCCACGTTCATAATCCGACCGATCGGATTCGATCCGGTTTTGGCAGTATGTCGGCCGGGACACATGCTTTCAAATGCGGCCCCGGGCGCTCCGATTGCTACTGGCCACCGTACAAACATTAATAAATGGAAACTCCTCACCGGACGGCCGGTGCCGGCCCGTTGTCGCCCGTGCTAAATGGTGTCGTAAAAAAGCGGGCAAAATTAATCAACTTTATTAATTATTTATGTCCGATAGCAGTGTTTTGAGGAGTATAATTTATTGCACACTCCGCCCGGGTGCTCCCGGAATGTGCTTCTGCAGACTGCTGCGCCACAGCGCTGCCTTTTCAGCTCCCTTTCGCGCGAGCACCTTTCACTGCGCGAGGATTCGTACGGAGTGGAAACTAATTTAATGTTGCTGCAACTTGACAGTTTGCAACAAATGTCGATCCGGGATCCGCTCGGAAGGACAATCTTGCTCGAGAGCAGGGACATAATTTACGCACAAAGTCTGTTGTGTTTTTTTTAAG
The DNA here is from genome assembly GCA_000349145.1 of Anopheles dirus. Lineage (NCBI taxonomy): Eukaryota > Metazoa > Arthropoda > Insecta > Diptera > Culicidae > Anopheles > Anopheles dirus. Next base: position 2,044,823 of record KB672835.1, read on the forward strand.
TGCGCAACAAAGATACCGGGAGAATCGTTATGATGGATTAACCTTCACTCTCCATTAGCCGAGAGCAGTATGATGTTTAAGCCATCCTCAAGAATGTTGCAGCAAGCAACATCCGTAATTCAACGTGTAAGCTTCGTTTCAATGCATTCAACCTTCGAAAGTAGTATAAGAAAACTGTGAAGTATTCGAATTTCATTATTTGCATTATTACTGTCATTATTTGCATTTGCACAAACATTCACATTTTTTTTTCCAAACAACAAGACAGATAAAAAAATTGTTTAAGGCTGCGTAAACTTTCCCTTTCCACCTAAATGCATCGAATTTCCCATGCAGCATGAAGCTATTGGCAGCGCTTCGCTACATTTGTATTCAAATTGTTGTGAAAATTAATGACAGGTCAGAGCAGGATCTAAGCATAAAAGCGAACGTTTTACAAACAAACATATTTGCATTGCGGTTTTGCATGCGTCCGTAGCTTTTGTTTCTCCGCTGGGGTAGATGGGCTTGCCTACATCCCCAGACCAGACATTGCCGCCGGGTAGATGCCTCCTACATGTCTCCGAAGGGGTTAATAATACATAAACGGCTCAGGTAATGTACTGCACTTAAAACTAACCAAATTATCGACGGTTCGACACACTAAGGTGCTCTGTGCCAGTTGCTGGTGAGTCTTCAGGAATATGACGCTATGACTCACCGTAGACGTCTGTCCTTCTCGTTGTGAAATGAAAGCCGGAGAAGAAGTTTGGCACAGAGTGAACCAGAGAAATTTGCATGCAGGGAAGATGTATCTCTTCTGCTGTTTTCATAAGATGAAATATTCAATAAACTGTTACAAAAATCGGAAAGGGGAAAAAGCAAGAGTGATTCCATTACAAACATTTAGGTTACTTACTTTTTTAAATAAGGTAAAACAGTAAAACAAATTTACCATTTGAAAATATGATTCATCTTGATTATTATTTTCATCTAGTAAAACGCTTAAATGATAGCTGAATAAATAACATATTTTTGCCATAATTGTAGTTTGTTGTATTTTGTTGTATAATATTATTATTATTATCAATCAATCACCGAAATAATGATGGACTCAATGATTCATGTTTATGTTACATGACATAAATATAAAGTTAAATAAATGTTACTCGTATTTAAGACCCAAGAAGCCATCAGTTAGTTTTAAAACCATCAATGGATTTGTTGCTGATTATAGAATTGGCATATTGCTGATATAGATGGAGACATTTACGTTTCAGGTTCTAGTTGCAGAAAGTCAAAGGAAAGATGTTGGACAAAAAATCGACATATCACGTTGACTCAGATATGGACTAAAAAGCTATGGTGCATCCATTTCTCACTTTAAAAGATTAGCTATAAAATGCACTGTGCCACTGTACGCAAAACTAAAAATAGTAAACAGCGTGATTGCCAAATACTTTGAGAAATAGCATGATAGTTATTTGAAAGCAATTTTTGCGAATGGACGATTCATTGGTTTTATTCTCGATTACCAGTAGGCCAAAATAATCTAAAACTAAGCTCAGGGCATATTTTCAATCTACTCTTCAAGCTATCCTTTTTATAATGTTTAAATTTTCATAACATTCAGTGAAACAAGTCAATGTCCACATAAAATAGAGTTAATATAAACATACTACGGAGTTAAATTATTCATCCTAAACCGTTTCAAAGTGCCGCTTCAAATGAGTTTAAACTATTACTTTAGTTGAAATTATTTCCATTCTTAAATACCCGTGACCAAAACCGAATACAAACAACCTACTGCGATCCGCACAGAGGAACCGATTGCATGGCAACGCAATACAGAACGCAGTGCACCTACGTATGGGCCGACGAATCGCCTCCTTCCTCGATGGCATTTCAAAATCAATACCCAATCCGGTCATAATTCGCTTCGCCACACCACACCACGCTAAAATGTGCCGTATCGTACGAGCGCAAATTGAATATTCATTCCATGCAGCAAGATTTGTTTTCTAAATGCGCCAGCACCGCATGCGGGATGCACTTCTTTTCCTGCCTCATCATGACCACGACCGCACAGCGTTCCATTTAAAAGCAAACAAAAAACAGCAAAAAAAACGAATATCCCATTCGCGAGCCAGAAAGACCACCGCACCGTTTGCACATTTTAGATTCCAGTGTACATGCCCGGGCACACACGTGGCCGTACGCCGTTCAACCCCGCTACCACACTGCAACACACTTAAGCGAAGGCAAAAGCGGGTGAAAGAATGCGTATCGGGATAGGGAGGAATAAAGACAGCGGCCGAGGATATCGATGCGCCACCACTATCGTTTGTTGACGTTTATTTATGGAAATAATTACTATCCTTTCGTGTGCGTTTCCTATGCGTCGCGCAGAATGTCATGGGCAGAAAGCTCATCACCTCGCCGGATGGGCCACCTGCTGCACTGCTTCCACTCGGTGCATGGACGCAAATTTTCTAACCCACTCGATACACCCGATGACCCGATACGGGCGACGGAAAAAAGAGTTGTCAGAATTTACAGCTCCCGATACGCAAAATCTCGCGAAATCGGTCCGAACGCAATGCACTTTTCCTTCCCTGTTCCAGAACGGAAAGGGCTCCCACCTTCGTGTCTTCGTGTTCGTTCACACCGTATGCGAGTAAATGTTACGAAAACACTAATTACCAAATTTACGATCGACTCGCGATCGCATATTAGCCTTTTCGTCTGTTTGTTTTCCTTGCGTGGAGTACCACGGCGCGTGTCTGCCGCAGCACAAACACATACACACGTAAGGGCAACAATATTCTTACGCTTATCCGTTCCTCCGGGCGGTGCTACTCAACGTTTTTCTTCGCTCTCGAGTTTGTCCTAGTTTGGCGGACCAGTTGGGCCCCGTTGCTTCCTTCGTATCCTTCGATCCCGTCAGTCGATCGATCGTTCGACGTTTGTTTTACGTTCCGTCCTCCCCCCTTGGGCCCAACCTCCCGCGCCCGCTTTGTTTATCTTTCTGGCATCCACACCGTTCCAAACGGGCCTCATGGAATGTTCATTCATGAAATGTGGAGGCAAAGGTGACCACACGGCCGTCGACCACAGTGTGTGTGTGTGCTTTTATCATGTTTCTTTTCTTTTTTGTTGCTTTGCTTGTTTTATTCGCATGTATGGAACACTTTGCTACGCGGTTTTTTTTTGTTCTCTGTCGTAGTCGTTCTTTCCGTGGCTCTGGCTTCTTTCGCCATTGGCTTTTTTTGTTATTCATGCTCAAAAACCACTCTTCGCGCGCGCGCGCGCGCTCGCACTCGGCCCGGAGAATAACGCCGGGTGAACATGAGCACTTCGGTCCTTTATGAAAACAGGACGACAATAAGAACGAGCAAGAAAAAAAAAACACAACAACAGCGGTGTAAAAGGTAACCAGTGTATCTCGTCGGGAAGGTGAATAAGTGGCTATAAAATTAATAACAATAAACACGAGTTTCCTGCCTTAATAATAATAAATTTCAACATCTTCTTATCTGAATCACTTTGATTATTTCTATAACACCTTCTACTTCTCCTGTCGCCGCCGTACGAGTCATCGGCCCGGCTGGTGTCCGACCCGTGTCCGTCAGCACGCATCACCATCAACCGCCGAACCGATCGTTACCTCAAGATCATTCACCGTTTGGAGATCGTTTCTGTTTCGTTTTGCTCCGTCTCCCGCTCCGTCGCTCGGTCTAGCGTGCTCCGTATGCTCCTTGCGTGAGCCGCGCAGACTCCCCCGGAGCATTCATATTCGAGCAGGTCAAACTATTTCCGCTCGGTGTTAAATTTAAGACTCCTCCTCCCGTGAGGGGGAGGAGGCCTTCCTATTCTGATTTGTGTCGGTAAGCTTTTAGCATCAGGGCCATTGATGAGAGGTAATCTTCAAGAAACAGCTTGACAAACTTCGAGAAGATGATCATGACGGTTGCTGCTAGGTGTTTTTTACTCGCCTCTGTCGCCTCAACGCCTCTCATTTATTCACCTTTTCTATTTTCTTTGCAAACGAGCAACAATTCATTCAATTAAAACGACTCCCAAAGGCCCCCGAAGTGAAGATGACTCGAGAATGGCGATGATTGGGCCGCGGATTACACCATCACGCATCCAACCTCCCGTGGGGGGTGCGATCCAGGTGATCGCGCTCCGCATACAAATCGGATTAACTCCAAGAATGTCTGCCCACCCCCGCGGGGCGAGCGAAATCGACTCGATCGACAGGCAAATCGATAAACACTTTTTCAGGCAGCTCCCTCGCCGTCCCCGGCGCAGCTCCACAACGCAGCGGGAAATCGCCCGGCTCGACGCGGGTGATAATTGAAAATCAGCCAAATCATCGCTTCAATCAAATTCGAACAAACATCAACAACACCGTTTTTTTTACCCCCGAATCGATAATTGAATCGAGCGTGTTCGGCACACCGGGGTGGGCCGTCGGAGAAAGGATGTCTACCACCGTCCGCCCAAAAACGCTACGATGCTGTGGGGCTGCGAGCGTGCGATACAAGCTCCGTTTCGTAGGAAATAGAATTAACCCTCAGAACAACTTGTAATAGTCGAATCAACACTAGGCGCTTCATGTTGACAGGTTAAATATGAGAGTTTTCTAAACCTGCCGTTTGCTGGCGTTGATGTGTGCCGTCGTCACCGTTTGCTGCACTCTTCGCTGCGAACAGATGATGCGACCGATATCGATAAACGAGTCTATTTGTTAGCGAGCGCACGGGGCGAAAAACGAGAGACTTCAACGAGCGACGTGTGTAAAACAAACGACGAACCGGTTAAACTGACAGCACATCAACACAATTCCAACCCGGTTTCGTGTCGGGTCCGCCTCACGCCTCACGCCGTTTCAATTATGATTCCGATCCGATCATAAATTCAAAACAATGAGACTAAAAACTAACATCCACGATCGAAAACCAACACCACCGTTACACACTTTTTGCACGAATGCCTGCGGTCAATTTCCATTAGCGGGTTTTGCGAACGCCGAGTGCAAAAAAAAATCGGCCAAGTCACCCCACGGCAGAGAGCTTCAATGAACAATGATTTCGTGCACGGGCGTTCGCTTCTCTTTCTTGTTCTGGCATCATCGTTGATCGCAAAGAGATCAATGTTTCGTTTCGTTTTTTTTTGCCTCCGACCCGTTTGCTTCATACCAATTCGTGCGTACAGTCGATGATCCGCGCCGCTCGTTGACTCTTTCTTCTCAAAACACTTTCTAAAAAAAAAGTACAGTCTGCAAAAGACACATCACTTCGCCGAGGGGTGAAGAAAAAATGTCAGCAAAAATGTCTTACCACTTTAATTAATGATTGAAGCTGCTGTCCCTTTGCTCGAACACCAAACTGATCTGCTCTCGATCGGCGGGGCGGGCACACGATCCCGGGCCGGCCGAGTAAAAACGAGCCCCGAGCCCCGGCGGCGGGCAATGATAGCGAAGCGAAAAGGGAAAGGGAAACGAGCGAACCGAAGGACCTCCTGGTTTATGAAGAAAGCTAAACGTGGCACGTAATGATTGTGTTTCTCATAATCAACCTCTACAAGGCATCGACGGGACGTAAACACCTTAATGACGAACTGCCAGAGCATCATACATCGAAACGGGACGGAAAGCCCGCTTGCCGGCTGGGCTCGGGGCTGAGCGTCGCACCGTGTCACCTACGGTAGGTGGCACGAAACGAACGAGGAAACGCGCGCAGGGCGATCGAGTAGATCATTTATTTATCCAATCAATTTATTACCATTGAATTGAGGGATTGTGGCGCGGGTATGCGATCGTACCGTGCCGGTGGTTCGATGTGAGGGTGTGTTTCGGCCCGTTGCAGAGTGAAAGGGACGCTTGTTGACGAGACGGTGTGTGTGTGTGTGTGTGTGTGTGTGTGTGTGTGTGTGTGTGAGTGCGTGTTTGTGTGGGGTATCGTTTTCGATCGTTTGCTGCACTTTATGTTGTACCCTAATTTCGATCATCACCGTTGCGTGGACATAAAGATGGCCATAGATTGTGCCAGAGAAAAAGAAACGAAATAACGAAATAACGCGCAAAGTTTTAGGGGCGTGTAGCCGTGATCACGCAGCAGGACTTCACGCATTTCAAATCCGTCTGCACGCAATACGTAGCGATAAAGTGCGTTAATGCGTCAACGCACAACTAGAATGCTCAAAATAATGGGTCGAGTATTGAATACGCATTTGTTGAATGTTTGTGTATGTTTGAATAAAATATTAATTAAAGTACAGCAAAAGTAATTCAAATTGCAAGTATTTGGAGGAAATATTTTAATTTAGTAATTTGAGAGTGCCAGTTTTATGTCAATTTTATGCTCAAATTTCTATGCTTCAAAAACAGGTTTAGTCAACTCATGAAGGTTATGGTATAAACACTTAATACATGTATTTTCGATATGATGCGGATTTAGCACGTGTTGCGTGTATTTTTGAGCGTAAACGATCCATTACAAACACACCAAATCACAAATAACGAAACTAATTGAAACATTAAAAACTGTTATGTTTTTTTTTCAACAAACTATTATGTTTTATTCAACTGACTGTTATATTCCAACCTATCCATCCAGTGATTGCTAAGATGTTTTTATTCCACTGCCAATGTTCAAAGATTGCTTTGATCTAACACAAATTTTGTTTCTTTACATTGAGTTATTTACTAATCATGTATAACCGATCATGTAGAGATCATCTAGATAGAACAATCTAAATTATATAGATAGAAACAGATAGCTGAAATGTCTTTGTATGCAAAGTGAGTTGATAAGTGTAAATATAAGGTCATTCTCTTTGACCTTCAAACCACCATCCTAACCATACGTCATTGGACCACGCCGATGGACCAGACATTCTCTTAGACATTGTTAGACACATGGGTATAACTACTACTTACTAGAATATCAACAACATCTTTAAAATCCATGGGTAATAACTTAATTTGATCAAATGTACTTAGAAATCCAGCTTTCCATACACATTGTATTTAAACCCAATTTCGTAATCCTCGTCAACGCAACACTTTAAGATCGGTCGACATTTCTGCCGGTTAGTGACTTACAACAATCGCGATTATTTGATTATCGACCGGTTTGCCAAATCGATCCCCCGGATCGTGTAGATCATATTTCACTGACTAAAAAACGCAAAAGTAAAGCATGACTAGACCGCAGCGAAGAAAACAAAAAAAACCATCGCATCCCAGTTTCGCGCTATCTTTCCCAAGCGTGCTGACCTTTGCGAAAGATCAAAACAAATTTCAATGGGCATTTCGCTCAAATTGCCTCATTACTGTCTTCGGTAAACACACTACCTCTTACCGAACACTTTCGGTGCTTCGCCGCACCGGCCGGTTCTTGATTAGATCCGCGAGCGCGCCGACCGGTCGGGGCCGAGAAAACAAAGAATGCCTTCTTGTTCGTGCGTTCCGCGGGCTCCCCGACCCGACGCCACCAGCCCCAGCGTCCGCCGTCCGCGACGAGGAAGTTACATAATTAAAATAAATTTAATATCAACCCACCAGCCAACCCAGCGCGGCCAGCGATGGGAGAGCGAAGACGCGGTGGAAGAGAGCACTGGCTGCCGGATCGAAAGCAAAAGTGAATTCCTAATTTCAATTCTTGCTACCATTCGCTACACCCGGCGGTAACCTATACTCTTTAATGCATTTCCCGCTCGTTGCGCCCGCGCCGACGTCGGGTGCAGCGAAACAAGCGGCAGAAAAAGCGCCTCGGAGGGTGCTCCGAGCGAATGGTCGAACCGTTACGGCATCGCAGGACTTCTTGCCACGATCTTGCGAGTGAGGTGCACTGGCCGGGCAGTTCGTCGGCGGGACCGGGTGCACCCGGCTGCAGGCTGACATAGTCATCTCCGGGCGTGCAATGGCAGGCCCGATTGGCCGCACGATCCGCACTCAACTGTTTGCCGGTACGGCGGCGTACTCACTTTGGAGTCGCTTTAACACGGCGTTCCAGCAGCGGACCATCTAATTCGACGAGGATTATGCTCTTCACAGCTCATGAATGAAACCTGAATCTGAACCACCACCCAACGCCACCCTCGAACGAAAGCGATCGCTGCCTTCGGGGGCGCCCCCATCGGGACGACATTAGTATGAATGCACGACCGCACGGGCCCCGGGTGCGGGGGTGAGTTCATGCGAAGGGAAGAAACGTGGCAACAAATGCGCTTCGTGACAAACATAACCCAAATGAACTATGATATTGATTTTTCGTTCGATTTCGCTCGTTCCGTACCCGGCTCCCAGCATCCTAGCCTATGTTTGGCTGATTCCCCGTGCAGCATGAGGGGAGACACAGCGAACTGATCTTAAGGCCCATCGTCACCGTCGTTGCATGCGACTGCCCCTGCCTGCTCGTTCTGCCGGTGGATGTGGGTTATGAAACACTGATCGAAACCCATGTCGGTGCCTTATTGCAACTCGTTTTCGCGTTGTTAAAACTCGCTGAAGAAGGCACTTATCTCGGAAGCGTGAAAGAGATCCATTAAAAACAAACTGCCCGTAGGCAAATTGTGTACTCTCAGTGTCTGCGGCGGAGCGTGGAATCGGATTTTCGGAGGTATTATTTTTATAGCATTTCGACTTCGCTGGAGAAGCCGAGACCCACTAGAGGAGCTTCACAATGGTTTGATAAAATAAAAGAGAGAATAAAAGGCAAATATTGGAGCTCTGGATATATGGCTTTCCGAAAACCCTCAGTAAAGGCAGATTTTTTTCCAGCAAAAAATTAGCTCCCAATGACATTTACCAGTTCCCAGTAGGCCTAATCCCATGGAATAACTTATGCAACTTTCGTCACCTCACGTGACGATGATTCCTTTGTTTGGCATTCACATCTAACATCACCAGTAGTCGAACATGGGCTGCGGTGCATGTCTACACCTATCCGATCAGGACAGGAGCAAGTCAGATGGAATTAATCCCATGCACGTCAGGCTCGTTAGGTGCTGTGCCGATTACGATTTTGCTCCGTTTCTAGCACCGGGGTGCTCTGTGTGTGTGTGTGTGTGTGTGTGTGAGGGGGGGGGTGTTTTTGTTTGCTTGCTTTTCACCGTGTTTTTACTTTCGTCTGTCGATGGAGCATATTCCCATCGGGAGAAAGATCCCGCGCCTTTCAACGGCAGCAGCACTCCAACCGACGACGGTAACAGCGTCAGCAACATCGTCCGGGGTTGCGCGAAAATGTAGTTCCCCGGGAGTTCTCTTATCATCGGACATGGCAACAACGGTGCCTCACCGGAGTCCTCTCCGTCACCTCACAGTTCGTTCGCGGCGCAATCCGATCGTTCCCCTCGGTCCAGCTTAGACGCTTAGACGACGCTTGACTTTTTCGCTGGCACGCTGGCTGGGGAGCCTTCGCTTCGCGAGAGATATGCACAGTGAGTCCGGTCTATTAAAAGTGCCATTTTCAGTCGCAACCGTGCGGAAAATTGGCTGCACAGGCGCTTCCACCTCCGATGCGCGCCGCAGCGCACGGTTTCGTTTCGTCTGACGTCTTTAATTTCATTGGGCCAATTAGCGTGATGGAGTAGAAATTGCTAAGCTGCGCGATTCGACCCTTCGACTTGCCGCGCGCGCCCCGCTCTTGGGTGTTCCGGAGAATCGGGTGCTTTTTTCGCTGTTGTTGTGTTGTGTTCGCCGTTGTTTTTGCCTGCGATGCAAACGGTATTGGATAATTACTTTATCCGAAAGCACTTGGTAGTGAGCCGTGCTTACAGTGCTCTCCGTTGACCTGTTTTAGCGCGGACGCGATTGCAGCTGGGTCGCCCTTTTGGGGTAGCAGTTTGAAAAATTGACTTCCTAAGCGGCTGCTCCCGGCCCAGCGGTAGTCGCGGGTACTCCGCGTGGACTATTCGTTTTGGAGTGTGTGATTGAAGCGTCCGCAGGGACCTCACTAGAGCACACCGCGCACGTATTCTCGCGCTATCGGTTTCTCCTGTGCCATCCATTTGCTTCCATTAATTCCCTACTTTACGAGCACCCGAGTACGTACAGCAGCCGACTCCATTTGTGGAGCCCCAAGTGGGTGTGTGTGCTCGGGATCTCGTTTTTATCGGTGCTTTATTTCCTCGTTATTCTTCCGCTGCTGAGGGGATTAAATTTTCCATTTTGTTGTACACAACACCGCACGGAAGCCGAGGGCGGACTGCTTCCTCCCACCGCGGAGAACAGGTTGCACCGGCCGCTCCGAAGGGGTCACAATTTGTCTTGCGCTTGTGTGTTGGGTGTCGAACTCCTGTTTATGAGCACGCTGCTCGTTGACCTGCTCTTACCGGGCACTTACACCGGTGGAGAACCGGTGGCGTGGTGTAGTCGTGGCCACCAGCACCTTTGGATCGGGCATATCGAGAACTAACGGGCATAAAGAACAAATGATGTACGCACGGTGCGATCATCTTAACGTGACCGTAGCGAACCAACCCGTTGCGTCAAGAATATCCGATCCGACGTTTTAGCCATCCACCCAACGTTTCGACGACCCCGGCGCGTCGCGGGCGTACGCGGCGTAATTGACAGCTTAAGTGTAGCAGGAAGTGAGCGGTGTGTGAGGTCAGCCCTCCCCCCTCGAGGGGGTGCATAAATATGCATACTGTTGGTAATAATAATCATAAGCGCGCGAGGGGCCCGCGAGCGGTGTGAAATAAATATTTTTATATTTGCCCGCACTGACACAAATTATAAACTTTCAATGTAAATGCGTTCTAATTGGCTTTTCACGAATGATAAATCAATGTTGCGCATGCGGGAAAATTAACATCGCTCGCGGCGTGTATGCAAACACGCGCTGCGCCTGGGTGCAATCTTCCCTGCTTTAATTGGGGTTTAATGTAATGGACATATAAGCGAGGCAGGCGAATTACAATATTAATCGAATGGTGCGCGGAAAAAAAATGATTATAATCATTGTCGCGCCATCGCCAGTGTCCGCGTATCGACATCGCACGACACCCGCGAGACAACGTGTCCCTCGCACGCACTGGATGTCAAATGTTTCGTGAAATTGAAAAAGGTTACACCTCACGAGTCGCTCACTTCCCGGGTTCCATGGGAACAAAGGGGGCAAATAATATTGACACATTGACGTTTCGTTTCGTTTCGGCGCCTACTGCTTCGTGCACTGTCAGTGCTTCCAGATCTAGCCCGGAGCAGGCGCGCTGGGATATATCTGTGAGTGTGTGTGCCGGCTGCAAAACGCCAAAGGCTGGTACTAGCCGCGGGCCAACGGCGGTGAACCCTGTCAATAGTTCAACTTTTAAGCACTCTCGTATCAAACGATCAGACCGATCGACAAAGCCCATATAGCGTACGCCGATCCTCGGGCCCTCGGCTCCGGACGGTTGGGCAGGAGCTCCATTATTGTAAAATTACCTCCCGTATCCCGCCCGCTCCCAGCAAAGCCTCCAGCTCGCTGATTATAGTGGCCGGTGTGCACTCTAAACACTTCTAAACACCATTGTTGGTTCTTTGTTGGCATTATGACGCCGGCGCGACCGCGGCCACGTCGAGCGTCCAGATTGGAAGAGTCCGGGGTTGAGTCTTTTTATCCCTTTTGCTGCTCCTGCCGTGTGATGCAACCGAGCAAAAGGCAAACGAGCGCTGCGTTCGTACGCTGCCTGAGCACACACAGACACGGTGCGTTGGAAACCGGTGGACTGGTTTTGCGCATTGAAAAGCCCAGCGATCTCCGGTGCGCACACTGCACGTAGCGTGCGGTAGCGAAAATCGCGGGTACGATACCGCACCGAATGAAGAATGTTGCGGAATTCAGAACGAAATATCAGAATCGTGACCAATTTCATGTGTACGCGCCGGCATTAGCCTGTTGTCAGTTGGAGTTGGCAACGCCGCACACGTCAGCCAGCGGTGAAGATCACCTGGGGGGAGGGGGTTTCGGGCTCCGGGGAGCGTGGTGAGTAAGCATGTGTACTTGCTTTCCAGCCGTGTGCACGGGCTGTTGTTCGACGCCGGCGATGCTGGTCGGGTGTCTGTAGGCACCAATCTATCGTCACCTTTGATATACGGCACGTACGGCGTGCGCAGCCGCAGCAGCGCGGACGAAAGTGAAAACGATTTGGAGGTGACCACCGGGAAAACGTGTGGACGGCAAAGCGCTGTGGAAGGCAGAACCTGCTGCCCTGGGAGACCGCAGCATAGGCTACGCAGCGACAGGTTTTGATGCTCGCCGTTGCTTAGCAACCCACTGAGCGCGGACGATGTGGTGCTACTCCACTGCGGAGAGTGGTGTACTTTGTATCGTTTAACTATGACCTGCGGAGGAAATGATCTACAATCGATCGAGATCGCCTGTAGAGTGTTGAAATCGATGCTAACCTACATTTGCCTGCTCACGTTGTTGTTTACACAGTTGAGCAACCTTACTGGTGGATGGTAGGCAGTATCTTAAGTAGCCAAGTCGTGCAAGCCGATACTGTCGTGCATCATCCCCTTTTCAGCGGCAAGCTTTTACTCGGATGCACCTTACACCGGCGATCCTTTCGTTCATGTGAACATCGCTATCATCGGCAGCATCGGGGCTCCTCAAAAATGTCAGCCACACAAATGGCTCCGCCAACAGGCTCCGGGAGAGCTTGCGAAGAAGTGACGGCTCCGGCGGAGGGCAACCCCTTCCGGCGGTGCCCGCAACACGCTTCCATCGGGCAACGTTTGTTTACTTATATTACCACTTCTTCATTTCGAGCGGCCCGGGAATCGATATCACGTTTTAGGCATTTAGCGATGAAATATTTGAATTTAAATGGCGCGCGCTTCAAGCGGTTTGAGACACATGGCGCGCACCCTCGAGGACATTGAGCACACTCGTACCACACTCACACCGATGTGCGCGACGCGCAAAGCCGTGATAGAACCGGCGATCCCGACGGTCCACCGGCCCTGCGAGCGGGTGAAAAATGTATCGCATTAAGAAAATGATGTTCCAATAATTTTATCCAATTAATCTCCATTCGGGCCGGGCGAGCGGCTGCGGACGCTGGGGGAGGTGGGCTGAAAATTTCGATCCAGCACGATCCGGCGATTGGAATACCAAAGGGGGCAAAAATACCTCCAAAATAAAACCACCCAGCCAAATAGCACCGAAACACGCGGAAACACTTTCGTTCAGGACGGCGAAAACTGAGCGATGTCATGGAGGCGCGATGAGGTTATAATAGCGCCGCGGATGACTCAAGATGTTCGGGCATAAATCTTCCGGATGTTTCGCTCCGCCCGGCAGCCCTGGCGGATATTCGAAAGCAGCAGCCGGATTTGTGAGGTGTTTCGTTCGCGACAGACACAGCACACACACTTAGGATGAGAAATGTGTTTTCGTGCTCATACAATGATACGGAAATCGTTGACCGATTTGGACGATTTGCTCACCCATGTGTGCGACGCGTGAATGGTGCGCTGTAAATCATGGCCGAGGTTGAAGGATTTTAAAATTTTGCGGTACATAATAACACAGTGCGTGTGTGCGTGTGTGAGTAAGTGAAGGGAAAGCACGCGCTCGGAGATCCGGTGGTGGAATGGGTGTTTCGTTTTTTTAGCCACGCACCAGCCTACTTCGATGGAGTCGAATACTGAAACTAAACCACAGCCCATGTCATATGCTAATCAACATCTGTATGCAGATTGACATATTTTCAGCGTGATCTGCTGTGTTTAGCGTCATCAGCTTCCTTCCAGAACCGCTGGGCACTAGAACTACGGTACAGAAATAGATGATTACTACTACCTCCACTCGACATGGTTCGATTTCTCGCCTGCTCAAAGTCTACTAGATCCCTGTGATGAACTCGTGGTGGAACAAAGCATCATATAGGAAACCCGAGCGAGAGAGAGCAATGGTGTCCATGTTCGTGTATGTAAATTGTTGAATTTATGTTACCGTAATCAAAACGACCGATTGAGTCACAGCCTCCCGACGTTCCGTGCATGATTTCGTACGACCCGTTGCTAAATGTTAAATTTGCATGTTTCATTCAGTGTGTGGTGTGCCGTAGCAAACGCCGAAGAAAACGCCGAAGAGTAAAACATCAGTAAAACAAAGCACGCCAGCTCCACACACCGATGACAAGCTGAGGCAGACTCCTGAGCTCCAAGTCTGCGCAAGTCGGATAGACGCGGCTCTGTACGCGGTGTGGACGCGTTCCAACGAATCGATACCGAGTCTCGGCGCAGCGTATGCCACCAGCCTGGCCTGGCAGAAGCGATTGCGTTAAGACTGACTGGGGTGAGAGCAAGAAAACACTCAAATACTAAAAAATCTGAGGAGGAGTTTACATGCGAGCCCTCTGGCTGCTAGGTGTCTGCCAGCCCTACGACACCGGCTCGGTGTCTCGCGTCCAGGCCAACTTGTGTCATTTTCCTCACGCCACAGCACGCTGACGCTTGACTTGCGGCCCCGTACCATTTGTCCGCACATTACTCACGGCCTGCTCTGGTCGCGGGAGCGTTGGAAAATTCTCCCCTACGGCAGTGGGCCCACCTTAGCCTTCCCGGCCCACACGCCTCGTGGCATCGCAAGGGCTGCGGGGACGAGTTAACATTTTGCGCAATGCGCAATACCTTGAAACGACTCGTCTTCCCTGACTCGGCGCACTGCACGGCAAGTGACAAAAACATTGCAACTTGGGGGGGCCCGCTACACGTCTCGCCTCGGTCTAATCGCACGTACATGCGCACACGGATATTTCGCACATACACACGCGTGCGCAGGTTAAGGCGACGGGACGTAAAAACTTCACACCTCTCGCCCAGGCTCGTTTGAAGGTGCGCATGACTAATTTCCTAATCATTGTGCAAATATCGTTCAGAAATTGTGAATCGTTTGTCAACATTTGCCCAACGGACCGAGTCGCACGTCCACCCGGCCGCGTCCGCGTCGGTCGGATGTTGTCCATTCCCGTTGCCAGGGGCGGTTTCCCGCCGATGTCCCTCCAGGGACGCCACGTTGGCAAGCCGACAGGTTATTAATTTGTTTAACAGCCGTACAGGACACCGCGTGACAAAATATTGCCATTCCCGGTGACAGGTGACCAAATAGCGGGGGCTTTATGGGGCAGGCAGGCCGGAGACTGTAACAGATACTGTACCAATGAACGCTGGTGGCATTACCGGTGTGTAATTATTGGCTGTCGTTTCTTTTTCAAACCAATATTCTGTATTCGTCGTAACCAAGGTAACCACGCCGGAGCGTGCATTGTTTCAGGGTTTCCAATAACGGCGAGACTTGCCAGAACTTGAAAGTAATTAAAATATATGTCATCCGGACTCTGACCGAGTGACTACGAAATTGCAGCAGTACACGCAGTACATTGGGCAACTGTACCTAAAGCTGGATGCGGTTGCATAAGCCTTTGCCTCATGAGAAAAAGTTGATAAGCCTGCGCAAGTAATCTTATCGTGCGAGCGCATGTTGCGAAAACCGAAGTCAAATAGGTGCAAATCCAAGGTTAGGACGACCCGGACGTGAGCCCGTCCGGACGGCACGGTCACTTAAATATTCCGCCGTGTGCGAGCCGAACGGTGCTCAACCGGTGCAATTGAGCATATTGAGCCGGGCCGTATCGTATCAAAAAGCAAACACTGTCCCCAAGCGACAACTTCCCGGCAGACTGGTGACACCGCGTTATTAGCCATCACGGTGGAGCTCCCAATCTCTCTCTCTCTCTCTCTCTCTCTCTCTATGGTATGTGATCTTGTCCCCCCTTCGGACGTCTCTCGTAATCATTGGCACTTTTGTGATGAGTAGTGGAGTCTCGTTTGCGGTCTTTTGCATTGCGTGTGGCAGCGTTTTTTGTCGTACATCAAAGTTTTCGTCTCCCAAAGTAACTTGCTCTTTCGTACAGCGGCTGTCCCTTCAGCACTGACCTGTTGCGACAAAAGGGAATCAACAAGTTTGCCTAACGAAACCCTCCATCCATCCCACGACCCGTACCGTGCACCCCGAACGGGGTGGATTTCGTCAAATCGACAATGGTTGTCGTTCTTTGCGATGGGCTTCGTCTTTGCCGACCAGCGCAAGGAACCGGCGAGTCCGTGAGGTACCTATCAGTGCAAACATACTTTTATCGCAAAGTAAACAACGGTGGAGACGAAACGAGGTGACGATGGTCGGGGGGTTGAGGCAACGGAAAAAAAACACCACAGCTTGGAGATTGGGCGACACGATCCCCCGAATTGCGAAACTACGCGAGACCCGCGACCGGAGCCTGCTCTCCAAGTAGCTCCGTTGGCAGCGGTTGGTCTTTCCGAGCTTTTGTTGTTTTTGCTGTGTGTTGTTTCACGTGGCTATTCTCGGCACTGCAAAATATCTTCCGATCGTGCGGATCCACGCCGGGACGGTGCGGAACCGACTCCGAGGACCGCGCGGTCATGGCAGATCTTACGGTTATGGCAGCACTTTCCACCGCCTATGAGCACAGCCTATGAGTAATAGGAAAAGGATTTTACGCCGCCAACCCCGCCGACGGACGGGGACGGAATCGGTATTTGGGACGTTCGCTCGGTAGGTTTAATTAAATTTACAATCAATTTGTTTGTCTCGGTGGTGGATTCGTTGCGTGATCTCTGCTTACAGTGCCGTTGCGCATTCTGGGCGACGTAGCAGCAGGACTTGTCGCACGGGTGTGTTGGTTGTTCATTTCGGAGTCGCTGTGCGCGCTGCGAGAGCCCGGCTGTAAATGCTAATATTGTGTGTTCTAGCAAATCGCATCATCGGCCGACGATCGTTCATAAATTGCTGCCATTTTACCGACCGAATCGTTTGTCCGCAAAATCCGCCCTCGTTTGAGGCAGGGTGTAGGTTGCAGGGGTACTTAGCATAACATTTGCACAAAGCTGACGCGGCGCTGGTAGACTGTCAGTCGTTGGCCAATAATCATAACCTATATCCCCGGGGAAGTCCGAGGTACCTATCATACGCTGTTGCTCCAGTGGACGGCTACCGGGAGACACTTTTACGCATCAGCATTATGCAGGGCGCTATAACATACTCGACGAAATACAAGCATCCGCGTTGTCAGTGTCTAATGATGTTTGGTGCATTTTAGATGCGACATGGGTGCAAGGGAATAAATTATTGCACTGTAAGGCGAGAGTGAAGGTGTCTATCGAAACATGCATTTGATGTAAACACCAAACTATTTTTTTTGTGTTGGGTTGGTTGAAACCTTGGAAGTACTTTCTACAATCACACGCTTTCTTCTTCTTTTGCTACATAATATTTGATAATGCAACCAAAAGGTTGAGCCGATTGATAATATATGTACGATAAGTTAAATCATCATTGCGATATTTATGCCCATTATTCTTTTTAAGTTGCCTTCTTTATGTCCACCACCTTATGAGTTTAGTGAAATCGTTAAGCAAGAGCTGAACAAGACAAAAAAAACTGAAAAGTAGAAAAGCAAGAGCTGAAATGTTGAAATGTTGAACGTGTGTAAATAATTGTATATAAATGTGAAATGTGAACTATCGAGGCTGATTATGGAGCTCGACCTGACGGAGATCGGGCACAACCGCGGATGGAGGACTGCAGCCATGGACCGAGTATCCTGGAGAACTATTGGTGACCAGGCCATGTCAGCACGACGTGCTCAACCGTGAGCGGGCCAGAGAAGAAGAAGAAATGTGAACTATCGAGGCTGATTATAATTTACAGAACTTTTCACAAACAAACTGTTTTTGCACATTAAAGGTTGCCAAGCATGGCAAATGTTATATGTACGCAACGGTTTAAACGTAAAACACGGCCTACTTGATGACCGCAGTGGCAAAATGAAGTAATATAATTCATTCCCTTAAAGCAATATTCGTTGTAAACTACGGATAGAAATAGTTATCTAATATTTAATTACTAATACCGACACAATTTTCAAAGATAAGAAAATGCATTGCCAAAAACTAGTGCACAGTTTGTCAAACATTTTTAATATTTCTATCGAAAATTGGAACCATCCGTTTTCTTGGATTTATCTTTAAAACCACTCACTAAAGTTTGCAGAAATAAAAATTGGGACAGTTTTTATACCTAAAACTACTAGTTCTAAAATTTATCATCGCACACATGAAAAGAATTGTAGTTTTCATGAAACTGCTTCACTAAGTTGCCGAAAACTGCCACAATTACCTTCCTTAAGGCCAAAAAATTAAGATTTTCGTTGTATAACATCTGTGAGAAAATATTACATTACTCCTCAAAATTGCTCTGGTAAAACGTAGTTAAGCTCAGGATAATACCAATCTGTTGATGTACGAATGACTTAAAACATTTCAAAGGCATGCAACTTAATACCGAAAGACAGCCGTCATAGTAAAACTTCAGGCCACAAGCTCTGCTCTATACAGCAAATACCCATCAAAGGCGCAGGATTTAATTGCCGTCAAAGCATTTCCTCTTTCGATGCCCACGGCCGAGCGGCGATGAGCGGTTCCTGTGCCGATGCGTGTGACGGTTGTCACCAATGCACTAGAACACACTCGCCCGAAAGGAGGTTAATTTACCATCGCACACATATGCACACGAAGCTCCAATGCATCCATTCAATTCAAATTTTATCGCACTTTTGTCCATTATTTTAATCGCGCAGGCCTGTTTTGTACACCCCCGGCCGGCTACCAGGTGCCCAACTGTCAACTGGCACGCTAAATCCGGTGGCTCTCTGGTTATTTATGGAGTGTGCGGGCCGACCGATTGACACGCAGCGGTGCAGATTTCGAGCATCCATCAGATGAATTATGTGCCGGACCGGGCGAGAGGTAAGCCACCGGGCGCGTATGCGACCATGTGGCGTGGCATTCCTCGTTAGATCCGAGCGGCAGCAGTCCGAGACCCGCTGGGGGTGACACATCTGATCTCGGTCAACCGTCACCTCCTGGATCTCACCTTTTGCCCCGTTATGTCAGCTTCCTTCCCCGGGGGTGGTCGATCTCCACCGACGACGACGACTGACCGACTGACGAGCAACCACCACACCACCCACCCACCCATCCCAGTGGGCCAGCTGACCAGCTCGATCCGATCGATCGATGAACATATTTTCAATGGACATTTTGTCGAACCGTTGGCCTCATTCCGCCGGCACCGTGCTGGCCGGTGACTCGAGCCCGGGGCAGCTGGACGGAGATCGAGTTTGTTCGTTTTTTGTTGTTGCTGTTGCAAGTTTCAGCTTACCTCTAGAGCAGTGATGAGGTGGACAAAACACGCGACGGACCCCATTTCCAATCGAGTTCTAAGGCCCCAGTGTTCTAAGCCTACTGACACAGATATGTGAAGGCATTGTGCGTTCCTGTTCTCGCAATGGCGGTGCGAGGCGGTGTTAAATAGTCCGCAGTCCGTTCGGTGGCACTGAAAACGCTCGCCAAAGTTGTTTCCAATGCTGCAAACAGGATCGAAGCAGAGAAAAATGACTGCAATCAATTCGTCAATTAATCATCATGAGTGTTTTATTGATCTTTGGACGTGCGGTTAACATATTTCACAGAAATATTACTGGCAACCTATGCACGACTATATTTGTCACCGTTTGTATCTAAATGATTCTAGTAACTCTATCTCAGTCTTGAAAGTTCCATTTAGATAGTGTTTATTTGACAGTATAATGAAAAGCATTCCACCTCGTATCCCTCCCGTGAATGCGCCATTGTAATGTCACTAGCCGATCGCAGTAGCCGTGCCGTGCTACATCGTCTATAAACTGTCATTGGCGCAATTTTGTCGCTAAAATCTAGTCTTTCGGTTAAGCGGAGCTGAATCGCACACCGTAAGTGAGGTGAGCCTCATTGTCAACGCACCGAACACTCTCGTGTCTCGAATCGAATTACTCATTCCAGTCGAACGCGGTGCATGCCGGAGGTGTTTGGAACGTTTCGAGCAAACATGCGTCTTCTAATAGTGCAGTGTTGAACAATACCCCTTCCCAGTGAATTTTTATCTCCTCCTAAACGTGATGAATGCGGTGGGCCGCCGATTCTAAGCATTCGCAATATGTGCGAAGTTAATATTCTATCTACGGCTTCAGCCGTACCTGCACCCGCAATACACCCCATGAAAAGCTGCAGTGTGCCGCTACTAAAGTGTCATCTCACCTCAATCTGCCACTATGTTTCTCCGCGACGCACGCACCGATCGGCGAAGGTGAAGAATAATATAAAATCGATCGTAAATTCTACTACAAATCACTACAACCCAACATTTCACATGCACCGCGGTGTGCGCCTCCAGGTCGATAGCGATGGTGGGGGGGATAATTTTTTTTACGGCCGATTGTATGCAAATGCGCGGATCGCCGACCGAGTGCGGACGGAATGATGCGTGCGAGTCGATCGGCGCGTCGCGCTTACTACCATTTTGCTTTATTTAGTTGCAGTTTTCCACCCGCCGCCGAAGCCATACGCGCTCATAAGTATTAAAATCTGTCGTTTGGTCAGCATTAATGTCCCCTTTTCGTTGCGGTTCAATCGCCTCTTCAGTACCGGCGATTCGCGCAACCATTTTTCATTCCCGCACATCACGCAAACGGGTGTACACAGCCGTGGTTGTTTGAAAACGTGATAAAAATGCATGTTTACGGTGAATTTATTAACTGGTGGAGGATAAATTGGGACATGTGTTACTACGGCAGATGCGCATGTTTATGGCGTTATTTACATAAACCATTAAACTCTAATGTAATCTAGAATATTAAATCCATCGCGCATTCAACTGCAACCATCCGTTTTGTTCGGCTGTTGTGGTGTCTATAAAATTTTGTAATTTATTGTTTCTTTGCGCGTTGCTCTGTGCCGTACCATCTCCAAACTGCTTCTCCTTTGCTTCTGGTGGATTCGAGTATCGGAGCCTTGTGGAGCATTTAATTGCAAAAGCGCTGACCAAATTGGCACAACATAAATCAATCACACGAACCTGGCTCCTTTAATCTCAGTCATTATCGCATCACTACCGCTGTTCGAACAAACGACGCGCAAACGTTTGTCTTCTGTGCGAATCCACAAACTACCGACGACAGGTAGCATTTCGGACCGTCACTTTAGCGTCCGTCAAGTGATTTAATCACTTCCCTGCGTTCCCAGAGACTCACCGGGGACTCTAGGGTGGCCCGTAGATCACGGCGTGCAGCAACTCGAGTCGTCGGACCAGTCGATCACCGAACTGACTGGGTCTCACCGTATCGCAGACTTCGCCTTCACTAGCGCCCATCTTCCAGCTGATCCACGGTTCGTTGGACTCCCGGCGGGG
Organism: Anopheles dirus; assembly: GCA_000349145.1. NCBI lineage: Eukaryota > Metazoa > Arthropoda > Insecta > Diptera > Culicidae > Anopheles > Anopheles dirus. Next base: position 2,066,113 of record KB672835.1, read on the forward strand.
GAAAGAGTTGTGTTTATGTAAATTAATGTTCTCGGCGATTTGGATTGACAGCGCGTGAAGATCGTTGTAGGGTGCACTGGGAAACGATCATCTGCTGGTAGGAGATGGGAATAGACGCTTGGGTGATCTCAGTAAAGCAATTGCTTATACACGTTTGGAAATGCATTTAGGATGCTGTGGAGTACAAGTTGATAGAAGATTTTTTAAATAAAACATATGAATATGTTTTAAAAGGTTTCTAATACACATTTCAAGCTTTTCAGTATTTTTTTCAAGTAAAATCGCATTTTAAACAGTAAAAATCGATTCATTAAGCGTCAGAACCATTAGCGGCGGTGCACGCAACATCTTCGCTACAAAAGCATTCTGCTGTTAATGCACAATCCTGTCCACGATGCATTTTTGTCAACACGCTAAATGCATTTGTTGTTACGTGAAATCTTATCATAAATTATGTACCCAGCGCATTGAAGACATTCTTCACACAAATTGGCCTGCTCCGCTCGCAGGCGTTTCACCGCGACAATCTCGGGCAAGACAGCGTTCATTAATTTTTCTTCCCCTTTCTTTACCATCCCGCTCGATTAATTTCAGTCACCAGAATTAGAATTTCGGCATGAGCTGATGGGGCGCATAAATAAATTGGAAACCGATGTCGAGCTGGACGTTGTACCGAGTAGTCAGCATCATCCATCATCCAGCTCACCGTTGTCGTCGTCCGGATTATCCAGCTACGCTACCCAGAGCTACGACCATTATGGCAAGGAGTTCTTCTTCGGTACGTACCAGAGCTGGTTGTCACTACTAGAAGCTTTTCGAAGAGAAGGCTACCGAAAAAGCTGTAAAGAACTTAAGCTTCTCTGCGTGAGAATTACTCATCTGTATTGTTTTGGAGTTTTCGTAGCATAAAGTGGATTAATCAAACCTTTATCATTCTTTGCGGTGCTATTTCTCTCTTCCTCTCTCTCTTTCTCTTTCTCTCGCAACCTCTCCCTTTCCCTTGTCACAGGTAACAAACATCGAGACATGCTGTGCGCGGAATCGGAAGATTCCTTTCTACGGCCACCGCTGTGGGAGGACATCACCAGCTCGATACAGAACATCGATCCGGAGAATGCCATCATGCTCAGCACCATGAACGGCATACCGCAGGTCAAGATGGAAGCCGTCGACGACCCGTTCCTGGAGCCGTTGTCCTCGCCGCTGCTCAGCCCGCTCGAGATCAAAACTGAGAAGAGCAACCTGCTAGCGCACAGCACCACCAACCATAACAACAACCTTAGCCATCTACAAAACAATAATAATAACAACAACAGCATCCACCAAAACCATATGCACAGCGACGTCACCAGCTGTCACACTAATAGTAGCAACAATAGCAACACCAGCAACAATGGTAGCAATAATTTCCTCTCGAACAATGGCTCCGCGTACACGCACGGCATTGCAACGGCTCACGGTCATCCAAACCAGCACAATCTCAATGGCTACCTTGCTGGAACGAATGGGAGTGGCCCTAGTCTGCAGCTTCTCACTAATCACCCACCTCACCAGCAGCAGCAACAGCAGCAGCAGCAACACCATCAGCAGCCTCAACAGCTCCAGCAACAGCACCACCAACTGCAGCACTCCCAGCATCCACACCATCAGCAACATCAGCAGCAGCAACAGCATCATCACACCCAACAGCATCTGCAGATGACCCAGAACAATAATTACTACCACTGGCAGCCGCAGCAGCATCAGGCCCAGGCGGTTGCGGGTGGTACTGCTACCCTCACTCAACCGCCCGGTCCAATGTACCACGGCAAATACGCACCGTCGCAGGGCAACTCCAATGTTTGCGCAACGCCAATCTCGAGGCTAATGTATGTTCCTCCGCTTACACCACCGAATTCCGATCCCGGCAGTCCCGGGAACAACTTGCAGGTAGGCGTCTGTCGTCGAGAGCCAACCGATTCTGTGACTTATTTCTGACTCGCTGTACCTGCTCTTGTGTCCTTCTAGAATCCTCCTCGTAGAACCCCACCTCCGCCTTATCACCAACAGCAGCAGCAGCAGCAGCAGCAACAACAGCAGCAGATGACTCTTCAAGGCAACCACATCCATCATCACTCGCACGGTGGCATGGTCAATGCACAGTCGGTTACGGGACCTAACCCAACGCAACTGCTGCAGCAACTACCGCAAGCTCCCGTGATGACGCAACAAACTGAACCAAATCGAATCGCAACCAATGGTACTCTGCACACCCTGCCGCCGATTCCGAGCGCAGTGGGTTCGCATCCGGCATCTTCCGGTACGAGTAATGGGTCCAGCTCCAGCAGCAGTACCAGTGGGCCACCGGTGGTGTCTGGTTCCCGTACCGGAGGATCCTCGCGAGGTTCTAGTTCCAAGCGGCAAAGCTCTGCACATAGCATCAACAGCGTGCTCAGCAGTGCCGGCGTGGTGAAGCACATCGTAGGACGCTACAACCGGCGCAACAATCCGGAGCTGGAGAAACGACGAATACACCACTGTGATTTTATCGGTGAGTAAAGCGATACCTTTCGTTGCACTAATTCCCATGCAACAGGCGCAGGTTGCACTGCATGTGGTACGTTCCCACAACACGCTCAGCGTGACGTGTAAGCCTATCGGGCGATCTTTGCGCACTGGTAAGTCTAATGGTCCATGACTTCATTACCAAACAAAGAATTTTGGGCAATGTACTGCCGACTACGCCCTAATGCGCTGCGTGCTGCTACACCGATCGGGTGGGCTGATAATTAATAATATGGATAATTTTCACCCAAGCACTACACATGTTTGGCCGTCGTTATGTTTGGCCATCATCAGACATCAGACCCGACGGTAATCAGCACCATACTTATACTCCACGGATGTGGTGAGGACTTTTCAGACCTCGACAGGCCGGCCGGTTCCAGTGGCGTCCATAAACGGAATGTGAGAAAAATCACTCGTCAATTTTTCACTACCCCACAGTCCCCTCCATCTCGGACGGCTACTTCGGTGTACTTCGACCAGCCATCGATCGCCCATTCCCCAGGGTTTTCTCGATGAGCACGGGTGCAGACACACACACACACGGGCACCCGGGCGGGCCTTGGTGCCGCAATAAAATTAAGACATTTACGCGATAATTCATTAGCTCGCCCTCCCCCTTTGATTATGATGTTCGAAGGCGATCCCTCCTGTCCGAGCAGGGCGACAATCCTCCGGCCGAGATCGCTATTCGCGAGACGTGCTCGTTTTTCCTTTGCGTACGCGCCATTTAAAATCGATAATTATCACTCTCGGTCCACGGCGCGTCGACCGCGCACCTTGGGAGCCGGAGGAGCGGGTGTTACCCGGGTGACAGAGCGTGAAGTTGCCTTATTCGACGAACGAAACGGCGGCAATCTGCGGCACGGCTTGGAAGGCCCGCGGAAGAAGTGGACCCGAGTGGACGGCGTGCGATATTCTTTCACGGCGGGCTGGGCTGATGAACCAATTTGTAGCCAACTTGCCGGACTGGAAAAGTTTTCATTTTCACCCACGTCCTGAAATGGAAGCGAACGCATACTTCGGCGGTGGTGGAGTGAACTTTCGATTCGTTTTTCCCAGCTTTCCCGGGTGCACAATTCGCCTGCACCTAGCGCGAAGTTTACCTCCGAGGTGCGGAGACACGCACGATCGGTTGTGAAACGCGCGGTAATTAGTGCTTTCATGGGTAGAACAGCATAGCTAACACTTTCTTACGAATAAGGAGTAGTTTTTTTTGTCTAAAGACCCTTTCCCGTCCAGCAGGTGTAGCATATATCAACAATGTAAGCTTTTCTATAGCATTCTTTTGATGATCGATAGTACAAACTACTATATTGATTTCTGTTGTTTCTTTCTCTCCAAGCTTGCTTTATTACTTATCAGGCATTGCAACTGCTTCTTGCTAGTTTTGGATTGTTTCCAAAATCCAAGAAGTGCTGCGAAAACTGTTCTCGGTAAGCTGATCTTTTATCCTAGCCGTTCTGACGGAAGGTTTGACGTCGTCTACTCAACTCAGTATAGACCTACCTCATGTCTGCTAACCGTCTGGACGACCTCAAAGACTTTTACGGGCTAGGTCGTTCGGTGCAATCCCACCGACTTGATCAGCCCACCGGAACCTGGTGAATCTAGCACACTGCACAATAGTAAAATCATCTTACAGATTATCCTTCCACACAAATGAGACCAAAAAACCTCCTCAGCATCTTCCAATCGAACGAAAACTTCTTCGTTCTTCAGAGTTGAACATGGTCGATGTCTCAGTGGCGTATGTACGTACTGGGGTTACGATTTTTTCGATTTCCCAAGCATCGTCCGTCGTGATGTGTTCTCTAAGAGGAAAAGATTCTTCAGACTGCAGTGTGGTCAGTCGACTACTAACATTCGTGTGCGCAGTTCAATATCATTGTTGTTATCTGAGCCGCCATTTGGCTCAATACTGGTAAAGATTTGTAAGACTTTAAAGGAACGCTCATTTTTCTGCAATTGACCCTTACATATGCTATTAGCCTTTGGTAGTAAGGCGGCTGGTGATACCTCAATCAACTTAGTTTTAACTAGTGGTTCTAGAAACAGATGAGATAATAATGTCTCCTCAAACATCATGCTTAAATTTGTTACTAACCACGTCTTGATTTTATCAGTTGTTGGAATTAAACGCAATCTTAATATGTTGCCATAACCTGTAAAATAATTAATATCAGTATGTTATATTTTATTTTAAAATTGTATGCCAAACAGTGTGTTGGGAATGATTTGATGAAACTTTATTAACCTTTCACCATTCACAAGCCAACACACGAAATCGAAACCTTCCAATGGGCTCGACTTAACTCCATCGGGTTAAAGCGTACCCAAGGCAAAACGGTGCGTACCCTCTTGAGGTGTCGTGTTTTTCTCGACCGCCGCTCGAGCTTCCCGTTGATTATTACGACCCGTCACAATCTCAATCAAGCCGTCAGCTAATCAGGCTACCAGTCGCGACAGAATCGTACCACCGACCGCCACCACCGCCGCCGATCGTTCCAGGCACCTTCGGGTCGTCGATCAAACCATGTCAGCGCAGCGCGAGCGAACTTATCACCAGGTGGAAAACTTATCACCCACCCTGCCAGCCACCGCTGCCCGCCGCACCAATTAACCGTAATTTCGCACCATGATCCAATTTCGAGCATCGATCGAAACCGATCTGCGTAGTTATTGTCGCGCAAAAGTGAAACCCCACAGCCCGCGTCTGGCGGAGCGGGAATGCTACGAGGAAGTGGACCATTCAATGGGGGATCCGTCGTCGCCCGGTCGTGATAGAAGCTTCGCCCGTTTGTTTTTTTTTTATATGCCCGCACATTTGAGCACCTCGATTGGTGATCTATTTTTTTTTTTGCTGCACTCGTTCAAAGCCTCTCAAACCTCGGCACTGCACTACACGCCGGACAACGATTGTCCTAACGAAGCGCGTAATTATTTTCTCTAATTAAATCAATTAATGACGATTGGCGACGCGGCCCGGGACGGGCTGGCGGAAAGCACGTCTCACCTTGCCGGATGTACAAACGTGATCTTAATACGCGACCCACACGCTCGCGCCCGCGGAGGAACAGAATTTTTAATCATGATTTATCACATAATAAGATTTAATAATTGCGCCCCGATAGCCGCCTGATTGGGGCCGGGAGGTGGAAACAATGATTTATTGATTCCTTTTCGTGTTTTTTCGCCCGTGCAAGTGCGCCTGCTTCTAAGCCCGTGCAGTACTTTCCCCTGTTCGCACGCCATTCATCTTGCCCACAACCCAGGGGGGGGGGGGAGCCTGACAGCTCGGGAGCAACACAAACACAGTGCGCGGAAGGTGGGTGAAAAAGTTGTCATCGCGACGCTTGCAGCTCCGATTCCATATTAAGTGGTGAGAAACGCACGACTTGGTGCGAAGTGAGCGATGCACTCCCGACGCGAACTAGTTCCACATGTCATCGGGCGAGCGCGCGACACGGGCAGGGTACGATGTAGGAACATCATCTTCCGAAGCCGGCCTCAGGCCGCCTAACTCAGGCAGCAACATAAGCACGCCGGCTCAGCACACGGACGCAGACAAAAGGTGGGATGCTGGAGCGTGCAATGGGGGAACTCCGGGATCTTCGGGACTCGCGACATACTCACGGCGCGAGTGTGTTGTTCAGGGAGCCCGTTCGGCGTTGTCATCTGTCAGCGTGTCTGGTGCGCCGCGTTGTCGCTGTTTTGCCACGGTACACGACATTACCGTGCTCTCGGAACACTCCACTCCACCTCCACCGGCAACGGTACAAAGACTCCCGGCGCTCCGCCAGGACAAATAGGCCCTCCACCCGAGGGCCCCTGGGCGCCCCGCTCGGGGGAAGTTTGAAAATTGAAAAATCATTAATAACGCTCAGTGTTTGTTTGCCGCCTGGTATTAGCCGCGCTTTACACAACTTCCAATCCAATTGAATTTGTCGATACAATTTATGATTAATACGCTGCTATCCGACCTCCGGTGCGCTGTTCGGCTATCGGGCGCTTTTGACCGGGCGATTGTTCGTCCGTTGTGCGCTGCTGTCGAGGACACCCCGGCGGGGGTCGCTCAATTGCACACGCGTGAACAAACAACCACCGGGCATACGCCCCGTGGGTCGCGATCCACTGAACTCCGTGAACTTCGCAACTGGCGGCAGGGGCACTGCTTTTCGCCTTTACATTGAGTGTCTTGTTTTTTTTGTTTCCATTCTCACCCAAGAACCAACGCAGGGCCAATCTTGATCGACACTCTGTCGTTCCGTCCTGTGACGAACGATCGTGGATCAAGATCGAGAGTTCTCAGCTGACGCGAGTGTGACGTGATTTTTCTTTACCAATCAATCAAAATGGCATGATACACGGTTTCTGCCGGGGCCCGGTGGCACCTGGACGGGGCCCCGCGCTGTGGCATATGGCTTAGGGTCCGAGCGAACATTATCAACTGATCTTTTGGTGTCTGGGGTCTGGGAGTTCTGGGGCTCGAGAGCTGTTCGCTATGTTCGGCCCGTAATCCCGGCTCCCGCAGAGAGATCGAATCACCAATCGATTCTAGTCCATCGATTTGGGAACGAAGAATTGGGCGCTGGCGAACATGCTTTATCTACGGCAACAGCTCACTTTAGCCCCGTTTCGGGGGGGGGGGGGCTTTGCATTGTTACGAGCAATGACGGGAAACAAAAAGCTGTCCCAGCGAACCGGATGTTGAAAACTCAATCACATTACTTTGTCTCGTTACCGGCGAAGGTTAAGCTCCGGTTTTGTTTCGCGCTGGAAGCGGTACGTTTTGCGGCACCGGAAAGATTGATGAGCTGTTTCGTGTGGCAGCTGCGCAATGAAATATTATTTTCGTTGTGCTTGCCAGTTGATTGATTTTATAACTGGTTTTGCACAAAAAAGCCTCGCCATTCATAATTTAAAGAATATATAGTTTTCTAGGGTAATGGTACCAGTTTTGGATCAGTTTGTAGATCGTTTTCACAAGAACAAATCAAGACACAGCATTTCTTTATGTTTTTTTATGTAACAACCAATTTTTATTGAAACTGGGCCACTAAACCCACACAAGTTTTTATGTTTTAATTATGGTAGTTGATTGTTTGATCGAGTTTTAAAATAACCCAACGAACATAGAAAAGGAATTCGGACTGCTGACACATTTTTCATTCAAATCGTTTCAGCGCAGAGAACTATCCTTTGCTGTAAAATCGGATCTAAATAGTGTTACTTAAAACTGCGATATTTAAATTAATCAAAAATGTGGTTTTCATGGTTTTAGGATAACGTTATATATTTCGAATACATTAGAATACATTATACATTTAGGATGAATAATAGGCATCTAGAAAATAGAAGGAAATGTCATATGCTTTATATATTATATTATTATAGACATGTTGATTTTTTAAAATTTGTTGCTAATATCTATTTTTTCGATGATAGCACAACAATTGGTTTTGGTATTGTGCTATGTATCTTATAAAAAAATCGAAAGATGAAAAAATATTTCGTTAACGTTGTTCGTTCTCTTTCTCGCACACGAATTACATTTTATTTTTGTGCTGACATTCTCATCTTTGACAGCCCGCGGTTTTGATATAGCACAAGGAGGATGTTGAAACAATTTCATAAACATTATAGTACACAATTTATTTTTATTTACATTTGAGCAATCTACTAAATTGGTAATAAAATATAAAACAATTTACTAATAAAACAATAAAAAAGAAACGGTTTTCAGTAGCTTCATTCTAAACTACATAGGCACGTCGGACATAAACTAGATAGACGAAGAATCTAACCCACGGAAGACGTTCCTTATCACGACCCAGAATGTATCGATTGCCGCATGCCCCAGTGTGGCTGGCGTTGGCTCACGAGTCGTTCGCGAAGCTTACTGGCACCTCACGATAAATCTGTCGTGTACCATAAGTCGCGGGGCAGCATCAGATAAAATTTAATTAATCCTTATTGCGCTCATGACCGAATCATTAATTAGCTTCCCGTTTTAGCAACAAAAAAAACAGACGGCGCACCGGATCGATGCGCACTGCACACCGCCATTGCACCGTTCGGCAATTGATAATAACCGTTTCGCTTTACGACCACCCGCCGGTGCGCGCACAGTTTGTCCCGATTGCTGCCCGAAGAAGCGTGCGGCTGCAGGGGATGACTTGAAACGAAAAGCATTCCTAACCTCGCAACGCTTGGAGGCAAACGCGTAGCGAATGCGTTTGATCGCATAATGACACAAATTGCACGCTCATCATGCTAACGTCCAAACAATCCGGTGACGATTGGATCATTTAGGCAGTTTAAATCGCACCGGACTGAGTCACCGCCGATCTAGCCGCCTAGCACGTAGCGGAGTGCTGTTCGCGATTGAGGCGAAAAAAGTGAAAGGTTACGATTCGGTTCCAATGTTGTGAAGTTTGGTAAATGATCTTCGCCTCGAATGATCGCACGTATTTATCAACGGTGCCGCAGTGCGCTTTTCGATACAATTCTATTTCGGCTTTCGATCGAGCCGTTGGATTGGCACGTTTTGCTTTCACGCCGGCTCGGCACGGACCTACTTACCGGGTTCGTGGTTCGAGGGAGCCACGATCGGGCCGTAATAAATGATCAGAATAAGTTATAAAATTTAATATTTTATTTTTATTTCGCATTGTTGGTGCGCGAGGCCACGAAGAGAGGCCCAGCTGGGCCGGCTGCACGGGACGCGACCGACCGGCGGTCATGCAAAACCAAACACCGGGCGAGCCGCTGGCGCTTTGAGGAAAAAGGAACAGCGTCGAAAAAATGAGCTGCTACTAAATAAAGCACGGTTCAAACTGGACCACTCCAGCCCGCAACCACGGGCGTGTGCGCGCTCCGATGCCTTTCAAACGCCTCGCGGACGGCCGAAGAAGACGACGACGACGGTAGAAGGTGAGGCCTTCCCGTCAGTCTGTTTTCATTCATATTTGCTCTGCATGTGATGATTGGCCTGATTCGGGCCGTCCGCACACGGCACCGCCGGTCAGGCGAACGCCAAAAGAGCATTGAAGTAATGAATAGATTGTAGTTTATTGGATTTTTACCCCACTGAGATCAAATTGCGATTGCACTACGGGCAGCACGCAGCGGGACGGCTCAGATAGGCGGCGGGCCGGGCGCGATACGTGCCGCGGTACGTGGGTGTCGGGAGAGGCGGCCGCGAGGACGATTGCGCAAAAGAGCGGCGCAGCTTCCAGCGAGTTGTACAGCAATTCGCGCCTGATATCGGTCATGCATGCATGCTCTTATTTGACGATACGCCGCGCGCCAGGGTCACAAACAAGCGGGCAGTGATTGATTTCAACGGCACCGTAAACATCTACTCCCATTATCGCCCCGAGCTCGTCACCGGCCAGGACACACCGGACAAAAGGCTATTAAAATATTTTCGGGGGCCCGATTCTGCTCCCCTGGTAACGCTCGGGCCGTATCCTGCGACGCCGGACAGTATGGATCGCACCAGCGCATAACGATCCCATTATGTTGGTGCTTGTTGGAGTGTCAATTTCATTTCAGCGGGATGAAGGCGCTCTGGGCGGCCTCCCTTCGCCCCACCAGTGCTCGCCACAACGCCGCTGACGACGTTGGGCATGCCAACAGGGCATAATTAAGTCATCGCAGTCGAGCAAAGCCCGCACGGGCCCGGACCGCGCGGGGGATGCATGGTTCTTTTTACCGATTTTGACAACATCGTTATAATGACCCGTCCAGGAGCGAGCCGATACGTGCCCGTCCGGCAGCCAAACGCGTCCCATCGGTCCGCTCCACGGGGCCGAAAACGAAAGTGAACCATAGTTCACCTTCCCCGGTCGCACGAGTGACCTTAATTATCAGCCAGCATGCTCTCTGACTCGGCGGTCGTCGCCTGGTCGCGCCACCCTGCTCTGGCCAGCATCGAGATAGGTAGCTGGGCGCATAATTTCGGCCGGCACGTACCGGCACGCTGCCGCTGGCCACACCGGGTCCTTTGTTCGGACGTCAGTCACGGTGCCCGCGTGATGGCGGTAGCGAAAAAAGCTCCAAATCAGCCGAAAACACCATTAAACGCGAACCCTGCGACGCGGCCACCCGACGACGGATCTGGCAGCTGGTAAACTATTACCTTTCAACGCGTCATTAAGCTAGACGCGTCCGTTCCGCGTCATACGTGCATCGCCACCGACGCCGACGCCGGACGTCTAAGCGTACCAGCGCTGAAGCTGCGAAATTAGGTTGATACGCCGCGCCAGCAGCGGGCTTTAGTGAGCTGTTCGCGGCGTTTGCTTTCTGCACCGTCATGGGCGTTTCCGTGGAATGTGGTTTCGTATGATCATATGCTCGCAACCAGAGACGATCGTACAATTGAAGCCTGCTGCGGAATTGATGCAATATAAACATGTTCCAACGGCTCGCCAGATAAGCTGCACGTAATGCGGCTATGAGCGGAAGAATGGAAGGTTCCACTCGGCATTATGTGATTATCAACCGTGCAAAACATTGAGATCATGATCTGTGTGCAGAAATTGTTGAAAAATTACAATCAATGAATGAATCTTGTGGATATCTTACCATTCTTACGACTAGTACTTCGATATCCTAAGTAGCAAGCGCAGCAAGAATATGCCAGTTTATATTAGATATATTAGAATCATATATGTTTTTTAAATAACCATATCATGATACTTGCTATAGATAAATAATATGGGGATAGAAATGATTTTCTGATGCTTTTCAAAAATCCATATTTTTGAAAAAATAGAAACGAAATTTCGCGATGAATTATACTGATGAATTATAATTCATGTGCGTTGGAGTCATTCAAATAAGGAACAAAATTTGATAAAAATTCGAGATTTTCTTGCTTCGAAATATATAGTTTTTGCATTTGAAAACTTTGATTTTCTTCAAATAAATAAGCAAGAGGAATATGTGTAAAGAATGTTATCAATTTTTGGTTTATTAAAATAATAAAAAATTTGTAAAATGAACGTAATGAATGCAATGCATGAATGCAATCTATAATTTTAGTTAAATTCAACAAAACTAAATGAGTTTCCAAATCTCTTCTAAACTTCTCCAACATATAAATATTTTTACTATTAGTTAGAGCAGAGTTCAGCACTGTTAATTTGTAATTCTGGAAAATGATGCTCATTGCTATTAATCGTCTGTGGTGTGTTTTTTTTTTAAATGTTTATTTCTGCGCTTCACTGGATGCGGCTACTGAGCATTTATAGCGAGAATGTTTGGACAACTCCTACACAGTGAATAAATTCTCCAAACATAATATCTCCCCCAGTAAATGCCTACTTTTAAATCAAATTCAATAAACCCACATATGCCCGGTTATACAATCAGCACAACGACAGCACATAAAAAATCACTCTCTTTCGCAGCACTCTTAATCGGGAACACAATAGCCGACAACGGATCATTTTCTCACTCGCCAATTGTCCGCATGACGCGCAGCATGGCGATCGATAGATCGCCAAAGCGGTGCGGGAGCAAGCAAACCGGGAAACGTTCGCCAAACAATTTAACACCATGTTTGGATAAATGGGCTTGAACTTTTTCCGCCCCGCTTTCCTGCGAGCGGGGGATCGGGTGGGTGGGGGGATCCGCCCCATGCCATTTCACCTGGCGGCACTGACGGCGGCCGCGCAAAGACGGTTACCGGTTGCAGTGGCGTGGCGTGATAGTATGCTGGTGATAATTTTCCCTCATTTATGCTATTTTGATTAGGTATTATGCACTGTGGTTCACTCTCGTGCGCACGACGCAATCCCGCCGGTCCTCACGTGTTTTCCCGCAGGCGACTGCTGGCGATACAATTCCGTGTGTGTGTGTGTGTGCGCGCTTGCCACCGTATTGCTATCGAGGATCGCGAGACGACGCAGGTAGCAGCATTTCTCGCAACTCGTGCCACCGACTCGTCTCCTTTCTCCGGTGCAACTATTTTCATTAAATTAAATTAAATTATAAAAGAAAATTGAATCGAGCAACCAGCCATCAGCTTCTTGGCTAGCTGCTGTAGGTTTTAAAAGCGCAATCATCATCCTCACCGAAAAAAAAACTATATCGCGTCGTTTTTGCTCATTTGCCCCCGAGCATCGCGGCAGCCAACTACTGAGAGTAGTTTCTGAGGTGTTTCTGAGGGCTGAGTGTGGCGGGGCAAAGAAACGTACATTCCCTACCAGCCGGGTGCAACGGCGGGGGCTGCATTGCTGCAATGCTGGAACATTTCTACAACAAATTGTGTGCACTTGCCACGATGTTGTCCCTGCTGCGCAAGGGAGGCCCGGTGCCGGGCGACCAGAACGGAGACAAACACCATCCTTTGGGTGGAGTACCGGGACCAACGGCTGCCCCACCGGTGCAGACGCGAACGGTAAGGGCGCATGTCCAGCGCGGTGATAAAGTTGGCTCCACACTAAACCAGACTCTGATCACGACATCATGCGCGCAGACGGACGCTAACGATGGACGAGATTTTTGTGTCGAACGCTCTGTTTTTTTTTTATCTTTCGCTTCGTCGGTTTCTTACGGCCTCCACCTTACGCTGCTATCCTAGCGTGCCGCTCGATGGAAGCCTACAAAAAGCGCAAGCCTAGAAACACGTCCACGTCGGGTGGTTTGAGAAAGAAATTGGAAGGTACGTGGGGCTCCGAGCGCTGGATCTAGTTTGATTTTCCAACGCGTTTTCCTGCATCGGTAAGCCATTACAATTGAAATGATATTTGCTCTATTTAGTTTTTATGTTCTCCTAAGTCGCGCTGATAATTAATGCCCCCACTGGATAGATCGACTTCAGGCCCAGCGAGGGCTAGTTGTTTGCACACCTCACGCTATCCATACGCTGTGGCATTTATGGGTAATTAATTTTTAACCGATCTCACCGATCGGTTAAAAATGCCCAATCGCTCTGCTCATCGTGGGCCATCCTTCCCGTTCGGAAAACCATCCCCGTTTTTCCGTGGCAAACTACCTGGCACGCCGGCTACTTATCGCCGAGAGCGCCACGAGCTTCGGCCCGGAGGTTAATAGATTTAATTCGTGATTCCACTTGCTGCAACCGCCGGCGAGGTGCCGTGCCGGGGGTACGAACGAAGCGTGCTTTTAATTGTACTCGGGAGCTTGTGCCATTTTCATTCGCGCGGGGTCGGCTAGGGCAGCGTGTCGTGACGATTTTTTTTGCGAACTAATTAGCGCGATATCGTGGAATGGGTCAAAGAATCTGTTCCACGCCGTAAGTGGATTGGTTATGAGAAGTGAAAAGGATTTTAGGGAAAGAGTCGGCCTAAAGACTGCTGCGTAACGCTGGAAAACTAGAAAGCAGTATTTCCACGATCGAAACCACCGACCTCTCATTTCTACTTTTTACGGGATTTTATAGTGTTAGCGTGTTAGATAATTTGGTTTAGACCTTTTTAATTCTCATTTAAGTTCGCTGTATTCAATCAAATCTACGACAAAACTGAAAAACCTGCCATCAACGAAAACATTTACGATCGATTTTGATGAATTTTGCAGACATCGTTTGAGGTAAAGCACATTCTGGAAGTTGTGTTTCGGTTGTAGGTATTTTTATTATTGTAATGGCTAATAGTTTGTTATATGGAAGACACTTGTATTGACGAATGTTTATAAATTTTGAGAAAGTTTTACAAAATGCGGAGGATAACATAAGGTATTACAAAAGTTAACAGAAGGTTTCCGAAGGTTTATCCAGGCTATGTTCATCCCAAACGGTGGCAATGGACAGACTAACTGTTGTCATAATTATAATTGGAACGGCCGCTGGTCATATGTACCGCAAAGTGTTATGTTTGAATAGGACACTACACGATCTTTATCATTTTTCTGGTTTGGTTCCCCAATGTTGATTTTTTGATTAACCAAATATAATCTATTCAAAGAAAAAATAGCCAGATATGTTCTAAGTAGGTTACACTGGCCAAATTATGTTTAAATTCCATACAGAATCCGATGCTTACTACTAGATTTTCAATACATTTAATTGGAGCATGTATGTTTTAGAGGTGTTATTTATACTTTTCAAAGCAGATCTAAAAATTCGTTCGGCAGCAGTTATGCAGTTCCAAAACCAAATTCAGAGAAATCATTCGTCAAAAATCATCATCATCAGGGTAGCTTTCATTCTGATTTTTCAGTTCAATCCAATTCAAGATTTGTTAGATTATAGTGATCTTCTTTGATTTGCATTTAGTTCCATAAATAATGAAATATCAATACGGTAACTTTGATTTAATTTGATTTATGGGGTTGTTCGGGATTAAATTACATGAGCAAGTTCACAATTTTTATCTAAATTTTTATCCACCTAAATACGATCCGTAAGTTCTCTTAGTATTGAGCAATAGATATTCCTCTAACAATCGAGCCGGTTTACGGTTCAAACCATAGAATTTTTACAACGTGCTAAAAAAATTTGATTGCAATTTTCGCACAACTTGCAGCGACAATAGCATTCCGGCAATGGAAGTAAATCTCAACATCATCCACCGCTGCGAGGCCACCGGTATGACATTTCTCATGCTCACGCTCCAACTCAGCCGACACATCGTTGGCGTCACTCCAATTCTGCACCCGTATCGCAGCATGGGCGCCATGAATCATATTTACAGTTATGAGTATGATTCGTGGTTACATCGCGAGCGCTACCTCCAGCGGGCCGCGTGGTCATGAAAATCCTTGACTTTAGCGTCTAATCTATCTGTCAGTCGGTAAGGTCATCATTACCGGGTAAACACGACGGACGCAAGCGCCTCGCTCCTTGCGCACTCGTGCGCTGAAACTTCACATCGCGCGTGCGGGGGGGGGGGGGGCTGTGGTACGGAAAAGAAAAGGCACCCGACTTGCACTGCAATTATCCGCGCGATCCTAATGCCGGCATGGCAGGGCCCGGGTCGTAGTTATTGCCCCTGCATCTCGAAAATAGTCCACGGTCCCGCGTGCTCCACTGTGGACGAAGATTTTTTGTGTGTGTTTTGTTTGTTTCATTTTGTTTTCGATACCCTTGAACTTCACACACACACACAGCGGTAACAAACAAACACGAGGGCGCGCGCGATCGAGAGCATCGAGTGGGGTTGTCAGTCTTCTCGAACCGGCATCAAGACAGCTGAGGTGAATCGCAAATCTGATGACCAGATGATGCCCGCTGTAGCTGAACGCGGTGCGCTCCGAATGGGCGGCCGTTTATCGGCTCCAACCTATCGCTGAACCATTTAATGTTGAACTGTGAAACGGATAATTAAGTCGTTGATGCCCTCGCGCGCACCAGAGCGCACTCTGACCACCTGTTCCGGCGTCGTGGAC
This sequence comes from Anopheles dirus, assembly GCA_000349145.1. Taxonomy (NCBI): domain Eukaryota; kingdom Metazoa; phylum Arthropoda; class Insecta; order Diptera; family Culicidae; genus Anopheles; species Anopheles dirus. The sequence goes on from KB672835.1 coordinate 2,082,019, forward strand.
CGCATTGCAAGTGTGCACCCCTGGATGGGGATCTCGATCTCGAGCTGCAAAAACTGCGCTCCCGTCCCCGAACCGGGGTCGACCTAGTCGTCGTGGCCAGATCCATCCACGGCCCGTGCTGTGGGATTTGCACCGAACGACTTTGACATTTAAACTTCTCACTTTACGAGCGGCGCGGCGGGACCGAAAATGCGCACGACCGGTATCCGATTTCATCTGCACGGCACGGCCGCAGATCCGCACAAACGATACATCAAATTCACGGGCCAACCTCACGTGACGGGCGCCTTGGTGTGTGCGCGATGGCCCACAGTGCGTGGCCACCGGCTTTATGGGCCGGCGTAATTAAAGTTATAATTTTAATTAACTCCCATCCCGACCTGCGCACGCATTGAAACCGCCGCCAAAATTGCCCGTTCCGTACCCGGCATTGGGAAGTTATTTGTCGCTCATCGTCATAAAACACCGTCTTGGGCTACCGGGCGTACTTTGCCGCCCGCAAAAGCGCACGGCTCGCTAGTTCAGCTGCTACTGTTCAGCTTTCTCGGCTTTGGGCGATGCAGCCGAAGTTCGTCGTCTGCCCGGGCGTTGAAGTCTCCGCGTCCCCTTTCGGCTACCATTTAGCGCGTCATTTGCAATCACTTAGAGCCAATTTTCTTCCATCGTTACACCGTTGCTTATCCCGTTTCGTTTTCTTTCCACCTTTTTTCCCTTTCCAGGTTGCACAAAGGTGTACACCAAAAGCTCGCATCTGAAGGCCCATCAACGAATCCATACCGGTAAGTGAAATTTATGCATTACGAACTAGTGGGCCATCGCGAATGTTGGGAAAGTTTCGAACAGTCGTTGGCAGATAGTTGAACAGATTTGCGGACACTCTTTGCTTCCTAACGAGGAGTGAATTTAAAGGACAAGGAAGCATGCTATATTCGCAATTATCGATGAAATATTCGATGAAATAGCAGGCGAGGAAGTTAATACTTCGTTTCACAATGAAAATTTCCATCACTTGACCAACCCCAACAGCATGGCCAATTTACACACATAAATTATTTTTTCTCGAAATTTGCACCTACATCATGCGATTTGGAATGATCGCAAATCAATTTCAAAATATTATTTTCTTGAAATCGTTAATATTTTCATACCGTCGTCGAATGATACCATAGGATAGTCTTCGTTGAAATGAGGCCGCTAATATGCTGCTGTTCATCCACTATTTCAAACATGTCAATCCTCACATATTGCGCATTCGATGGTGCTTTCCATTTTGAATTTCCGAATGCTTGTTTACGAAACACCGACCGCGCCATTATGATGTACAGTTTTACATCGCTCACCGACTGCCAGCACCGCCAACTTCGATCGGAATAAATGCATTCCCAAAAATCATCGGCAAACAACGGAACCCGCTCCGAAATAGGTCTTGCACGAAGGTTTCCTTACAAATCGCGTCGCATTTTTGTTGTTGTTATTATTATTTCGTTCCTCCAGCGGCCATCCATTTTCGCACCCGCTCACGATTGTTGGAGCTTGGACGGGACGGAGCTGTTGTTACTGGGTGGCTTGACCCCGTCAGGAACAGACTGTTTCTTGCTGCCCCTTTTCGCACCTATCCCGTGCGCTTTTTTTGACGTGCTATCACCACATATATTCTGACGGTCGTAGCGGCTGATCGAAAACTTTCCTCCATCAATCGCACCGGGGACGGCGCGGTCTCGAAATTTTCGATTTCGTCTGTCAAGTGAAAGTCATTCGCAATTGTGCGTCGGCATATTCTTCCCATTGTACCTGTTCCCTTGTGCACTGCCGAGAGCTAAACATTGCGACACACACACAGAGCGAGAGAAAAAGAAAGAGAGAGAGAGAGCACCCTTCGCGGAAACGTGGTGGATCGTGGCAACAAAAGAATAAAAGCAGTCTTTCACTCCCGCTTGCTTCACACGCTCGCTTTGACCGCGGGGCGGCATCTTTTTGCGCGAAAAGGTTCCGCGTCGGTCCCCGTCGCGCCCGCGTCGTCCTTTTCCGCGGACCCGGCCGGTGCCGGCGGTGCCTTTCGCGGTCCGCCGCGTTGAAGGAAATGCCTTCATCGGTGCTATCGACGATGAGCTGCGCAAATGATTGACGGTAGCAGCGGATGGTTTTGACAGCTATTGGCATTGGAAAATGGTCAGAACGATGCGCGGGGACGACCGGGTGAAGTCGGGACTCCCAGACCATAACGCAAACGGAAAGGAAAGAGAAATCCTTTCCTACCAACAGCCTGCCAGCAAAAGGGATTGTGACGACGGCGGCGGCGATGCGTGATAAGAGAGATGTAGCAGAGAAATGTAAAAAATTGAGGCAGATTCCATCGTTCCTGCCGGCTACCGGTGGCTCCTAAACGGTGTTGGTGCAAGTTTTCACCAGCAATGCCACCACGGTCAGGCTTCGGTGATTGAGATGTTTGGAAGAGACGAGGCGGGCGAGAAAAAAATTTAATGCAATTGGACGAAATTCCGCCCCGTAACGTAATCAGCTGTACAATGGCGAATACACTTGTCGCTCCGGCCGTCCATTCCCGTCCATTGCCGGACCCTTCACTCCGGAGCCGATGCGAAGAAGATTGATCGGAGGAGATATATCACACTGCATTAATGTTGAGAAGCGGCCCCGTGAACAATCGGGTCGCATCATTTGTTTTAAAAACAAGATTCTGATCACTGTTGCTGTTGTTTTGCTTTTTTGAAGATCAGGTTCCGTTACACGTTGACAGGAGGGCATATTTTAAAGCAATAACGAGATTTTCGAAATGGTTTAAATTGCGCTTGAAGTTGCACGTGATGTTATTCCGAAAAGATTTTTTTTCGTGGCTTTACTTACTTTAATATTATAATAGTCTATTCCGTCCAAATTCAATCTCTGAGATGGTTGATTGTTTTTCATTTTATTCAATGTGGTAGTTTTTGTACAAATGGGCTATAGGTCAATGTGGACATTGACTTGTTTAGATAATAGAAATTTAGAATTCAAAAGAATTGTTTTATGTTTCAATCACTTTACCCTATACTTAACGCTTAACACTATAAAACCATAACTATATAACTAGTCGACGTATTTAAGAGCATTTTTCGTATATCTTCGAAAACAACAAGAGAATTAATAAATCAAACATTTATCGATTATTGATTAACAATTATTGGAAAATTATTAGCAAACGGTTTTCCTTCAAAGCTAAAAGCTCCGGAACCATGTTAACCATGTTGATCAGTATTTTTTAAATTTCAATAACTTCGCCTTGTTTACACATGATCGATAACTCTACATGCTGTTAAATTTATACACTCTGTTACAAAGAATAAACAAAACAAACCTATTCGAAGTTTGGAAACATAATAAACTTTATTTTTAACTTGCATATTTACTTCAAGTGCGTGTTTATGTGACAAATGTACTTTAATATTTTCCTGTCTCGATTTATACAAATATTGAATATATTTTCGATTTTAGAATAATGCAAAATTACTTTTCTCCATTAATTTCATATGAGTGTATCCTTATATGATTGGAATAGTTTAATGAAGTCTATAGTTTTTTTTATTGCACAACCATCTAGGCAAGTCTAGGCCAGCCATTTCTGGTTTTCTTTGACTGAAGTTTTACCCGAAGCGACCAGTTGAGGTTTGAACCCACATCCAGTGGTGTGTAAGACCGTGCGCTTGCACACAGGACCATTCGACTGACCCTATATGCCTATGTCTAAGTCTATAGTTTAAAGTCAAATGAAAAGTGAACAAGAAATGTATTACTAAAGTGTATGAATGTACAAATATAACACTGTTGAAAGTCATAAAAATGTCGTCAAAGGTCATCCAAGGTTAAACATTATAATTTTCAAAACAAAAGCACAACATCCGGTTCATATAGTGGTAAGTTAAGCTTTCATATTTTACTTAACCATTACTGTATGAGTTCCACTTCTATAACCGCGTTGACTCTGTGTGATACGCAACATTCTGACGGGTTAAAATAGCTAACAATATAACTATTACTTCAGAACCTATCAAAATCCAAGTTACACTCTACGCATCGAAATAGGTTTAACAATAAGCTTTAAAAATATCGATTAAAAGCAGATTTTTTTGTTGGCTGACTAATACGCCAATAAAGCCATTCCTTGCCCTGTAGATCATTTACGCGATCGTCGTTTAATTACTTCCATGTTCCACAAACACCACCGACCCATTAAACCGCTCGTCTGTATTGAATTTACGAAACCAATTCCCGATCACAATCGACACTTACGGGCGGCAGAAATTTTTGTCCACTTCATCCTAATAGCGCGCGATTCTATCTCACGAACACCGCGACAACACCGTGATCTACCTGCGGTCGGTGTGGCGAACATTTATTTAGTGTAGTGCAATAATTAATTCACCCCATTCGGAGGGCTCCCTCCCATCGCAGCACGCACCGGCCGGGATCGAAGCCGAACCGAGTGATCTACCCTTTCTAACCATTCCGCGCGAATGCGGAACTGAATTCGCGGCCACCTCGCGGACTCGCCCGCCCATCCACCCCGTACCTGCGCCGTGCGTCCTTAAGCGTACGCTAGCGCTAGCGTAACTACGCAAATTTGCCACACACTTTTCAACCACTCCGCTCCGCGTTCCCTTGCTGGAAGGAAGGCTGTGGCCAACGCCGGCTAACGTACGTTCTTATCGTGTCGCCACCTCGTGCCGCTGGACGCGCAGGGCCACCGATTACTCTCCCCCACCTTTTTTATACCAACCATTAGTTAGACCCGAGCACGATGTATTCACGTGTGTGTGTATGGGTTGTACGTACGTGTGCGATCAAAAACACGCGTATGTGCGCTGTATGTGCGAAGGCAAACCGTGTGTAGTGGAGAGCGCTGCCGGTAAGAAACTAAATCTACCAACGAAGGTATAGACTTCGCGCTGCATAAACACCGTCGCACGAGTGCAATCGATTTCAGTGGCGAGATAAATGGATTCCTATCCGTTTTGGTGACGATAAACAAAAAGCGAACGAAACGAAACTCTCCTGAAGCCGCCGTCAAACGGGTGTAGAGGCCCTGTCGCCTCGTGATACAGATAAGGTGAGAAAAATCCTCTAAAATTTCAAATCTCCTTGCCGGGATCTGGGATCCGGCTCGCGGACCAGAGCGTGGAAGCGGTAAACGGTGGCAGCCGTATCCATTAAAAAAGTGCCACGTTTTAAGCGTTCCACCGTGTCACAACAAGCAGAAAGATAGCCTTCTCTTTTTTGTTCGTCGCATGGCAGGTGAGAAGGGAGACCACAACAACAAAAAACCGATCGATCCTACTGAGATCCATATCCTTGCTTTCGAGCGCCCAGCCAGCTCGGGAGACAGCGACCAGCGGGTGGTCATGATGGTCAACCGTTCCTACCCATTATCCCACCCGTCGCTTGCCCCGCTCGCTTTGCGTAATCGTGAATCCAATTTGAGTAGTTCACACCGGCCGGATCGGATCGGTTTCCTCTTCCACCGGGCGCGCGCTAGAACACCACCCCCGGTGGGAAGAAAGAACGCGGTGCACAAGTACACATTGCCACCGAAGTGGCTAAGCACGGTGGCGGTGGTATGCCTGCGCCCGCGGCAAAGGCGATGTTTAAGTGATTTTGGAAGCGAAAGGCAAACGAAGTGCCTGTGCGAAGCCCGCAGCAACCAGCCAGGCCACTAACGCGGCCGGATCGTACTCGAGAATTATGATTGATCGCTGCCGCGTGCTGTCCGGAGGCATTCCGGCTCGACCCGGCTCGACAATATTCTGGTCTACCACCGGGCACCAACACCGGCAGCCCTCGACAAGGGTCCGTAAGTATCATAAGCCTACCGCCCAGTCCCTTCCGCACTGGCTGGTCGATTCGCAACAACAACAACATGAAGAAACAAAAACGATGGTGCTTGCCATAAGCAACTCTTTCGAGCGTTTCTTTCCGGGCTCTTATATCGATTCTTGAGTGCGGCAAGAGTGGGGGCAAGAGTACGGAAAAAAAACTCCCGAAATTTCGAACGGTGTCAAGATTTGACGCCACTATCGCGATCCGTGCAACCGATCTTACGTCCAGTTGGCTGTATCGATTTGAAGAATTTTTTATCTCATCACTGCCCCCGGCTATGCTCCTTCGCGTCACTCCGGCATGGCGTATGGAATGCCCCACGATCAGCGCTCAATTAGGCTAAGTTTGTGGTGCCCTATGGAAAGCTTCCAACCCGTCCCCCATCGTGGCCCCATATCCTTCAGCGTACCTTTGACCGGCATCTTCCTAACCCGGCGGTCAGCTCCTGCGATATTGACCTCCGGGCAGTAATAAAAAAAAAAAACACAATACAACAACATTTAATTAGTCGTCAAATACTTTGCGTGCCATTCACCGGGCATCGCGTGGCACAGAGGCGGTACCGTGGTGGACAAACATCAACGGCAGTGAAACCAGCGCGAAATAATAAAACAAAAACCGTTTCATCGGACAAAAAAACCGACTCGAACGCCGCCGTCCAACCATTCCATAAGAATGACGTTTTAAAAGGGATACTCGAGATCCGAGATACACGGTTAATGAAGTTCCATTTTTTCGGTTTTTGTAAAAGTGAATATGGGCCATAAAATTGGCACACGGGGCAATAATGATATCTTGCCCGCAGGGCGCGCGAGTAGCCACAATTTTTTCGGATCGCTTTCGACACGGTTCGGGCCGCGTCGGATCGCCCGGGGAGCGGCGGAGGGGACACTGATTTTTCCTTTTATTTCATTTGTAAACTTTGAAAACGTTTAAACACACGTGGAAAGGATTTCGCGACCGCTCGGAGGGTCCCGAATATGGGTCAGTGGGTGCTTTTTTTGTTTCGGTTTGGTAATCGGGTAAACATTGCTAGTCGTCGAAGTTTTGAATTCCTGCGCTGTAAAGGTGAGAGCAAAAAGAGGATATTTCTCTTCCGTAGTAGCCGAATGTTTCGTATTTCGATGTGCTCCATTGTAAATCTATACGTAGTTGAACCTGTACAGATTTCCATAAGAGAAATTTCGATCAAACATCAATATCTCTCCTGGAGACGACATTTCTTGCCCGCTTTGGTTGTGTCGCATGTGCCATAAAAATGTTCATCAGCCGTACACTGAACCCCTAATTTGTAGCTTGACTTGCACCTCCGATGATTTATACCCTTGGCCATCTATAGACCGAGCAAGGCGAGGCGGTAACAGGCCGTTTGCGAGGGCTTAGGGAGCAAACGTTTGAATATTCAATTACGGGCCAGCACCATATTACGCTGCTTTTAGAACTCGAACGAAACTCCACTAACGCCCACTTCTCGAATGGAAGCCAGCACACGGTTGGAAAACTTACCCTACGCCGGTCCATTCCAACACCGAACGCCAGGCTGATCTTTAACCTCCGATCAACGACACCTAGCGAAGACAATAAAAATGCTTAATCTTATACGCGCATCTCCACATGAGCATGTCTTTTTTCTTATTCCATCCGTCTCACTCTGACGCGTATTCACTGCGAAACGTATAAAACACATTTTCCCTTTCGAACCGGTGGCCGTAGTACGGTCCTAGTAGGCCGCGGGCGAAATGGAACGATAGCAGGAGAAGGCACACAAAAAAAAACAGATAAAAACAATTTTATTATTATATATCAATTTACGCGCCAGCTTAGCCCTATTCCGGCAACCCCATCGCCGATTCGTGTTACTAAAAATGCCTTGACCAGTTTCCAGAACTTCAACCCCCATAAGCCACCCCATAAAACTTTACGACTCCTTCTTCCCCCGGGGGGGATACGCGGAGATCCGCATTATCTGGGCGTTATTTTGTGCTGTGGAGTAGCCTTTTATTTCGAGCGTTGCGAGCTCTCCTCTGGGTTTCCCCTGGGCGAACGATCGTCATGCCCTTTCGGGTGTCATATCGGATCCAGTCGTTAAAATTTGTTCGATTAGCAATAAATTGTGTAATAATTGGTAGTGCAAGACGATATAGGTCTCACGTTGGCGACAAGGAGTTATAAATTTTGTGAAAATTAATGCGCTGAGCTACGAAATCGCTAGCACAGTTTTGAGCTGCGTGCGAAAACTTGAAATACTGTTTTCGAAAACAAATACAACCCGGTGCGACGTTTTTTTTCTCCCTGAAACACGACCACTTTCTCTGACGCTTTCGATAGTGCTTTTCTTTGAAGAACACAACGCTCCAAGCGGCTCCTTCAACGTGTGCCGTTTGCGTTAAGGGTAGACAACGTTACAAGATTGTCACAATAAACGCGATATTTCCTCTGCCCAAATCGCAACGCAATGCTCGCACCGAAGGCCTTAAAGCTTTCGGATTGCGTTCGCCCAAAGTCACCCCTTTACGGTGGGAAGAAAAAACAAAATCACCCGTAACAAAAAGCTCGTTCATGTCAATAAGGTGTGAAATCGATAATTTATATTGGATTTTCGCCTTCAAATCGCCTTCACGTTCCTTTCGCTGCGTTGCTCGGCTTCTTCTCCTCGGGCTTCCAAAGATCGGTGCGGGATTATTGAGCTATTTCGAGTTACGCGCCTATCGCGTACCGCATAACCCTCCGAAACTTCGCGCCTTCAAGCCGCTCGGTCGCGTTTTCGTGGCGCTCCTCGAGCGATTTATCGAGTGCACTGCCCGGAGCCAATTTGTTTCCGTAGCACCCGCAAGAAAGCTGTAGGTTTGCTCGAGCAAAGAAGCAACAAAAAAAATACGTAAACCTTTCCCGTCTCGGCCACCGCAAGCATTCTCCCACGGCCCACGCGTTCGGGACGAGCGTTTGATCTGGTTTCGATCGGCGGTGCTTTGTTAGAGGTGGATGTTTGTACTTCCACTTCAGGTTGACCGTCTCCGGCGGGATCGAACTTACTTGGAGCGGTGCGAGTTTTGGAGGCGCTAAGGAATTTTTTTCTTGTGCAAACCAATGTTTACTGCAACGATCACTTGTGCCCGAAATGGGACTGAGTATCATACAGGCAAACCTCTTGAATAATTGAACTGAACAAACATTTTTTAACACTTTTTATCTTGAAAATTGTCATGAAATAGATACTAAAACTGATTTACAAACATATTTGCACTTAAATAATGAATTAAGGGAATTGATTTATTATTGTAAACAATATTCAAACAAATATGGTGTCAAATATGGTGTCATTTGATACTTTCGAATTTTTAGTCTCGATTGCTCGTTAACGGTGAGCTATCGACAAGCCATTATCTCCCCATTACCTGAAATCTGCTATTTCTATCTGCTATATATCTGCTATAAATCTGCTATCCGCTATATATTGAGATTTCGGAAATTTTCTTGTTATCGTTTCCCCTATAAGTTAGCATAAGGAATTCAAGATCCAGAAAATAATATTTAAAGGATTATTGATAATTTTATTTTTTGCCTTAGATTTGTACTTGAAATAACTGAGGAAGGAAAAGATTAGAAGTAAGCTCATAAAATAAATGGATTATAAAACAAAAATAGTTAGCGAACAACTGGTGTAAATTTCAATCCAATTGGCCAACAATTGTCAAAAATAGCCTTCTAAGTGTCAATTGGCACATTGGTTTGTACGAAAGGAGTAACAAGTATTTAATAAATTTTCGAATTTTTAAGCTTAAATAAACTTTGTAAAACTATGAGATTTTTGGTAAAAATCGCAAATCGATAGCTCCTACTGTTACGAGCAATCAAAGCTCAAAGTTGCTGAAACCACATTTGACCGTTAGTGCAATATGATTTTTTTTAAAGAAAATCCAAAATTTTGCGATAGCTGCAGAAATTTCTACCTACCTGTGCAGTGGATGATAATTGGTTCTGCTAAAAGCATTCTTACATCGTGCATAACAACGGCAAAGAATGTACAAATTGATTTGTGACAATAAATTTCCCTATAAATCCCTATCTCCAGCCAATCTCACGGTGATGCCATATACACGCTTAATCAAATAAATGTTAAACCCACCGCGAACTCAACGCCCGCATACGTGATCCGCACGGGCCGGGTGTACTGGTCGACCAGAGCTAAAGCGGGAAGAAAAAAAAAAACAAACCCTCCAGCCACTTGACACACCCCGAACGCCCGAAGACCTTTGCTTTACGCCTTGTCCTTTCCAGCGAGCGGTCCCGACCGTGTTCAACACGCTTTTAGGGGTCACAATGTCAACCGTAGATCACCGAATATCGCACAATAAATAATCGTTACGGCCGCGAACGCATCTCTTAGCCGCGCGATAAAGCAGAACCACGCGAGAGCCGCTCAAGTGGCCACTCTCGCGTGCGCACACAGGCTCTTCTGTCGGAAGCTGGCCGAAACCGAGAATGGAAACGGTCCCGGGTAGGAACGCTTCGGTTCGAGCTTTTTCTGTTGCCTTTCAGCCGCCCAAAACCCGCGGCGACTGGGACGGGGATGCGAGCGTGCCAGAAGAAAAAATAGAAAACGCAAACATCGAAGCTTTAAACAGAAGATACCAGAAAGATAAACAACGGTAGGACAGAGAGGAAGCGACAGTGAGAAAGAGAGAGAGAGAGAGAGAGAGAGAGAGAGAGAGAGAATGAACGAAAGGGCAAAGCGTACAGCCTCGATAAAGAGACGGAAGAAAAGCGAGAGAAAGCAAGCTGCGATAAAAAAGTGTAAAAAAGACAACGAGCAGAAAACGGAACGAGCGAAAAAGCTCAGCGAAGATTTAATGAATGGAATAAATGAATGAATTTGTACAACATTTCCTGCTTCACCGGTTACACCAGACCCCTTGCTCCGTGGAGGAGAGGGCCAGCTGGGTAGTCTCTCGCACTCCCCCCCCCCCCTCCTTCAAGTGTCTTCTGGGGCCGCTAGATCGATCGTCTTGACCAGCTCACCCAGCAGGCACCGAGCATCGCACACTTATCAGTGACTCGCTCATCCGTCCATTCCAATCGTTCGAGACTCGCTCGAAACACGAGGGGGGATTTCATCGTTTTTCCCGAAGCCTTTGCACACCCGTCCAACCGCTTCGGATCTTTACCGTGAATTGTCTTCTCCCCCACACGCTTTGCATGCCTGTCCGCCCGCTGCGGTATGAGCTTATTTTCATTTTTATTTGGCTGTGCTTTACCACCATCATCATCCATTTGGCCGGCACCGTGACGTGGACAGTTTTGACAGTGCCACTGGAAGGTGCACACGGCAAGATCCGAAAGGCTGATTCGAACCGGACGCTAATTCGCTTGATGAGCGAGTAGTGCGCGAGTCGCGAGACCGCGTTGACAAATGTAGTAGGAGAGCGTGGAGCTGTGGTGAAGAGTTTCTTTAATTTCATTAATGCGCACGAAACTGGTTTCATCTTCATTCACGAAAAGACAGATCCATCCACTTCTCGCAATGCCGCATGGGTGCCCTTGCTCGGGAAGCATGTTCTTGATCGTGAATTAAAGAAAGTTGCGAAAACAGCCATCATCTAGACACTTGCTCGTTTGGAGATTCCTTTTCCTTTTCGGAGCACTATCAACGCAATCGTTCGGCGTTTCCCTCTGTCGATCCAAATTCGCTGCACGCACTGGATGCGCTGGTTCCTCGTGGCAAGTGTTGCCAAGACATGATCTCCGTGCTCGTGTCACCGCTGCAAGCGGATCCTGCCGGGGCCGGAGGGTGACGGTAATTTATTTAATGTTTTGAAACTTAATACCCACCGAAATAACAAGATTTTTATTTCCTCTTTGCGCCGTCATATGCACCATATACGGAGAGTGCTCATCCCCCGGGATGGACACGATAATTGACACGAAATTTATGTTGTTCGGTGCCGAGTCGATGCGTGATCTTGTTATCTCTTTATTGCTATGTTCCGTGCGTCCAGGTGGAACCCTTGACAAAGTTGTGAGGAATACGTGAGGAGACTTCAGGAACGGAGAATGTGATGCCAATGTTGATATCTTCTTTCGAACTGGCTGCAATTACGCATCTGGTACCAAGTAAGTGAAAACCAGAGCAATACTATGAGGCAAAATAAAATGTCTCGTACCCATATGTCTTGTAGCCGATCGTAGGTGTCCAGGCACCTGGCGTAATACAACTTAGATTGTTAATTGGAATGCGAAAAATATCTATTCAGTTACCAATATAATATAGTTAAACTTGAAGATCTTGGCAGACCAATACTATTTGATTTGGATGTATATAAATTTGGATCATCAAGGCAATACGATGTTCGAAGTACTATGCGATCTGAAAAATATCATCTTTTTACTAGAATGATATCTCTTCAAATATATCAAAATAACAACACCCGTTTTATTGGCTCATTTGCAATAATTTTGTCATTAAACGTCTTCAATCAGTTAAGTGATCTTAGTAACCGCCACAGAACTACTTTAAAAATTGGATCAAACCCGATTGGGATTCGAGCTCAAATTGTTATATTGTAAAAAAAACATATAAGAAGTGTCGCAATAAGCGAAAAAATAGTCCCCGCCGTCAGTATCTCCATCATCCGTGCCGTAACGTCCTATAGCTCCTGGCGACAACGACGACAACAAGCATTACTAATGATCCTACAAAACCAGACAGCGTACAGCGTGTGCTAGGCCAATCATGTCGCGCGGATTGGCAACAGGACTCGGCGGTGGCGGCCGGTGGAAATGGAATAAAAATGATCTGTCTGATTAGCAGCGCGTGGGTGTTTCAATTTCCAAGCTGCACGGAGCTGCTCATGATTCCGGCGATACTACTGCAACTAATGCTCCGGCTGCAGCGCGAAACGCGGCAATTATTCCCTTAATTCCCACAGTGGAAGTGGCTTGTCATTGTGCGCCGCGATTGAGCGGATCCCCGGAGGCCCTTCCTCCCCCCGACCCCTCGAACAATAGCCCACATAGTGAGCCGATGTGCGCTATCTGATTGAGGCAGACGATTTTCTCGCCCGATGTCTACCGCGCTACTCGTGCACGGCACGGCAGGGATGGGTCCTCTGTTTATGTTTCGCTATTAGGACGCAGGCGTCAGTACATGTCACTCTGCTGGATTCGCGAATGCATACAATGACAGTTGACAGTTCCGAACGGTACGGGTGAACGGTCTGCCTGGCCGCCCCCGGTAACTGAGTCCGCCAGGCATCGCCGCGACGGTGCCGGTGATGAAATCAAGAAGATTTACGCGATCGCAAAAGATTGATGATGAATTTTCCTTTGCCCACGGAGCGCGGCCAGAACCGCTCCGCTCGGAATGACACCCGTGTGAAGGTGCGAACGATACGGCCGATCTTCCGTGGACGGGACGGAACACGGCTAAATAGTCGGCCGAAACAGATGACTCATACCGCTGCAGCGTCGTACAATTTAACCATTTTGCATCGCCGCTGCTGCACTGCCAACGATTGACTAATTTATTATTTACAGTACCGTTCCTGCAGGCATTGGCAGCGCGATCAACCCACCTGCGTAGATCGCCTGCAGACGTTTCCACCTTTACGTTTCCGGACGCAACGCATCAAACCACCCGCGGGCGATCAGCGCGTCAATCCCACGGGGAGAAATTAGAAACGAAATATCATTCCACATAATTACCTCCGCATGATGATGGAAAAGCTGTGCAATATGTAATGTGTCAGATAAGCCCCGCGAGTCAGACATTAGAGGCAGACACGAATTGTATACATTGTTCCTTAATAGCGCGATCGAGCAATATCCTCGCCATCGATCATGCACTCCACGCAGGATGTGGCGGTATTGTTTATGCGCGCGGCCGTGCTAAACTAACCGATATGGTAACTGATACATTAACATCCCAAACGGTACCCGGCGAATGAATTCAGCATCTTTATGTCACCCCAACGATGACACTTTATCGATTTTTAACGAACGATCCGACGTGGCTCAAACGAAAACAGAAACCATCGCATTAGTCACCTTCGTGTGTTTCTTTTCTTTCCTCGATCAGTTCGAAAATAGATGTGCGCTTAGGCGAACATTTTTGCCAGCTCGTAAAATCGACCGCTGACCGCCGAGGTCAAGTTCGGCTGGACGGACGCAAGCCCGGCGCGGTCCATCTAGGCTCGTTATAATCTATACCGCCCGGCACATTCCATTCGCGCCTCTAATCGCACCTCCGATCAGCTCTCGATCGTCATCTGGCAGCGGAAATCGTCATCAGCGTCACCTGGACACGATATCCGCCGCCCGCTCGGCGGCCGGCCCAGGAGAGAGGAGAATCCAAACTTATCGGGGCATAAATTAAATTTTTTATTACTCATAAACTGACCGACGCCCGGGGCCGGTGCGCGTTCGAGGTGTCTAAAAACTCTAGTTAAGTAGATTCCTTCTCCTTATTGGAAGAAGTCGTTCCTATAATACATGTATGCACACACACACACACGCACGCACGCACACGAACGCCGGCACGCACTTGCCGCAAGGTCCGGTCGTCTCTTGAATGAACCACCCAAACTGGAAGCCCGATAGAAACCCGCCCCGGTGGAAGGCGATGAAGAAAATTCAATAAGAATCCATAATCGTAAATTATGTCATATTTATAGTCGTTTAAAGTATGCTCATGCGGTCGCGTTTTATTCCGCCGGGCGTTAAGCGCAAACCGCGCGGACCGCGGAGGATGCGTGCGGCTTCGCAGCTTCCCCCACCGCGATAAGAATCCCCTTCGGCGATGTTTTGTGTCCCGTTCCTCGTTTCCTGTTTCGGTCCACTTTCCACTGCCTGCTGCTGGGTCTTCGCAGTCGCGAATGATAAGCGTGACGAAGTTCATATCTATTATTTAACGCTTCTGAATCCATTTATCTCACGGCACGAGATGTGCGCCATGTTTTGACTGCGGGCCTTGCTCCGGAGGCACTGCGTCCGATTACCGGGCGGGAAGCACACGTTCCGGGCGTGAAACAAACAAATGAGGAAGATAGCAGAACCGGACACGACGGATCGTCGTCCCGGGTGAGACCGCACATTAAGGTTGTGAGTCCTGCTGTGTTTGATTTAATTTTGAGTATTCGCATGTTTCTTTTTGGTTGGGAAGCAGAAAAAATGCTCACACACACACACACAGACAATCGCCACTGCGGGTTATTCGGATTTTTGGAAGCTGCTTTGCGACATTTTAATTTTATGACACAAATTGGCATATAAATTCCAGGCTGCTTAAGAAAGTTGGAGTCACGGCTCGCAACTGCAGCCTGCGCCCGGTTCGAACGGCTCCTTCAGAAATATGCTACGATTTAATGCTTCCGGCACCATTAACCACTTCGGACTTAATTAGCCCGGCGAGCGTGATCGGTTTTACCTTCAACCTCGCACGCAGGACTTAAGTGTCGAATGTGATACAACCTCGCGATTTTTGACATATGACCTCTCGGAATCATTATTTTCGTTAATTTACAACCCAACCGGCCCCAGTGTCACCTTTCTTCGATAATTCAGAACAAAAGGACACTTAACCTCGCCGCCGGCACCAACGCTTCCTGACGAACGCACCACATAAATCAACGTCCAGCCGTACGTCGTCGAGCGATCCTTCTATGGGCATCGTGTGTGTGCTCCGGCCGAGATGAAAAACGTATCCCAAACTGCTTCCTTCCTGCACCCCGGTGAGGTCAAAGCCGAACGGTGGTTTTGAGATGATTGAATCTTTCCGAAGTAGATCGTTTAGATCGATTGCTGTTGAAAGACCGCACCGGACCCGGTGTCGGTTTCGAACTCTTCGGCTCATTACGACCACCGGAATGCCACACACGCCGAGTGTTAAGCTGCTCCATTAAAGGGGGCGGGCAGGTTTGGCGTGCTTCCAGCGCGATTGCATCGACACTTTCGTGTCCTACATCTCGCACCGGAGCCGAGCCGGGTTGGCACAATCCAGTAGCTAAAACAACGCTGCGCCGGAAAATAGAGCCAACGCCAGATGCCTTTGTACTTTGTCCACTTTTATGATGAATGATGAATTTCGGCCTCCCGAGCCAGCGCGGGACCGCGCGTACGAACACGGTGCACGGCTACTTCAGCAGCTCGCACCGCGACCATGCGAACGCGACACGCCGTTCAAGTGACTTCAACGAGTGTTGTTGTTCTCAAACAAGCACCGGGCGACGAGCGTGAGAAATTTAACAACTTCATAGACGCGTACACCTCCCCCCCCCCCTCTCACGGGGCCCGGAGCGGCCCGACTCGCGCATTAATTTTGTTCCATTCCGCGGCTTGTCGCCGTTGTCCATCAGTTTTCTATTATTATTAATTTCTGTGTTTTCAAGTTCGCATCATACTTATGCTCGCAGGCACCGCAGGCGCGCCAACCGATGAAACCGATCGTCCGGGCCGATGTTACTGCACTGCCGCTGGGCAGCTGTAGCTGTCAGATATTTTCTTGGAACCAGTTTCGTGATACATTTGTGTGCTTTCTACGTATCGGGAGGGATACCCATATCGGTGGAGTATGATGGTGTAAAGTGGGGTTAGTACCTATTCGTTATGTTAAAGTAAGAAACAAAACGACAAAGAAACTAACTTACAAACCTCGTATATTATGTCGAAAACGGTGTTGACTTCCCCTCGTCATTACAAGCCCAAAGGTCACACTGTGTTTATCTGCCAATATTACTCCACTAACCGGCTACCGGCGCTAGCGCAGGGTACAAATCAAAAACACCGAAACTTTGACCATCCAGTTGACTCAAAACATTGACGAATTGCCCAAACGCCAAACGCCAGAAAATGCGTCTGTTTGAGTTTCCACTCCACGACGCGCAGCTAGCGCGACAGACCCCAAACAAAAACCTTCACTCCATGGCGTGAAACACCATTCGAGGATGTTGATTTTTGTCATACTTTTTCGTTGTTGTTCCGTCCCGCCAAACGGCTCGGATAGCTTTTGCCATCATCTTGTTGGCTGCTCGTTGGTTCGCATTGTCTAATCCTATTCTACCAAACACTCGGCACCAGGAATTGCCTGCTTGCACGAGACAGCGTCGTTAGCAACGAAACACGAAAGCCTCCAATTTTCGCCGTCATCACCCGCAACGCGCTGGAGGAGCTGGCAGAGTGACAAAATGACATGTCTAGTGGCCCTTGCGCTTACACATGCAGAGTACCGAGTGGGTCTTGAAGTGGCCGATATCAAGTAACCACTAGAGGGGAACAAACACCGGTACGCTCGCTGCGCAGGCGGCGGACTCCGCCGTTAGCGGTGTTTATAAATCAAAATTACTAATAAATCGGTCTTACTAGAGATCCGCTGGCGAAGGGAGAGCCCGCGTTTGAACCAAGCACACACACACATACAAGAAACCCCAATCGAGTGGCACCAAGTGGCACCGGAGGTGACCGAAATAAACTGTGCGGGTGTTGTGCGCTCCGGGGCTCTGAGCCGGTGGTGTGAAGGCTTTTCTTACGGCTCCTTTCCCTTCGTCAGTGGTGTTTTATCTTTTCTTCCACTTTTTTGTGTTGTTTTTGTTTCGGTAACGGATCCCGATATCATTTTGTGCAACCCGGGGTAAGCTCGGACGGACGACTCGACGATCGGCGATACTTATCGAGTGGAGTACATTTATCAAGTCGGTGGTTTCACTTTTCGTTTCTTCTTTAAGTAGAGTTAAGTTAGCGCTAAGGTGGCCACCCCGTCGTCCGTGGGTTCTTTCGCCCGAATACGCTAGAAAATACAGGTGGCCGGTCGCTTGGTTTTGCTGCGATTTATGCAACATCGGTAGGCAGAACCGTGGGAAAGTGGAGTACAGGTTTGTAACAGGCTGATTAAAACTGCCGGCCGTTTTATCTAATCTTCTCGAAGTGAGCGCAAAGCCTAAAACGTGATAAGTCTAGTTTGGAACAACGAAGAACGATGCACTCAACTGGAAGGAGTTGTTGAGCGTAGAGGAGAAAATTAGCTTAATTAAAGCTTCCGCAAACTTGAAGATAGTAACTTTTCTTTCCATTGAAAACATTTGCTCAAGAATCTGCAGGTGATTTAGATATCGAAAAGCGATTTTAACCTAAAGTAAGGAAAGTTTTTAGAAAGGATTTTTCAAATATTTCAAAACCTGCCCATTTCTGATTCAATGTGACAAATGTGACAGATGTGAGAAAATGTAACAAATTTGTCAAAACCGGAGCTTTCGTGAGCTTTTGTCACTTTTTTGAGCCTAGAAAATTGACGAAAAAAGTGATAAAATGATGACAAAAAGTTTACATATATCAACGTCGTCCAGTAGTCTAATAAATCGTTTTTTTATGATTAGGCATGGTAACATCATGAAATTATTTACAATGATGCAACCGACCTAACGCTTCGAGATTGTTCCTTCCTGTTTCGAAAACGTTCATGGCGCAACAAATTCCCCCTTCATAGACACTGTCAGTTTTCTATTAACAAACTGACGCAAAACGCATTCATTGAAGGTCTTGAACAAAAAAAAACAGCACACACACACACACACACATGAACGAGTAAAACACGAAAAGTAAAATATTCGCTGCGTGCGCGCATTACGAGCCAAAGTGCATTGGGAGGCTTTCATCTGCCAGTTCCTAGTTGAAATTTATTGCGCACGATCCCTACTCCGGTTTAGTCGCACCGTAATCGATTGCTATGCTTCTCATTAACAAATCGCGTGTGTGTCGGCGGTTGTAAATTCCGAACCTCAACCTCCCGCTCCTGACGATCCTAGACGAATGACGATACAGCATGCAAGTGTCGGTTTATTGTCTAGTATACACCTTCTACATGGTCATTTCTTCACGTACTCTCCTTTTTCACTGCATGCCGCGTGTATACCATATCAGGGCACTGGGGACATGCAGAGAGAGCGAGAGAGACAGGTAGAAACAGTTGAAAACGAGCCACTAAACATATGCAGTTAATCATATTTCGCTACGCTGCGGCCCCTGGGTTCCCATGTTTGTCATTTTCCTCCACCATTTTCGACCGATCGCTTCCTGGCGCAATGGTGCTGACCCGGACCGGGGCGTCGCGCATGCCACCACGCCGCCACCAAAAGCCCGACCGTTCAACAAGTTCATAAATATCGATTCGTGAACGTGCACCGCGACCACGAACGTGGCGACCGATTGGCCGCGGCGAACGCTTAGGACATGCCAAAAGTTAATTAAAACCGAATGCACCAGCGGAGCTGGCTGGTCGGGGTCGGGGTGGAGTTGGCTTTTTTTTGGCTTCGTTTCGTACGCTCCGGCAAACCGGTGCTTATCCCTAAAGGGACTTTGAATAATTGAATGAATGAGAGCAAATAAATTGTTGCTACCAGGGTCTGCAACCGTGCTAGCGTGTCGGTATCGTGCGGGTTTCCGTATGCCTTTGGGTGGACGAAATGGAAACACACTCATCGCGGAGTCCGCAACACTTTGTTTCCTATGTGAGGAAAAAAATCAATGGTTTTTAGGAGTTTATAATACTAAATGTTTCCTGATAAAAAATACTCAAGATTATCTGTTAAAAGTTTAATCTAAAGCATAAGTTTAAGTTAATAAAACTTGCGAGAGTAAGCTAAGCTGTGCAATATTAGCTTGAAGACTTGAACCCTTCCAAAAGTGACCCGTTCGCCAGGGAACGAGTTATTCGATCATCAGTTATTCGTTAGCTGCGCAAAATCGAGTGAAAATAGTACACCACCGGGTGGACTCCGGCGCAGACTCCCAATGAAAACCACATTCCAACGCAGTAAGGCTGCACAGCGAGATCGTACCGTACCGTCATCGATCGGTCAATGCTGTGCCATAACAAACGGCACCGCTGGCTGTTGAACAAACTTCTTCGTGAGTCACTGAGGACAGGCAGTTCTTGACCACCACCAGCAAGAAGCTGCCAGGCCGGCGCATGCTGATATTAATCTGCTTTCGTTTTCATACACACTGCAATTGGAATAGCAGAATGGGCAAGCACAAAGCAGTAGTTTTAGCTGTAGTCAGTCGTTTCAGGAGTAAGCAGCGTAACCTTACAGCAAAGCTTCTGCCCTAGCTGCAAGCATGGAGAGAATTGCATACTCTTCGGAGATGTTAATTTCCACATCCTGTCAATAATTGCACCCGCCACCTAGGTAAGCATGTCCACCTTAATGAATCGAATTGTTCACTACCGCAACCCACACGGGCCTGCTGCAAGCCTTAGACGCGTTGACAAGATTCGAGCGTAACGCAAACAAAATGCCACGCGCACGTCTATTGATAACAGTCTTGACAAGCGGAACCCCCAGTCCCACCCACGTGAGGCCCGGTTCGAAGCTTAATTAAACGCCCGTTTTCCGCGAGATCACTATCGTGTTAATGTGTGTCAGGCAACTCAGCCGTCTAGATCTCCTCTCCACTGGGTTCGAGCTCTGGGTTGCTAGGAAACGGATCATAAAAGTAGTTTGGGTGTATGCGTTTTCGGCAGTATCGTGCACGTTCGACGAGGGTATCGACACGACAGGAACCACAATGATTGGTGGTAGCTGGGTCATGATGTTGCTACTTTTTCGGGGGGTCTTTCCCTTTATACCCATTTCCTCCCAAACTGGACGAGTCCTTCAGCGAACGCTTGACCTAAACGCAATCAACCGATGGCGCGCCACTTTCCATCGGAACGCTCGCCGACCGGTAGACAAATTAAGCGGGCAGCAGATGGGAAACGGCATGCGAAACAAACAAAACCGAGGCAGGGAGAGAAAGAGAGAGAGAGAGTGAGAGAGAGAAGGAGAGAAAAAACAACAGAAAAATCCAACATTCAGCACGAAAAGGGAAAGAGCCCGCCAAACGTTAACAATTAATTACTGTAGTAAAACACGCAGTCAACACCCCGGGGGCATCGGGACATGTCCCGTGGACGAGAATCTGCGAAATAAAATTACCTTAAGTATCTCACGTACGAGATACGCGATACCGTTTTCATTTGCAGCTTCCCCCTCATCGTGCCCGCCCGTCTTATAGGCGGCCAGATCCTATCACGGTCCTATAGGTGGCCACCCTTTCTTCCCGGTGCACCCAGTTTCCCCCCAACGGCCGGCGGGCGTAATCTGCGCGGCGGAAACCGGTTCGCTGGCCGCCGCGGTGACACAGATTCGATGCTGCTGATAAAGAAAACATTACCACTCTTCGCAACGGTTGTTAAGCATCGCGACACAACAAAGAAAGCGCACCTGATATGAGTGAGCTAAGGCGGGCGCGCGCGCGCACGCTCGCCCGCGACGGTGTCGTCGGAAAGCGAAAATTCGATGTCCCTCACCGAGGAACAGGGGAACGAAAACATACGTTCAAAATCAGGTGAAATAATGGCAATCAAGATCGGGTCCGATATGCGAGCCCGATCCCGGCCCGCCGTTAATGATAGATTCTGCCGTTCAGATAAGCGTGCGATATCGCACAGCTACCAGATGGGGCTGGCCGTGCGATGAAGTCACGATTATTCGCCTGTCACCTGATACGGAGCACCCGGACCCGGACCGGGAGCGGGATCGGAAGCAGCGTGTTATGTTCCGAAGATGGTGCCGGGGTAAGTTCCGAAAGGGAAAGGCAGTGTAAGAATGTTTCTGGCGTAGTCTCTCCGTCGCCTGCTTGAGCGCGATGCCGGAAGTTCTGGAGCGCGACATGGACGGGACGCACGGACGGTAACATTAGCAGCAACCCTCCACTTAACAAGCCACCGTCACGAGTGGCAAGTGCACTGGCAAGTGTCAAGTTCTTCACGCCAAGTCACGCCCGGTTGAAAAGCCTGAGCGCCTCGTACCTGTCGCTCGCAAGAACGATCGACTAACCTAAACCCGGTGAGATGCCCACACCATCCGCAACCGGCAGGTCTCGAGTCGTGCACCGGCCCGGATGCGAACTCAAATGATGCGAAAGGAAAGTGTGCGGTGCCCGATGACAAGTTGACAACGACACGGCGGAAAGAATTTCGCCTCCACGGACCACACGCGCCATGTCGCTCTACTCACACCAGCAAAACTTGAGATCTTCTTACCGAGCAGCACTGACCGTGCTCTTCCGCTTCGCTCCATTGGTACTTACTGCAGCGGCAAGCGGAAAGGAGCCAATGTCGCTCTTTTGCGCAGCTTGAGGTTACAGCATGGTTTATCATTTTCTCGGAACGATGGCACCGGAGATGGCACGGTCGGCAATTGATGCAATTATGATCACGAAGCGATTAAGAAGAATGGATCATTTCGTACGACGATGGGCACCAGGTAACCGGAGGGGAATCCGTCACCCACGCGAAAAAGGATGTAACAAAGTCGGACATTGTTCCATGCGTTATTACCTTTTCTGCAGAGAAGTACAGGTTTACTTTTTGCAAACACTGCATTGGAAAAGTGATGAGCATTGTACTTTTCTTATCGTTTCCATTTCTAGACAATTTCAAAATCAATTGAAGAATGCAATACAACCGAGCAGAACAGTATTCTGCTATACACAAGGTAATGTTAATCTGCCTCTTATGGGTAATCAAGGATTCAAATTATAACTAGTGTTAACAATAAGTTTACTGCTAGGTACATGACTGTTACATTCACAAAAAAAAAACTTGGTTACAAAAAACTCATACGTTCCCTAGTTATTTTTTCGATCGAATTCGAAGTGGTCTACAAATATAAGATCTATAAGATCTCAACACATCTTAACAGTGTATCCAGTGAGCTATTATACGAGTAACAAAAACCTATTCCCGCGGAGAACGACATTGTATCTTGTTGATAATAGCGGATCTGCTATATTGCCCCTTTGTAGTAACACTGGAGCAACTATGGAGCAAGCCACTAATTAACAGATTTGGTAGTCATATCTTCTTCTTCATTCAACCTACAATTACCCAAAGTCATACAGTCATACAATTTACCATTTAGTGGTTCTATTCCTAGTGACAGATATCTGACGTTATCTCTGCTATGTTATCTAGATATTATGCATTATCCCATCTTAAAAGGCGCACTGCAAATCGACCTAGTTTCTTTTGGATGAGGTTGATCCGCAAGCTCCAGTTTTTTGCACTGGGGTTCCAAATTATAGAATTGAGTTGGGTAATTTTATATCAGGTTTTCTTCGTCTCAGGTTTTCTTCGTCTTTTTTGCTTTTTTAATCATTCGATTGCCTGTTAGCTGTAAAAGATATCTGTAGAAGCTTGAAGCGAAAATATTGAAGTGGTGTCTAGTTATCGCTAGTAATTTAATCTTGTACAACACACATTTTTACTGAAATAGAAAAAAAATCTACCAACACTTTTTATCAAAACATTATAAAGTATCTTTGCTCAATGCCATTGCAAGTCAAAAAATAAATCATTTCTGAAATATTAACGATTCGAAAGTTACAGGCATGAAGCCCATTATGAACAAAATTGTAGTAATTATTCTCACTCATTTCTTCCCCAAAACATTAACCCCAGTTTTTTTCTCATTGTTGACGCCTAATCCATTCTCCTCCACGCTTCGCACGTATCACGCATTGTCCGTGCGCAGACAGACCGCAGAGATGCCAAAATATGAAGGACGTTGTACAAACAAAAAATTAGCAGCCAACCGCTGCAACACCCACGCGGAAACGTTGGAGAACCTGCGATCGGGAACATCCCTTGCGAGCCGGCCGGTGCCGGTTATCGTTAGCCGTTCGTCCCGCGTCGGCCGTTGGGTGTCGTTCACGATCGTATTAAAATGTTGTTTTTTGCTTCGTTCCTCTCGCACCCATTGTTGATGTGGCTGGTTGGGTGACGGTACAAGAAGAGAAAATGCATTTTGGCGCGATCGGGCCGAATATAATTTGCAACGCTCCGCATCGTTCTTCAACGGCATGCAACGATTTACCTGCTTTTTCGCTCTCTCACTCTCTCTCTCTCTCTCTCTTCTGAGACAAAAATATCATGAAGGCTAAAAAAACAACACACACAATACGTTATTATGATCTTATGATGCTTTTTATGTGTCCTAATCTGCAACGGCTCCGATGGCTTTTTACTTGCGAACCGTGCTAACCTCGCACCATCCGGCAAAAGATACACCGAAGAAGGCATTCGTGAGGGAAGATTTTTCATGCCCGTTCGGCATGATAAGAACCCGCTGTACAGGCTGGGTCGATATTATTTGTACATTCGCTGGTGCGGAGAAGAACATTATCTTGAATGCTAAAACTTTTAAACAAAACAACAACCACACGCACACACTCACACACGCTCGACTTCATCCCATCGATCGGTGACGATGTCCGTACATTTCCGCCAAATCGCCATGTAGCGCGCTGTTTGCTTTCCGTTTTATGCCGTTCGTCGTACCCTTTGTGCTTTGTTGCCGTTTTTTTTTCTTCTGCTGGGTTGAAAGTTGTTGCCGGGCTCTCGCCTAAAATCTTCCCCAATCCGGAACGCAATGGGTGGCCGAAGCCATCATTCAACTTGACCCGATCTTGAGCCGGTCCGACCAACTCCACCGGGGTGGCAGGAAAAAGGAAAAAAGGCGATCGTTTAAAGCTCACTTCGTGCGCCACGGTGCGGATTATTAGTTCAGCGGTCACATAATCGTTTTTAAATTAAATCCACTTAATCATAGGCGTCATTGGTCGAGGAGACTTCTTTCGTCTACCCGATCCTACCCCGTACTCCGTTTAAATTTAATTCATAGACGAACAAGTGGATATCTCCATCTTCACCTCACCCCCACCCTTACTTCGCTTCGTACTTTTTGCACCTTCCATCCGCCGGCGAACGAACCGAACGGGTTCGGTGAGGTAAGAAAAATGATTGCACGATCTCAAGCGTCAAGCGAGATCCATTTGCCGCCGATCCGCGGACATAATTAACATTTTATCACCCCGAACGTCTTGACCGATGCCAGTCTGCGACCCGGGCGCACGGGAGCATCGGAGAACGGCCCGTCGGAGCATACACAGCCAACACATAAATGGATCGCAGGAAAGAAAAAGGGAACTAAAATCACAACTCACTTCAATCAAAAGTGAGCCGTTTATCATTAATCACGCCGGGCGAAAGTGCCCGAATGCTTTAAAATAGAACGCTGGCCCAGCAGAAGCATGCCAGAGGGAACCAGTGTCAGATCGCGGTCGCTTTATGCTGCCTTTTTCAAGTAATTTCCAGCCACTTGCCATCCCCCCGATCGCATTGCTCGGCCAATTTGCTCTCTTTCGTTATCGTTGCAGAAATTATTATTTTACATGCAAAGCCCGGGCCCGGTTCTATTCAATCACACTGTCAAGCATCGATTATTATTGTTCGACTCTGCCCCGACTCTCTCTTTCTCTCTCTCTCTACCTCTGGTCTGTGCCTCTCCGTGGCAAAAAGCCGATCACGAGAAATTGACAGCGATATCATTAACCGAACCGCTTAATGACGGAACTGTCAAACGAGTCGTATACATGAATTATGTCATTTGATATATCATTTATTTGCTTTCGAAACGTATCGTTTACCAAAAAGTGTTCTTCGCTGTATGACCGCAGCTACGGCTATTGCCGCGCAAAAAAACATTCAAGTGAAAAAGTGCATTGTTCTTTGATTAGTAGTACAGTCGGTAATATAAATTCGACCACCTGTTTTTTTTATAAAAATTACAGCACTTGAAGCACTTGATACATTGAATAGCTGTTTTACTTAGTTGAAGTACTACGTTAATCTTTTTTTATTCTAATACTCGTGCTATACTCCATGTAACATAACAATACGATCACTTACATTTTTTACATACAAACAATCGCTTCAAAAATTGTTAAACAATACAGGCAGTTCCAAACGACCTTTAATACCATAAACATATTTTCGAAAGATTTTTTTAAAAAATCTCATTATCCTTTTTATGCAGTTTTTAGAATCTTAATACAAAACATCGTTTGTTTTGTTTTTTTTTTTGTTGCAGGTTTTGGTAGAATTTGGTAGAATGTTCATTAAAAAAACACTTAAGTAATTAATGCTAATACATATGGTGCTGTTTAGTTATTAAACAGCTCCGTACTCAAAGGTAGCGTATACTATAATCACCACTAAGACGTCCTTCTTTTCGACTTCCATGGGAATGTTTACGAGTCACTATTTCGAGGATATGACATTTTCACCCCAATTGCTATGCATACGCATCGCTTCAACGTCAATCGTACATCGGTTGAACCGAAATTTCCTTGGCATTAGCACGGTTTAACGCTAGCCAACACAATGCGAGGGCCCTCGCGGTACCGGTCAACAAATTTGAAGTCCGTGTAATTACAACATACCGACGGGGCAATTATTTCACCAACGAAATTCAAGAGCGTACAAATTAATCATAAAACGAGAGCAGAGTGCAGCGTTGGTACGAAAAAGAGAGTGAGAGAGAGAGAGATGAAATACCCTCCCAGATAGCAAAAACAGTACTTTGAAGAAACAAATTGCACTGGCAGGGCAGTATGACGCTGCCCTACTGCAGCAACAACAATATCGATTCAGTGACGAGGCCGCGCCAGCAGCCGACAAGCTGAATGGGTTTTTGATTTATAAACTCGCACCCGCCCGGCCAATCCGTTGACCCAAAGCCTAACCGTTTAAACCAAGGGTAGCGATCATGTCGTACATGACGCAGCATGGCGCAGCAGCCTCCATCAGCATAACATCAAAATAATCAGCATAAGGGTTGGCACATGTGTACGCGTGTGTTTGTGTGTGATCCAGTATGACTTGATCACTGGCGCAACCGTGAGTTTGAACTGGTGTTTACAAACAACGGATCACAAAATCGCTCCTCGGTCAGCTCCGAAACACGTCATCGAAGCCATCAATTCCAAGGACAGCGCAATATTTCACAAATCGATCGCTTCCGAAAAGGGGAGCAGCATGCGCGAAAAGCCCGTGCCGCATTGCGATCGACACCCAGACCATGTGTGTGCGAGTGTGTGATTTGCGGAGTCGCCGCGATCACGCCTGCCGCGCCATGCGAACTGGTCTAATTTGCTTTAGACCCGAGGGTTTTGCCGCCTGCCAGGCCGGGCGGCACACGCTGATAAAAACGATCTGATAAATGATCGTGCTTTTCCATCTACGGACCGGTCACAGGGAAGTACAGTGCGATCCGGACATCGATAGGGCGGAAGGGTGTTTTTTTTTGGCACATGGAAAGCTCGTTCGTTCGGGCGTTCGATTCGCCGGCACGACTCCTTCTCACCTTGACGCGTACCGGATACTTGATGTCCGAACGCATTAATGGACCGCTCAGATGTATGCGGCGTGTTGCGCTTTAACAGGAACTTCAAACGACACGGTATGTCACGCTCGATGCTTTTAAATTTCCATTTGTTCGAAGAGACGGAAAAGAAATATAAAACACTTGGACCCATTTCTTGGACGCATAACTGAAATGTCTTCTGAATGAAGATATTTCTTGCCACATCAGTTTTGCAATATAAATGATGCCAATTTCAGAAGTCAAACAAAACATTATAATATATTTATGCACATTTATTTGCATTAAGAACAGAGGTCGTGCATGATTTATAGCCCGCTATTCGTTACCCTCCGATCAATTGCAGTCACCGTGCCTCTTGTATCTCAGCCGATTCGTTTTAGAAAAGGTCAATTCTGATAGCATTTACTCCGACGCCAATAGAACCGCACCGAAAAACCTCGCCACCCATTAGCCGCAATTCGTCAATGTAAATGGAGCGCGATACACGGCGGCTTTGGCGTCCTGCGAATGGTGATGAAAGCTTAACTCACTGCGAAACGGCGCAACAACCCTGAACGAAAGAACCGGTACCGGACAGACCGAACACAGAGTATGGTCATTTGAGGCCGCAATTTCCAGTAAGCTACACTCGGGGCAGGGACACGGGCACGTGGTGAGAACTTATCGGCGGATCCGCCGAACACTTTGTCCATATTGACAGCGGCAGCAGCAGCAACAGCTGGCTTGCAACCGATTCCGTTGCTTCCTTGCTTTCGCCCCTTCCAACCGATCCATACCCACGACCCCAAAAAAAACGTAAAGGTGGCCCAAACCGATTCAAATGCGATTCGGCTTGTCGGCGTGCCGCGGCACTGTTGCTGCTACCGACCTAACCTTGGTTCTAATTGGAGGTTAACTCCAGACGGCTGGCCCACAGAGCACAAGCGTCGAGTTCTGGGCAGCGGAACACCGGACAACCGGCTCCGACGGGGCCGGAACCCTGTGGTGCTCCTATGATTTATTTTATTTGCGATCTCTGAAATTATCCATAAATACGGAATTAAGTTTACTCCTCCACCGAGGGCGATTGACTTTACTCATTTTTGTAGTTGTTGTTGCTGCTGCTGCTGCGTTCGTTGTTGTCACACTCACCCTGCAACGAAGGTCAGGGGCCGTTTGCGAAATAGAATGTATCCCGTGCACCCGGGAGATCTCCTCCACTCAACCGGCCGGTCGTGTCCACCGAGACCCGCTCGGTTAGATAGTGTGCACACCGTATTAGCGATTATTTCGTGGCTATACCGTTAGTCGACTTGCTCTCTCTCTCGTCTCGCTCGCGCCTGATCCAGTCCTGTCCAGGGACTCCATGGGGCGCAAACCCCCGTGTAGGTGCGCTTGCGCCATCGGTGAGGTATCGCTGCCAGCGTGAATTATTGGTTCTTTGCTTTGCCATTATAATTAATAATTATGAATTATCTCTTCCCGTCCCATGCGAGGAGCGGGGATGTGCGGGAGGACGTACGCGACTAGCGCCAGCGGTCACCGTAATAGTCGTCCGCAGCGAAATGACACGCCAGCGGTTCCGTCGCCGTGCCGTTCCAATAATGCAATGGAAAGTGCCCGTCTGGCATCATCGCCGCCGACCCCGGAGTTAAAGGGTGTACTCGGAGAGAAAAAAAAGAAATCAAAACAGCACAAAAAATGCGCGACAAATTCCTCCGCCCAATGCGGCGGAGGTTGAGAAAGGCTCAAGTAAAAATACTTTCGATGCGGACCGCCACCTACCGGGGTCGCTCCACCTCCAGCCTCTGGTGGACGCTAAATGACACCGCAGAAATGACACTGCGCCGACGACATTGAGCTACCGTAATTTACATACCATAATAGCAGGCGAGAACCCGCCAAGATACAGTAAATCCGGGCCGTGGTCTGGGGCTTTCAACCCAGCGTTATGCACACTCACACACACGCGCGGCCGTGCGTTCAAAGCTTCAAACGCTACATTTCCCACCGATTTCGTACTATTCAAAGCTCGCATTGTCGTACAATTACTAACTGTTTTCTGTAGCGATAAAAGCTACTGCCCACGGTTGCCCATGCGCTGCCGGAGGTACCCATGTGTTGTTTTGATAAGCACCGTAGTTAGTCTGTTTGTTATGACAGCCACTGTCAATCGAAGACCGCGCTGACTTTGGTCCTTAGACGACCGGCTAGGGTTACTGTGGGTTGACAGAAAACAATGATTTGGTCGTGCTGGGCGTTCGGAAGGAGTTTGAGTAATTGTCACAATTGCATGAGCCATGACAAGCCGCGCTGAATAATTGGTCGCGGGCGTACCCCGGGCCATCCTGTACCACCCGCTCCGATTGACGCTTAACGTGCATGCTCAAATCTCCTTGCTCCTGGTAGGAGGGGGTTGCATTTTTCAGACGAAACGAGACGCGCGGACACACTCGCGGACGTCCAATGCTCTAATTGTTCCGATCAGTCAGTGGGCGGACGACGCTGAAGCTGAAAACCCCCCCACGGGCAGCCGAGCCAACCGATCAGCGCGATCGAAGCGAGTGTAATTAGTCATTAACGGGCGGAGAAGAGAGAGAAAAAAAACACGGAGCACGGGTGGCAAATGTGAAAATTACCGCCACCGGAGTGAGGGGCTGAGACGCTCGAGATAGTTGAGCGACATTCAGTGCGCGCGCGCGCGCGATACTGCTATTGAACCATTAACCTAATGATCGGTCTCGGAGGATCGGCCAAACGAACGGATCTCGATGGGAAAAAGAGTGCGCGTAATTAATAGTTGTAGAAGAACTTTCGCTTCGCGGGTGAGGCAGAAGTAATGCTGCTGCGCTCGCCGGTAACGGTACCTGCTGTTGTTTGCCGCTCATGTGGTTGAGATGGGTTGTGTTACATATATTTATTTTCTTTGACATGCCTACGTCATAATCGTAAGCACCGTCCTTGGGTGTTCTTGCGGCGTGATTTGGTGCCCTGAAGCTCAAACTTGGATTAGTTGCGTAGAAAAAGGCTTCAGGAATGCTGTAAAGATGTTCCGTGGCGATCAAGAGACACTTTCTCATGTTGCGAACAAAACAAGACGCCAAAATCCACCACGATTGAAAGCGTCAGGATCCTTACTTAATATAAGTTGACGTATTAAACTTTTTCCTGATCGAAATAGGATTTTTAGATATGATTTTTAACAGCTATGATTTAATTTAACATATTATCTTTTAATTTGCTACTCTTTAAAATTGGTTATCACACGTCGATGGTTTGACAGT
Organism: Anopheles dirus; assembly: GCA_000349145.1. Taxonomy (NCBI): domain Eukaryota; kingdom Metazoa; phylum Arthropoda; class Insecta; order Diptera; family Culicidae; genus Anopheles; species Anopheles dirus. Next base: position 2,112,407 of record KB672835.1, read on the forward strand.
TGCAGATTTTGTCAAACTTATTTCGTTAAAACGTAAGGTGGCAAACAAACACTCGTTTCATTGCGAATATGACGTTTTTAGCTAAGAATGAAACCTGGGTTTTAAGTCTATTATTTTTATATTTATGAATCACTTGCTGATTCTCTATCTATTAATCCCTTTCCCATCCTCGCCAAACATTAAAAAGGGCATGAAAAATAATTTCAGCAGCTCCCATGATGCCATTTTAAAAAGTAAAACAGTCACTTTTTAAACAGAGTTAATCATGGTGAATTTTTATAGTTACTAAAATACTCTCGTTGAATAGAAAAAAAACTAGAAAAAGATATTTCTTCTCAAATCTTATTCTTATTATTTCTATGTACCTTTTAACATTGATGAAACAAAGTGCTGGGTTGATGTCATACTTAATTTATGTAATAACTTCGCAGGTGCCTTTTTAAGTGTTTTTGTAGAGGATGTATTCAAACACGTACCTCTATTCATTGACAAAACAAATAGAATTAAACATAGTAAATCAAGTACAAATAAATTAATGAAAAAAAATATCGAACTCATAGTATTTATTTATTTCATATTATATTATAAACAAATTAATAAATATTGAGTAGTTTTCGCCAAACAATATTTCTATGGCGTACGATTATAATTATACTTTATTTAAAAGATTGATTGAGAACATTAAAACAAGTATAATTTTATGAAACACCAGCAGCCTTAGAAAACCCATTTGTTGATAGGTAACAAAAGTAACACATGATTAACTATTGATACAGTTTTCGATAAACTTTTGATTAAATTTGAAATCTTTAAAAGATACCGTACTGAGTTTATAATGGGAACAACCAATTTCTTTAGATTTTTAAAATAAATAACCGACAAAACCTCGTTGCTTCAATTTACACCACCTGTTTGATTATTGTATACCAATATTAACGGCAGTGTAAACATTTCGTTCCGGAAATTATTGCTATCTATTTTGATTTGATAGACGTTGAAAGTGTTACAAGATAGGGTATAATTTGCCACCTGCACTGACAGGATCAGGCAATTGACCATCTCGCTAGAATTCACTTTCCCGTGCAAGCTCCACACGTAAACTGGTCCACTATATTCCTTCGCCTCCTTACGTACACGGTTTTCCATTGCTTCACCCGGTCAGGGATGGAGCCACATAAATTCCCTTAAACATCAAACAGCATCGATTGAATGCAAAATCAGGCGCAACGCATTGGGCTGCACCGGTCGCGTTCCGGGGGAGGGATTGATCCGCTTTTGATGTCCGGAGTGGCCCGTGCATTGCAATAAATTGATTTATTTTAATTTAAATTTCATGATCAATTATTGCGACGTGCAGCACACGGTCACCGAGTAGCCGCTCCGATGGGCGCACCGTTGATTGAAGGTGCCACACTTGGCTAGAAGGGCACGGGAGAGCACATGCATGTGTGCCGTCCAAAAGCCTTCCACCGGCAGCCACCGGAGACCCGCGATGCTTCCCTATTACTCAACCACCAGTGCGATCAATCCCCGACCACCGTCAATAGACGCGCACGCGGTCAGATGAACGTCTGGATGGATGGATGAATAGTAAACCTCTCTCAACCTCATCCCTTGTTCCCTTTCCCTATCCACCGAAGCAGCAGGCTGCAATGGTAGCTGAAAAACCCCTCAGGAAAGTAGGACCTCCAGCCGGGGAGCCCATGGAGGAAGGCAATAAATAATCGATGAGTGACAGCGCTCAGCGCGGTGGCGGCCCAGCGCTCACCGTGGCGACCGGGTGGTGGGTCGTAAAAAATGGTACCACAAACGAAACCGAGGCCAACGCGCGATGGAATTTGCTACAGTTTCATCACGCAAATCCCAGCCAAGGCCACCGCCGCGTTTGCGACCGCTCGTGCATCTGCATTCGTGTGCATGTGCACCTTCGGTGAAGAGCCAGATGGCGATGGGATTGCGCTCTCCGGCGCTGAAGTAGGCCTTAGACAGAGTGACGCACATTAGCATTTAATCGTAGCCATTCAGTTGAGGATCATCCGATTTTAGAATGGTAAAAGAGCTGAAGAATTTGAACGCTAATTTTTGAGCAGCAAGTACAACGTTAAAGCAACAGCGTATTCCCTTCATTTATATTTCAATTAATTAAACTAAGCTGGCTGATCGTGGAGCACGGACGGAGCAGGAAGAAGAAAAAACAGTGACATCAACGAGGATAATAAAAACCACTCGAACCAGGAAATCCCAAGGAATAGCAGCGAATGCAATCATTAGCATACCATTATACACACCGGGCCCGTGATACACTTTCCCATGCTATCCCCCGGGGCAGCAGCATTGAACGTAACCAATGCCAATTTGTTTCAGTTGCAGAAACGTCAGGCTACTGAAAGACGGTTCGCTCTAATCCTGTCGGTCCATGCATGCGATTAATGAATTGCTGTTGCACGAAAGACACCCAGAGCTGGGGGCAAACATAACTACTGTACCTTCTGGATCCTTCACTAATACGTGTGTACCTATTCGGTGTACAATTTGACTGCGCCAAACCGAACAAAACCTGAGTGTTATCATTTCCATTGACTGCACTATAAGAACCGTAGCGAACTCTCACTCCCACCGCCGTACGATCCTGCAACAACAGTACCTTCCTTGTCTGCAACTAATGAGACGCCACTCCGTCTCGAGCGGGATTGATCAATTTGGTGGTACCGAACAACCGGTACTGTGATTTATTGGGATTGAAATTGCCTCCCTTCGGTCGATTCAATTAACAACCAAAAGGTGCTCTAATTAAGCGACCACCAAATAAACGCCACATGCCGGGCTTTTGCGCGGCGTTCCCGGGCACCCTGGAGCGCAAGAGAGAGAGAGAGAGAGAGAGAGAGATAAAAAACCCAACGCTACCTTACCGGGGCATGCCCAAGAGGCGAACGCAGAAGAAAAGGTGTTGCCGATTTTGGCAACAGTCCACTTTCGCGAATGGCAGTTGGTCTCCACCCTTTCAATCTCGCCGTGATTCGTGTACCGCGGTGAGAAGCTAAGGAGCTTCCTTCTCACCGTTTCCACACTGCCAAGGATGGGCAACGCGATGAGGTAACCATGGCGACGGCCGGTAAGCTCGTTATGTCAATGAAAGCTTCCATTTTGACAGCTCACCCTCACCGCACTCGAACGTGGACGGGGAGCAGTAAAACAGCTGGATCGGATCCTACGACTGAAAAAAAAGCCACTAAGTGAGTTAGACTTGCGACCTGCGGTCTCGGTGCTGCGCAGAAGATAAATAGATCGGATGAACCGTACGAGAACGCAGGACCACCTTGACACGGTGTGCTACACGGAATGGTTTACGGTAGCGGTGAAAACGCGATCAAGTGAAACAGAGAGAGAGAGAGAGAGAGAGAGAGAGAGAGAGAAAGAGAGCAATGCATGTGGATACCGGGAGAAAAAAGTTAATTGAAAAATTTCCTAGAATTCAAATTCATTTATATTCGCGAATAAATTTCCATTCCAATTAGTGCTCCGCACCTCCTCGTTCTTGCTTTTCCACGGCCAGGGCCACCATGGCGCAAGGGTGCTCCATGTATTTTTTTGCCCGTGTGCTACCGTATTACATGCCGGTGGTGCTTTTCCGTTGTCGATCGCTTTTTGCCCATTTGTTTGTTTTCTCTTCGTCTCCCCGGCCAAACAGGCTCCCTTCTTCTGTTTTGCCACTATCATCGGTATCGTCATCTACACGGCCGCTAGGCATAGGCATGAGAGTGTCCCGAGTGAAAACAAGATATACCACCCCATACGGGTAGCTCCCTGCCAGTATGCTCGGGTCCCATCGGGGGATATTTATTTGGTTTTAAATCAATTTAGCATACGTAAATGAAGACAAATCAATAATATCCAGCCCCGAAGGCAAACAAAGCGAAGCGTCAACGCAAAGCGACCCTCCGGGTGACCGATCCGTCCTCGGTGTGCGCGGACAAATTGACTTATATACAGCGGGGCATAATGGTTTCTGAAACGCCACGCGCCTCGAGGAAGCATCATTGCAGCGGGAAAACCATTTCAATTAGTGGCACCCAATACCTGGCAATGCCTGGCAACCTGGTTGCCCCGGTTGTCCCTGGCAGTGGACGCTTTATTAAAGCCACACAAACAACGATGACGACGGTCAATTAGCATTCCTTCCTCTCAAGGAGGAGCACTGGCACTGGTCACGAGCCGTCATTCCGCTGAGTAGGCCCTCTCCTCCCACTTGTTGTCCACCGTGAAAAGCGTGCGGAACCGTGCGCTTTGTACGCTGCCCATAAATCTCTTTTCCGTCCACCAAGGCTCCCGATCCAGCCGGTCCGATATCCGATCGAGTTGGGGTTCCACCTTTCGGTGCGGACACGATTGCCGCTTCCAGTTGGCGGGCGGGTGGTGACTTAGAAATGAAAATGCTACACATACCAGCCGCGTTTAATGTGTTGGAACGGTTCGAATTGTTCGCATTTGTTGCATTTTACACTCAGCGTCGAACATGTGAGAGATCTTTTGCTGCTTAGGAATGGAATGTTATTTTGAAATTTGAAGTGTTTGAAGTCCACGCTTGCCACGACTAGAAATAGATACGGAAGTTCGATTTTATTGGATTAGTTGGGATTAGTTGGGATTTGAACTATTCGTCTCTTTTCCTTCTGCAAGGATATTATTCTACAAAAACAACTGTTAAAGTCTAACCCCACATGATACTAAAAACATTAGTGTTAAAAACGACTGTCAAACATTCTCTTCCGCGGAACGGCTCTGTCACGAAGCTTTCCTTCGATCACGCGGAATTAATTACCATAAGAACAATGAAAAGCAATTAATACCAGCCGGTGCCCATGTTCGTCATCCATGCTTTCGCACCATCGCCGCAATGTTTGGACAGAGCGCACCAGCCCCCAGCTGGCCGTGATTCGGCTCCCAAGCCAGTTATCGGGCTCCAACAGCCACGCCAAGGGGGGGAGCCGAAGCCAAGCAGAAGGGACGCATTTTTCGCCATAAATCACCGCCACTCGCACACCCGCGCATATTGATCCGCGCCGTTGCTTTGTTTCGTCTGCGTAGGATCTAAGTGGATTTTTCTAATGCTAATTCTCGGAGTGATGCGTGTTGCGTCGCTCGAGGCTTTGCGCCGCCGGTGACGGTATCACGCCCGTCCGGTGCTGCGTTTGTGCGGTGCAAATAAAAAAGGGCATATCCACATGTGCGCCTGATATGCGTGCACATTAGCGCGCAAGGGTCGCGCACATGTAGGCCGTACCGGGCAAATCAGCACCAGCGTGATGGCGCGACGACGGACCACAGCCGGCTCCACGGGCGTGTTGATTACACATTGCCCAAAGATGATTGATGAAGCCTTGCGCCGGGGATCTATCCTCCCACCGCGCCGGAGGTGGCGGTCCTGATCTTAAATCACGCAACACGTTCTTTCATTACGCCATTATGCGCACGTTGCGTTTGAAATATGACCACAATGAGTAATCCGTGTAATTGTCTTTTCGACGCATTAAGGTGGTATCGAATGGAGTTGGGTTTTTGTTTTGTCGGTTTCCCTCGCGGAGCACTACCTACGGCTGTCGATGCACCGCATGGGATGGTGCGGTGATTTTCTTCATTTATGTTTGATTCGGGCGAGCAGGAATGCATGCGCCCAGGATGCACAGTGCAGCCCGTGGAGACTGAGTGATGACAGGGTGTTGCTCATGAGCGTTGATCGATGTCAGTTTTGACGAGCATTTAGCATGGGCCGGCTCTGCAACCCAACGGTCTAAACAGTAATCTTCCACGCGATAACTCGTGCTGGCGAATAATTAGTTATCGCAGTTTATAAAGCAATTCATTGCACACACAAAATAAATCGCTTACATCAGAGTTCACGATCGTGGTGTAGCGAAAACAGCTCGGCTTCAGCTTCTATTGAAGAGAGCTTTCTATTATTAGAAGGCTTACACGTTTGCGTATGGATTCTTACATCAGACCCCTGTTGCCGACTCAACCCCCGATCGTTGCTGTTCCACACTCCCCTAGCAACGATCATTGACGATATTGATCGGAACACTCCGTTCACACCACGCTACAGCAATACAGCGTCGCTTGGAATCTAGTCTGCATGGCGCGATTGTTTGACGAACGAAAAAACATGCTCGAACAACAATCAAGATCACATTGATCCCGCTCGCGGCCTGCCGATGTCAAACGGTGCGGCGTAAGCCTCGAGGCTGTCAGGGCCTCGCGTCGACTGCGTCGCCGCTTCTGAGCAAACATTCCAGTGCGCGACACATGCACACACACACGTACACACGTACACGTATCCTATGAAAATCTCACCGCCATAAATCAAACTTCCTCTGCCCGGCCGCATCTGGACCGGTCCGCTGGGCGCTGGAGGACAGTTTCGCAGTCCGTACTTCCTCGGACTCGCCGTACCACAAGGCTCCACAGCGGGGTCCCTGCGGGCTAGCTCCCTGCAAGAGGCCCCTCGCGTCAATTGCGCAGCAACAGCAGCCACCGCCACTCAAGAACATGAATCAAGTCATCTCCAGCTCATAAAGCGTTTGGTGACGGGTCGCTCGGTGGCTCGATTTGCAGTCAATAATTCCTTGTCCACCAGCCACCAGCAGATCTCCCGCGACGGTCGCAAACTGCCCTACATTCCGCGTGGCGCTCGACGGCAAAACTGGTGCCTGACGCACAGATACACACACACGGGCGTCCGGAGATGGCTGCCCCGGGTTGCCTCAGCCGTTCCCAAACGAAAGTCTCCATTTCAAGGGCTCCCCACAAACCGGGTGAACCGGGCAGCTCGTGGCAGCTGGACTTATAATTTCCAATCATAGTTTGATGAAATAATTGATTAATCATTATCATTAGCGCTGTACCAACGGAAGAGAGCGGTGCCATTTTAATCGCCGAGGTGTTCTGATCGATTACAGGCGCTGTGGCTGCGAGCTGAGGGCTGACGGTCCCGCACAGAGGACGCGCCTCGGACGCCCGCGGTCCCTGTTCGGGCTTAGGACCGGACTAATTGACATGATCGTGCATGATTAATCAGTCGTACAAGCTTAAGAATTGTAGCAAATGATTAATTACCGTGCCCGGCCGGTGCTCATTTGAGCAAACGAAAAAACGCTGAACAAACAAAATTAGCTTCTGTATTACTTTGCATCCATAATTGATACGTGCTCGCCCACTTCCTAGCTGCGTTCTGGTTCTGATCTTGCGGAGGAATAGAATATACTGGAAGCGCTAGACGCAGGAATAGAGAAGGCAAGCATGCAAGAGAAGGCAAGCCATGAGGTGACTCAAAACACATGGCGACTGGTCAAGTCCATGGCCTAGAACACACTTTCTGTTTTCATTGGCAAGTCCCCAACACCTTCTTTAGAATGTGTGTTACATAATCTATTGTTGGAGAGCTCCTACGAGAAGCGTATCCCTCCGAAACGCTGGGAAAGTGACATTTTAATCCCGCCAGTTGCAAAACATGGCATCCGATGATAAGATTTCACACCCCGAAGCTCATATCCATAAGCTCACCTTTTGCGTCGGCGATCGGTTTTTCCTCCCATTTTCCTGTGCTCACATGGTCGTCACGGAGCCATGCAGCGAACGAAAAGCGTGCAGCGTTGATGCATTCTGATGCCCTGGCAACGGAGCAGACGCGCGTGTGTATGGGTATAAGCAAACGTACGGTGATGAAATCGCGAATTTGCATTAGAAAATCATTTGTCATCTTTCCTGGCCGGCATGTACACTCACTCACACACACATGCATGCACACATGAACTGCAGCGAATGTCAAAGTTGAGCACCATTCCGAATTCGTTCCGTCGTACAAATCGATGGGAGGCCTGTTTTTTTTTCTACTGAATTTGTTTCTGAAACTTTTCGCACATGATGCAATGTGCCCACGAGACGCGCACTGCTCCCGGGGGCGATCTGGACCGTGCGCTTGGTGGTACGCGTTCGAAAAACTAAAAAGCCGTGTGGGCCAACCCGCGCCGGGGCCCGCTTGCCCACGGAACGGTACGGCGCGAATGCAGATGGTTGAGTGGATGGATGATCGGGTGGCCAGATAAGAGCCCCGGACCCGGCTGGCGATGCTGTCACCCGACACTCACACGGATGGCAATGTGATTTCCCCCGTGGGACCTCCACCCCGCCTTAACTCGCGAATAACTTATTGGCTCCCCGAGGGCATCCCTGCAAGAGCACAACTGTTGCTCATAAATAATACGCTAAAAAATTCTGAAGAATCTTCGATCTCGCTGATCGACAGCCGAACGATCCAGAGGGGAAACAAGATAGTCCGAATAAGAAGATGAAAAAAATGAACCGAAGGTGGCAAACACCGCACAAAACACTTCATTTGCAGCGTAAATTCGTTCTCAACCCCCTCAAACTCAAGCCAACAGCTGTATCGGATAGGTCATGCGAATGCATACAGTGCATGGAAGAAAATCCACACACAAACACACACACACACACACACACACACTTTGCAATACAATCGATAATCGCGATCATAATTATTATTCAATTATTGAACGGAGCATTCCGAGTGATGCGATGTTTTTTTCTCTCGCTTCTTCTGTTTTTTCGCAACTAAAATCCTTCCACGCTACCGTGGCGGGACCCGTGGCATGTCAAAACCGCGCCGTGCGATTGCCAATCACGCATTCACGGAGTGTTTTGTTTGCATTAGTTGGCGACGTGATTGAAATAAGTTAAATACTCGCACGCATAGCGCGCGGCAGCGGTGCAGCGCATAATCGCCGGCACCATCGTCATCACCGCGTTTGAGATGGTTTGTCGCCGAGCAAGACGCCTCACGGGATCATCTTACGATCAGAATTTGCGCCGTTAGGGTTTGTGTGCTGTGTGGAGGGTTTTTGTTCGCATAAAATTATCTAAACACTCCGTGGAATGTCTAGGATGAGGTTTTTGCTTCTTCAGACACACAATGCGAGAGTGAGTGCATTTTCGAATCAATACTCAGCTCGGTACATACGCGACCCGGCTGCAAGTGTGTATATTCTAATTTGGAATCCATTCTATTTGGGCAAACACTTCATTAAGAAAATCGCAATTGACGAGTTAATTACGCGACATGGTTATTTTTTCTCCATGTCCATGTGGGTTTCCTATTAGGTAGTTCGAATGGTAAATCGATTTAAAATTCAGACAAACTTCAATTTTAATTTCAGTTTAATTTTATTTGTAGCCATAATCCAAGGTTTAGATAAAAATGGCTGCACTGATTTGAATTACTCTTCTGTGTTGAGCTTATCTCCTGCATCCCTTCAAAATTTGACTAACAAAAAATTACTCAAAATGTGTGAAAATCATGGAAAATAAAATATTCTTATTATAGACAAAAAGTATTCATACTTTTCCTAGTGTTCATTTTATTGTTTCGGCGGCGGTTGTTTCGAAATGGTGTAAGGTAATATTCACTATTAATTTAGAACATGACAATTATAACTTAACTAATACTGCATTCGTAGAAAATTTTCGAAAACTCAATCCAAATTCCTTGACAATACGTACATGAAATCCAAGACTTAAATGTAAACGACACATACTTGGATTTATTATTGAGTAGTAAACTATTGAATTGATTATTTTTGGTATAGTGTCATAAATCTTAACGTTAACAAAGTAGAATATTTTTAAATGAAATTTAAATTAGGTTTACATTTTATTATTTAATACATTTTCTTTCTTATTTTCTAAACTTATTCTTTTTTCTTATTCTCATAAAGATTGTTTAAGCTGATAGAAATGAGGATTTTAATCATTTTTTCATCACGTGTAACGTATTTATCACATCTAAATACTAAGTAAGAGCAGATATTATATCCATAAGTTATTTAAAAAGCAAAATATCAGTTTATTTACTTTATTTATTGTTATTTGCTGTATTAATTATGTTATTATGCATAATTACATTCAATTATACTTTCAACTCGCAGAGCCTAACATTCCATCGACTCCCATAATCTAGCATTACCCTCTTTCACCTTCAACACCATTTCATTGCACAAATGGTACACAAAACACAGCGAGGGTCAATTCCCAGCATCCAACGGCACCTCTGACGGCGTACAATACTCCGCGACCATTAGCGGGCTATACAATCTTTAAATAATCCCATAAATCGCGCAGCGCAACCATTCCGATGCAATTCTAACCTGTCACATTGCGCACAGGGTCACCGCTCCAATGACAGCCCGCATGGCATCTCTTCCGAGAAAAAGCGAAAAACCCGAAACGACACACGGCAAAGCAGCTTTGCAAATTGCTGGCACCAAGAACACAAATCGTCGGAGCCCATTTGGATTCTTGCGTTTCGTGCCTTTGCCGAGCCGCTGACGGAGCGACTTCCAGTTGCGTTACTTTTCGAACCACTGCATCAAGAATAACTTCACGTCCTCAGCGGAATCGATCGGTGTCGTATCGATTGTCTCAAGCATGCCGCCTTCGAGCGGGAGGGGACCAGTAAAAGTGACACGAGATGTGCTGTGTCGCAACGATGGCGACATGATAATCGGGCAAGAAATTATAGACATCGGTGCCGGTCGCGATCGATGGTACGCGCGGTGCAACTGCAGAGGCACCATCGTTCGTTCGTTCGTTCGTTCTATTGTGTGTGATCTATGCCTCATAATCGTCGGGTTCTTCTGCCGTCGCACTAATCGCTGCATTCCGTTTGCTTCTCTTCTTTCAGGTGAAAAGCCGTACACCTGCCAGTGGCCAGAGTGCGAGTGGCGTTTTGCACGATCGGACGAGCTGACGCGTCACTACCGCAAACACACCGGCGCCAAACCGTTCAAGTGCATCGTCTGCGAGCGCAGCTTCGCCCGGAGCGATCACTTAGCGCTTCACATGAAGCGGCACCTACCAAAAAATAAGTAATAGCTGATAAGTATGCCGGATCAGGCGGCTTAGACACGTTTCCCTCCCCCGCCCGAACACACTCTCACATCTCGCTCCGTGGACACACGTTCCTGCGGTCTTCAATCATTTGCAATGGTCCACGTACGAGCTGAGCAGCCGATTCCTTCCACCGCAGCCCAAGATGGAAACCAGCCGAGAGGGAACATAGATTGGCTCTCTCCCGAGCATAACTGCTGCATAGTTCAAACAACTGTAAATTTGTTTATAGATGCCATTCGAATGCGTAAGCGCTGCTAAAGCTTGTTTGGTGCAACTCCTCCACCGAATTAACACTGGAACCGACTGCGAACGCAGCACACTTCACCGGCGGGTCGCTTACAGCGGCGATCAGATTGGTGTTAATTATAGCTTTCCCCCCCCCCCCCCCCTACCTTCTTTTCAACCACCCAGTACAAACATGATTTAGTTGCGATCTGTTAATTTTCAAATTACATGTACTCCAGGCTGGCCACCCGCACTATCCGGCACCGAAACCGCACCGATAACCGATTGCTTCAATATTTGTTTGAATGATGCACCAGGGCCGTCAGATAACGGGCCTCGGGTCTCGAAGCCAGCTCGAAAATTTGCGTCAAAACACCTCACCTTGTGGTAGGAAATTAACAAATTTTGTAAGAAATGACAACACGGCTGCAGAACAAAGCGCTGCGTTTTTTTTTTCATCTCCACACCCACGCCTGGGTTTGCTACTGGGTCACTTGTGGATGTGGAAATATTTGTGGAAAAGTAAACAGACACGCAACCGTACGCGTACGTGGTTTGTGATTGTAGTCCTGCGCTGTGCTGTAGTTGGGCGCAATGGCGGCGAGCGATCACCCACAACTCGCACCGAACGCCCATCTTTAACACCTTCGACGCCCGCAATCGCAAGCAAACAGACCACCTTTTTCGGGACAATTAACTAGAACTGGATCGTTAATTTCTTGCTCAAATGGGCTCACATTCCGCCACAGTGAACATTAGCCGAAACGCCCCGTGGAATTATAGACATTGATTACAAAACTCAACCCACACTGGTAGGAAGCTACCGGCGCTTTTACGGAAGGTAACAGGAGAATTTCTCTCGAGCAAATATTTGTGCACCAACAGTTTCGATTGCTTCACGGTCGGGGTGAGTCATCCGGCCAAGTGAATCGCAAGAGGTTATGCTGTGTTGCAATTTCTCTTGTTCGAAATGGACAATTTGTTTGTGACCTGGCGAATCCGTACATGACTTTTAGTGAAATCTGCTCATCAAACATTTTTATACGCAACTAAAATCACATCTTTTAAGCTTATTCTCTTGGCAAACATAAGAACCTAAATGACAAGTATAGTAAAGTGAAATAACTAGGAGCAATTATTTAAATATTTAAATTGACCTATGTGCTGCGCATGCAAGCCACTATCAGAAATCATCTCTCTGAAGCTCTCAACGAAGCAATTGATTCGTTTCATACATGTTTTTTTTAACGAAAAACCGTACTACACAAAACTGATCTCAAAGCACTCTCTTTTCGATCTTGAATCCTACAAAATTACTCTGTCTCTCTTTGGCAATCCCTCGCTCTCTTGTAAATCACCCTTCCAACCATGGCCTTTTCCTTAGTAAGAAGTATAATTACGATGTTTTTTTTATATTTTGTGTAGGTTGTTTGATTGTTTAGTTTTTGTTCCGCCTGCTCCGTTTTGGTAGGCGCCACCAAAAGGATGGGTTGTCCGCAGCGCAACCGTAATGTTACCATTTAATCTATTTATCAACAACAGAGCCTGATGCAAACACCGAAACAAATACGATTACGGAACGAAGTACGATTTTTACAATACAATCAGAATAGCACTAGCACATGCGTGATCCTACTAAGTAATAATAACTCCCAGTGTAAGTTTGTTTTCCATCACTTTGTAAATAGGTCCCGGTGGCTATGCTGCTGCCGTCGGCATAGCGTACTTAAAGTAGTACACCGCTGTCACATCATCCTATGCATCAGCACACTGTAGAAACTGTCGTTCGTGTTCTTTAGTTGCCATTAATGGTTAAGACAGTTAGGACGAAAGGTCGTCGTGACCTTTCTTGGTGAGGGAGAAGACCGGCTCGTTCTCCGTGGCGCTGCACACAACTAGAACGCCGTCGGAAAGTGGGAGGCGGCAGCAGGTCAAGTACAACACCGAATAGAGAAGATAAAACAATTGAACGCTCCCACTGTACGGTAGCACTCGAACAACAAATCAAAGTATTATTATTCGCCTCGTACAACCGTGTGTAATGATCCTATGTATAAAAACTACAGCGTAGCCTACTTGTATGTTTAGCTGTGTGTGTGTTTTTTTTTCTTCCTTTCTACGCTAGCCGTTACTAAGCAATCGCAAACCAATTAGCCGTAAGACCACTGCTTTAGGTTTAGGCGGAAGAAGAGTTGAGTCGTTTTTGTTTAAGGATAGCTACATTATTCGATTGCTGCTTGTGTCGTGCTGTATGCAATACGCTACCGTGTAAGTGTTCTTGAACGTTTTCATTTTACTTTACCTGCGAGCACAACGTTTTTAGTTCATTTGTTCTAAACAAATCCATTCGATCCTTCCTTGCTTGCTTACTTATTGTTTATTAATTTTACTACGCCTAAATACCCTCTTGGTCAAAACTGTATCGTGTAAGTAGCGGAATAAGTAAATCGAAACGAATCGAAGGGCCGACTGTCGCGCCACATGTTTCCATTTTGTCTCAAATATATGAATGTTCAAAAGAAAATCCCAGCGTGTCTGTTGTCTCTGTTTTGAGAAGTACATTTGAGAAAAACAATATTGTTGCACAGACCGTAACAGAACTAGAGTCGCACTTGTGTTCTTGTAAAGTATCTCCTTGAGCTACGCGGTTAATACGTTCCCAAAGCATTAATGTAGCTTGAATTACAGGGTAAGTCTAATTCATGACTATTTCATGGCTATTCTCCAAAACAGAGCCACGAATAGTTATGAATTACTATTATAATATTGATTATACGACGTGTTAGAAAGCTTAAAGCTGAAGATTATTTATTTACATTATTTATTCACTTGATACCATTATACCATTGGCCTTGGTTAATCTTGACCTATGTAACAACGATGACAGTTCATTTTTATACTGATCTATTTATATGTCAATATCCGCGTATCTAAGAATCCGAAAAATTTTCTAACAGCTTAATTCATGAGCTTACTGTGTTCTAAAATAAGTTTAACTTTAAACGCAAAACGTCCTTCAGGAAGAAAGTTCGATTGTGTATGAATAGGAGCAAGTGAAGTTCTTAAAGATTTTATGTATCATTATACAATCATGATTTTTTGCTATTATCTGCAATTTTGGTTCCTTTCATTCGACTTTACTGCAACTATCGTAATAAGGTATATTTTTTAATTCTTTTTTTTTATTTCAAATTAGGTTCATTGGCAGTATTTGGCATCACACATACATATCATACGTTTTTCAAAGATCTCGATCTTTATCAGAAACAAACATATTTTTTCTCCAGTAAACAACTCAACTCAGCGGTCAACAAGTACGGATATACATAGTTATGTCCGGGTTATGTATATCACGACATGAAGCATGATGACATCATTATTACTGAGGATATATTGTTCAGAAAGGGTATTGCAATATTTGCACGTGCATTATTGAGAACAACTCTGAATTTAATCGATCATTCAATCGCCAAACATAGATCTGCTATTAATTGAATCTTGTAATGAAAACATTCCATCCATATCCCATCGACCTGGGTGGCATTCTAAATCGATCTTAGCAGACCAAACTCATCGCAGCGCTCATTCCTAATTCCTTACGCTCCCTCCAGCTTTATAGCATACTTACCTGCTCACAAGACAAGACCCACAAGAGAAATATTGTTCAAATTAAGTGTCCCTTAAGCCCATCTTCACGTTCACTCTCACCCCGTAGCGCTCGGCCGAAAAAGGTCAGGCTTCACTGCTGCGCCGGACAGATGCATTTGGATGCGAAAAAAGCATCTACAGATCTGACATTCATTCTCGTACGGCTCCGATCGCTTTCAATGCGGAGAATGCCCCGTGCGGACGCGCTGCCTGCGGCCATAATAAAACCTCTCTTGCATTAAATTGTTCATTCACTTATTCTGGGCACATAGCCACAACGCACACACAGCCCCAGCGTCTGGCCTCTCGTCCTCGGCGACCACGGGTGGGGTTTGTGGTTGTCATAATCATTCTTCCCTCATTCGATGCTGGCCGCGGAAGACAGAGCAGTGAAAATGGGCGGCCGTGGAAATGCGCCACGATCCTCGTAACGACGCACCGGGCGCACTTTCCAGCCGCATAATCGCCGCATGATTCAGGCAGCATCTACATCTCAATACCGATATCGTAGCAACATCGTAGCGATCGCAGACCCGGAGACCCCGCAACTCGGGGAGAACCGGCATGCTCCATTGGGCATCGGGTCCAGACCGCCTCCACGCGCGCAGGATAAACAATTAGTGATCTTCGATCTTATTGTGTTTGTTCATCCGTCGCGTCGTGTGTCCAAAAGCGTACGCCGGCTGTACGATCATTCGCGAGCATACGTGGACTGAAGCATCGGTTTCGGTGCTTTCGGTGCCCCCTCCGGACCCTTGCAAGTCGACCGCTTTCTTCCCTCCCCTATTTCGCCGTCCCCTTCCTTCCAAGATTTCGATCGTTATCGACGGGGCCTGTCTATGGGCTGTAATAAATGGATGTTTGCGATCTTCATCATGCGAACGGATGGAACGTGCACCGGCTAGTGCAACGCTGGCTGGCACATGGCACGGCGAGACCCTACAATTTAATGCCTCGTGCGATTCCGGGTTACTTTTCCGCTGCGGCACGGGGAAGAAATGGCATCAGAAACAGTCGTGTTCTTGGGAATATTATTTTCGTACACTAGCTGCAAATCAAATTTATTTTTAAATAGTAATGTTTCACACAGTTTCACACAGTTTCACACAGTTTCGACATATTGATCTTTTTAAAAATGGTTATTTTAATATAAAAGACAAATTCAACAATCTTCAATCTGTTCATTACTGTCCTTGAAAGATTCGTTCCTGTCGCCCTCTAGAGATGTAGTCTCCTTTACGCCGCAACGTTGGCAGCAACAGCAACATCGGAGGAAAGGTGTAATGCAACAAATCGAAACAAAATAATAATAATCCATAATGATAGCGCCGTTGATCGTACAATGATTGCTGTTTTGACATCAGCACAACCGCGATACGAACCCAGCTCTCAGGGTACGTGTGAAGAAGTGTGTCTGTGACCGGCCGGCCGCCTCTAGAGAAACCCGCACGAAGAACGTATGACGTTATGCTGCGAAACCGTGCACACCTTCTAGCGCTGGTCGTAATTGATTTACACAATATTTTAAACACGAAGCAAAAAGAACACATCATATCTTTATTTGTTGGCGAGATGTTGTTGTTTTTTTCCAATAAAGTATTTCCCCCCGATCGACAACTTTTCGGTGCAAAAGGAACGCGCGACCGGCCAGCTCCTCCTTTCGTTAAGGCCGGGAATTTATTTGTGCATCTCCCTTCCGGCCATTTCGCCACTATAGCGATCAGCTCGAGCTGGGTGAGATTTAGTGCGGCTTCAACCGCGAAACCAATTGCACGGGTTCGTCGCCGAGACACACAGGAATCACAGGGTGAGTAACACATGGATAAGAACTCTTCCTTCCCCACCGGTTGGAGCTGGCGCTAAGCCTTCGATTTACGACCGCAGCAGCTCGAGGGGGTGAATCGTTAATCGTTCATCGCGCGCACACACACCAAAAAGGAAAGCTACATTCGGTGCCTTCTTAAAACGGCACGGATGGTAAATCGGTTCTGTAATGTTGTTAATAATGTGCACAGGAAATGGCCGTATGCACACTAATTTAACGGATTTTGCTACATCTGCTCCACTGTCTGGGTACATCTCAATTATTTTTAATGCTATCTTTGCCGAAAGGTATCCTCTCGAGCAGCACATAATTAATACATTTCATCATACCACAAGTGTTCGTTTTGCGCAGCCCTTTTCGCTAACATTATTTGGACACCGCCCGGCCTGGGCCAAGGATAGCGGCGCCGCCAAACTAATAAAGCCCCCGTACCCCAGCGGAGTATTTGCATCTCGACCGCAACAGGGGGCGCATTGCGAAAAACAACTTAATCTCTCCAGCGTGCTTTTTCACCTTTATCGATACGCGACCGACAGGGTCTCGAGCGCGTGCGCGCGCGCGCCCGCGTGTAAATACACTTCAAAAACAAACACCACCGGTCGAGCTCAATGGCAGTCTGTCTCCTTCGGCCGCCGCCCCGGGTACGATTCGATCGGCCATTAGAAACCGTCGATGACAGCTGCCGTTGCATCGGTATGCTTTCTGCATGCACTCATAAATCACTTCACATGATCATCACGGCAAACAGTGCGCCATCCGCTACAAGAGGCGCACACTGAGTAGCTACTGTTGGGCAAGGCTGCCGGGCTGTGGCAGAGGCACCGGCCGACACACTCGATGCAACGTGGATTCGATGGCCGCTCGGTGCACGGTAGCAATGCACGATTACTATCGGGCCCTCGGACGGCGGACGGCGGACGACGGTGTGATGAGCAGTGATTTGTGCCGTGTTTTACTAATGGTTCGTAATGGAGAGCTATTACTAGATAGACATGGGCAAACCGCTGAACAAGCAACCGTAATCGGGCAAAAGATAAGGGATCTTTATTTCTTCCGACACTTTTCAGACGCTGTGAGATGTGATTTTATGCCGGCTGTTCTAAACGATTCTGATTGATTAATTAGAATCTGATTTTGCGTCAAACATGACACACGATGAGCAATATTAGTAGAGCACATTGAATATGTATGAACAATGTAGATTTTTATGTCTATAAACTGTTGTTATCTGGAGTATCGATAGAATTTGATTAGGTATATAATCTATAAACACGAGTGTAAACGATTAACCCTTGATGCAAGAGCGGAATAATTTTTCCGGAAACAAAATCCTGCAGACTAACAAACAAATCCTCCAGGGAAAACATGCAAAGCTACGTTGGGTCTGTCATTTTGGTTTCCATGACGACGGTTTAAATGAACGGTGCTTTTGATTTTTTTTATCTAATAGTGAACACCTGCTTCATCTTGGGCCATCCTATCGCCAGAACAGGACTGACTATCGTGCTAAAGGTATAAGAGTCAAGAAATGCCAGAAATGGGAGGCCTGCTAATAAAGACCTGCAATGAATATTGAGTATGCAATAATAGTAATCGATTAGAATTAAAGGTGGAAATGTGTTTAGAGAATGAAGAATTGTTTAGTTAGTTAGTTGGGAAGCAGCTAACGCCATTTATGTTAACTTTTTAAAATTTGGAATATTGAACTACCAATGTTTGGTCATTTTTAATGTCGTTTTTGTTGCTTTGGGTTTGAAGAACGATTAAATTTACTGCAAAGACTGCAATTGTTAAATTACTTCAAAGACCCCAGTGCGAGGTGACCATCCGATACGAGATAAATAAGGATCAAGTTTGCAAATCTCTTTTCGTGCTTTGGGACTCAAAATATTTTCGCTTAATATAAAGGAAATGGTTTGTAATGATTAACATTATTCTATTTGAAATCAATGGACCCTATCATCTACGAGTCCCACATTTGGATTGAGATTCTATATATTACCTATAATATTGATACTTGATAGCGACCAACACTTTACGGCAAGTTCGCATTGCTTCGCTTTATTAGCTCAATGACGGGAAATGAAGCAATTGAGGCTATTTTTCTTTTTTTTTCATTTTCGGTTATAAAATCAACCTGGTCTAACCAGTTGTCAACATTTCGTGACTTAGTTTTTTGCCCATAGCGGGGAATGCCAATCCTGTTCATGCACCTGCGGTTTGGTAAGTCGCACACTACGCACCGGAATGCTTCAATTCTGCCAAACTCACGGAAAGCAGGTTTCAAACCGTGCTCAATTCGATAACGTACAGGTTGATAACTTCCAATCAAATAGTGCAGACTTCCATTGTCAGTCAAACATTTTAATGGTATCATTTTGGTGAAAGTACAAAATACAGAGAGAACATAACGTTTCATTGCTGAAAAACACACACATTCCAACGAAGGAACGAGTTGTACAACAGGTAGTCCGAAACAATTTTGTCACTTTTGCCAACAGCCCATTCTCGCCGCTATATACTAATTATAAGCTGCACTTAATTTGATTAATAGCCAATATTTTACGCTTCCTCGCGGCCGCCCCGGGGCCTTCCGCCAACCTCCCGAGGGGGAACCCTTGACCGGACAGCAGCAGCAGCACTACCAGCCACCAGCCTGCACATATAGCCCCAGCCGGCTGTAATGAATATTCAAATTAATTTCCTATACCAGTGTATTATCAGTGCGACCGCTGTGCGCGGGCAGGTGTTCGGAGATCGACCATCGCCGCATGCGGTACGCGGGCACGTGTATGAGTGCAGCAGCAGCAGCAGTAGCCGTGGCGGCCGCCGGCAGCCCTGAGACTTTCGTGCGTGCAAGTTTTAACAAGAGTAGCGAAATGTCGAACCCGCACGAAAGCTAGAATTAAGTTGTAATCTAATAATAAAAACAAAACACAAACTTAATGCACGCTAATCTGGCCCCTCGGAGACTTCCTACTTGTGCCCGGTGCCCGCGAACCGGCTCCGGTGGCCACGGGGAGCCATTCGCCCGTGTGCCCTCGGTCAACCGTTGCGCAGAAGGTCGCATTTTGCCGCTTGGTTTGCGAATGGTTTGCGTTTTTTTTTGTTGCTGCTGCTGTTTTCTTCACATTTGCACCTCACATCACACTCATTACCAACCAACAGCCAACAGGTTCTGCGAGCGTGAAATGGTGCAACGGAGGGCGCACCGACGTTGCGATTCACCGGGTTCCCTCGCCGTTTATCGATCGCAAACGATCAAACACATCTCGAACGGAGGGCGCACTAAATGTTGCCCAAACCCTACAGCTCCGGTGCGAAATGTCAAATGGCATTCCCTTTGGAAGAGGGAATTAATTTTATTAAATCATCGCGCACCACGTTGGCACCATTGTTGCCGGCCGGATGGTACCGACGGTTGATGGTCTTCAAATGTTAGCAAAACGCCGTTGTTTGCCCGGGGCCCTTGCGAAGGGAGCAGCGACGGCAGCCACGGTTGCACCATGGGCTTCCGTTCCGTCGCTGGGCCACACGGCAAACACGGCATTCCGCCGTGCGATGCTGTGAGCATGACTCCATTTCTTACGCTGCACTCACGGGTCGCTTGGACATGCGAAGCGGTAGTCCTTGAGTCGGAATTAAAAGCAATGCTTGTTTAACATAGGTCGCGCCAGATCTGCCATTTCTCGGCCGCACGAACCCGCGCGAAGTCCCGGCCGGCGTCCTCGATGGAACCATCATCATCAGTTCAGCGCTGAGCAGCCCCGGTCGGAGGCTTGCGAGTGGTGCGAGATCGTACCGTTCGCTTAAATCGACGCTATTTGTAAAGTGTCGAGTAGTTTTGATTGAATCTATTATACGCTACCGGGACACCGGTGTTCTTGGCAGTCTAATAAAACGCCATCCGGTACCGCCGAAAGCATGCATGAGAAATTTTGAAACGTACCCACCTCCAAAGCCAGCGACATTTCGACGTTCCGACGTTCGTCCGGATGTTCCGCGTAGTGCCACCGCTGCCGTAGGCGCTTCAGACAACAAGGTTGCATCTGTCAGGCTTTTAGCGCGCTGCATCGTGTGCACATTTTTCCTGCTTCCTGCCTTCCCGTACCTGCCACCCACGGGCCACGCGGTGGTCATTTCGCAACCTACGCCTGACGCTAAACGATCGAGAGTGAGCGATCCTGCCGCCCAGCTCACCTATTTCTCAATTGGCCCACCATAAATTACGATAATAATAAATAGGTAAATACGCCGACGGGGGCTGCGTCTTTAGCCGGCCCGGGGTCCGATAAAGCTTTATGTGCGGCAAGTTGCGCGCGCACGCCATGGTGGTCTTGCGATGTGACCCTTTTGCGCGAGCGTGCGGTTTGTGCAGCATCGTGCACTGTGTACTGCTGCGTCGCGCACATTTCGAATCGGAATATCTTCGAAATAATGAGCATGGCTCATTATAGATGATCAAACAGCACTTTGGTAGCGTGTAACTGTACCGTGTGATCCAGTACTCGAGCAGTCGTTATCGCTGTTGAATGTACATATAAAGAAGGCATTAAATTATTGTTCATTATTGTGTATCAGATATACATTGACAGCATGTAGCATTGATAAAACTAAAACTAATACTGACATGGAACATACTATGAATAATAATAACATATTTTCAAGTTTCAAGAAATTAAAGTGTTCAAACGATAAACCAACTCACTATTAGGTTGAGAGGTTCATTAAAACCATAGGGATTGTTCCTGCTTTCTGAACTAAGCAGCATCACCTCACGAGAGCAAAGAGTGTCTAAGAGGCGCTTGATAATTTTAACACCCTAACAGAAATGGATGACGTCTATTTCGTTTCTTAGGATTTTTGTAACAAAAACATGTCGAACTACCTTGTTGCGAGGCTCAATTGGCCGATTTCCTATCAAGAGATATGTGGCCCAATAGTCATCAGCACAAGGTTACCAGTGTAGTCTTTGCAATGCAAACTTTTAGAATTCCCTGTGGATAGCCACGCCTTTTCCACTAGAACAAAAACTGTGGGATCCAGACGATAGCTGAATACTCTGATATAAAACGCACGTGAACTACATAAGGTGATTAAAGAAATAGCTAAAGCTAAAGAATCGTTAAATTGTACTCTAGGTAAACCATGAGTCAAGAGTGACAAATAACTTGACCTGTTTTCCCGTGAGTGTCTTAGTTTGCAGAGCTCATAAGAGATGTTGTGCCTTTTCTGCTTCTTTCGTCTTTTCAAAAGTGGATACAGCTTCTAGCAGACCTTCGTTCCTTCCTTGGCACAACCTTAAGGTACTTACTTAAGTAAGTCTAGATCTGACATTTCTGTCTTTCTTTGACTTGGTTACTACCCGTAGCCTGGATAGTCAGAACAGTTTAGATTCGAACCCACAGCCTGTGGTATGTAACACCTTGCCCTTGCGCCCAACACTATACTACCGCCCCCTAGCAGATAATTATATTACATTATATTATGGCCGTTGCTGTGAACCGTTGTAATGTGACATTTTTATATCGCGAGTTCTATATTTTATTCCAAATGATCTAATTGCTGAATGAGTCAATCAGTGTTTGTGAGATTCCTCAATCATCAAGGCTTGTTACTGGTTGAAAGTTGTTTTCATCGTCTATATAGAAGGCAAGAATTTGGCGGACGGCAGGTAAGTTTTTGTACAATAGCAAACGATCGCGTCTTAGTAACCCTTGGAATCAGTAAAGCTTACGGTGGTAATAAAAAGTTACTAACCCGTTTGTGGACACAGTTCCTCAAGTAATGCACACAGGGAGAAAAAAGGATACCTGCGCCACTTTTTAATCACAGGAATTCCAGCTATTCGCAGCTTGAGCTGCGGGAATCCCGCCGCGGGTTCGTCAAGCAAGTGCAAACGTGTCGCAGTAATGTTTAATGGCCGTACCGTACGCAGCAAGAGCAAAGATTTGTTACGTATATCAGCCCTGCTGTGTGCACATAATTTGCGTACGCGCCTCCGGTGCTGTTGACGCTTTCACAAAAGCTCCGGCGTTGGCCAGCGGGTAGGCCGCGTAGGACGCCCGATAGGAAGGCACTAACAGGGCTCCGTGCTCACCGACAAGGGAGAGTGGGGCGCCTCCTTAAACATTCATTCTGCGGAGGCACATTAATCTTTTTA
Organism: Anopheles dirus; assembly: GCA_000349145.1. Taxonomy (NCBI): domain Eukaryota; kingdom Metazoa; phylum Arthropoda; class Insecta; order Diptera; family Culicidae; genus Anopheles; species Anopheles dirus. The sequence goes on from KB672835.1 coordinate 2,135,227, forward strand.
AATTGACTTTATCTAATCGATTTATTTATTATGCTTTATAGCGCTGCTATTGCATTTGCATCCCGTTTAATGCAACACTACTAAATCTCACCACTTTCACCACCACCACCACCACCTCCTCGGTTCGCTGCACCGACTTCAGCAGCGTCTAATCTTGCCGTACCGTCTTGCCATTCATCTGTTTCGTCTTCTGGTCTGCATTATCTGTATTCCTTCACCGGTCTCACAAATGACCATCTATTTCGATGGAGCAAAGTGACTTGCTCGTGTGCGTACCAACCTGGTGAAACGAGTTTGATTAACACGTAAATCTCGGCTCGAATCGATAGTATCTTAACGCCCGGACAGCTACCATCCTGCACTCTACCGGATTAATACATTAGTTGACGACTACTACTACCAGATAACAGCAGGCGTTATTAATCCGTTCTGCTGCGGCAAGTACAATGTATGGAGTGCGTTCTGGTCGTGTGACTGTAAACCATTTTCAATCACGTAACATGTCGTTAGATTTTATTATGCTTTTTACACAGAAACATTCCAAACAGAAACATGCAGATAAGTTATTACTTTCATTTTCTGTTGTGCAAAGCTATCCGTCGCGAATAGCAACTCTCATTTCGTATGTTGTTAGTTTTATGTATTGTTGAAGAAAACAGACGCTCAGGGTTTGCTCAAATTGGGAAATTTATTGAAATCGGGACAGTTACATTAATTCAAACATTTTAGACATTCGTTTCTCATAAACTGTTACACTGTTCGGTTGTGATTCAGAACAATTCAATGGCACTGGTGTCGGTTAACTTTTCATCTGGCTATGTTTTCTTTAAAGATCATTTGTGAAAGATTTGGACAGAAGGTTTGAAACGTAACGTATTTTGTTTGTAGAATTTGGTGTATTCGAGGGAGCAGAGGTCTCATGATTATGTCAATTATGACCTCAGAAAATTAAAAGGGGAAGATAGAAGGATGTTAAAATGGCACATATAGTGGCAGATACTACGCGGAGGCGAACCGTGAAAGTCGATAAGAACGTACTCATCAAGACTTTTCAGATGGTCCATCTTTTTGTTGGGGTCTCCACCTACCGCCTATCGTAAGTTCCGCCACTGAGCACAGGTATTAGAAGAAAATATTATAAAAAAAACTTTCAGCATAGTTCCGCATGGGTGTATCCAAAGTAGAGAAGTCCGTGGTACAGTAGCAGTTTGTCCATCATCCGGTTTCGTTCGTTTCCGTAGCTTATCCAATCGATTCTCCAAAAGATCGTTTGTCCATTTCGTCATCAAAACGTTTGTTTCCGAAAATCCTTATTTGTTCGACGCACCGGTCCATGCGGCTTAAATCGTCGGACAAACGCCCGTCTGAACATTGCCGACCGTCATCTTTGGTGTAATCTGTTCGACCGTATCTCGAACCTTTACGTTGCGGATGCATCCCTGGAATGGTGTACGCGCAACAAATCCTCGAATCTGCAAGGGCAAAAACAAAAAAAATGTGTTATCTTCACATGTAAAGAACGGGCACGCTAATACCCGAAACGGGACGCTAATACTAACCCTCTGTAAATGAGGATGTCCACCGAGGAACAGTGGTCGAGTGGTATCGGTCGACGGGGCACGTGCATCACCGATGGCAGGATTCGAGCTGACATCGTTCACCTTAATGGTGATCACGTACTGCGACTTGATGGCGGACACCGTGCGCCACTGTCCGTCGCACAGATTCTCGTCCGGCAGTGGGGTGTAGGTGGCGGTGAACGGATCATCCCCGTTGTTCACCGACAGACTGATCGTGCCGTTAATCATCTCCAGCACAAAGTACGCCTTACGGCCGTGGACGGACATCAGCAGACCGCTCGGTGCACGCGGCCGGATGTCCATGCTGACGGTCAGCTCGCTGCCCACCTTGAACTTATCGTACAGCTTCACGAAGCCACCACCGTTGCCGAAGAACGTACCCGATTCGATTTGCGTGGAGCACGGGATCGTACGGGTAATGTTCGATGGTGTGGCTAGCGGCTGTCTGTTCGCTTCGATTTCGTTAATGCAACCAACGAACTGATTGCGCTCCAGCACGTTCTTGTCAATCTGTGGAAACACGCAGGTAAAACAGGTTCCTTGTTAGAATTTCCACCGTCACTGTGTTACACCGTGCAACTACTCACCTTGAGATTGAGGGCCACTTCCTCGTAGTTTTCGCCGCTAACTCCACCGACAAACATCGGTGCCTGGAGCGCCATCGTTCGGGTCGTGCCGGATGATTCACCGTGCGATTCGTCCTCGCTGTCCACCACCAGCTTGCCCTTGTTGTTGTGGCGCGTGAAGTGCACCGTGTGCCACTCGTTATCATCGTACCGCCGGTCCGACGTCATGTTGGCCGATCCCGAGCCACAGTTGAACGAATGGATCACCTTACCGTCGCGCAGATGTAGCGCAATGAAATCGGTATGGCGCAGATCGGCCACGTAGAACAGCACACCCTCGGAGAATTCCGTCTTGAAGGATAGCGAAAAGTCGTACTGACGCTTGTTCTTTAGCGGAACCTCGCTAAATTCGATGTGACTGAACTGGCCCGTTCCGAACCGGTAGCCCGAATCGAAGTCGACATCTTGTTCTGGTGTCACCGGCAACCTGCATACCGGCGGTGGCTCATCCGGTTGCGATGGCCTTGGACGTCTCGTTGTTGTGGTCGTTGTGGTGGTAGTGGTTGTCGTTGTCGTTGGGACCGTCGTAGGAGCCTCACTGGCCGGTACCGTTGGTGCCGGAGTCGGAGGCGCCGCAGCGGGTGTTGGTTTTCTGCCGTAGTCGTAACGACGCGAATCCTCCTCTTCATCCTCGTCCGGCTGCTCGCGATCTACGTCGATGCGGCTGTGCACAAACACCTGCGGATCTCTGCCATCGTCCGGATAGAACAGCGGCACGTCGCCAACAGCAAACAGCTCCTTCGAGCACTGATCAAGAACGGCGGACTTTTTGTCGGTGAGCGTTGCAAAGTTCACAATCTGTCCGTTCACCGTAACGTCACTAATGCATCCCATGAAGTAGGCCGTGGAGGCGAGTGCATTTCTTGGCGTTACATAGTTTTTGGGCAGCCCGCCAAAGTCTATGTCACCATTTTCAATGTACAGTACTTTGAGCTTTTCGCTGCTGTAGTGCGGATCATGATCATCAACCAGCAGTGTCAGCCGGTCGGGATCGTGGCTGGCAGTTACGGCGTGCCACTCGCCATCGTTGTACGTCTGATGCCCCGTGGTGACCTCGACATCGGTGCTACTCAGTACAAGCACACCATTGCGTAAGGCCAAACCGAACGTGCCGCTCTGATCGAAGTTTCGTGTATAGAACAGCACTCCATCGCGCTGGGTGGTGCGGAACTTGAGATTAACCTGCAGGTTGTCCATCGAAACCACCTCCGGTTGGCTCACGTAGCCGAACTGGCGCGGCGGGAAGGATACGAGCGGAGAGAACTTCATCGGACATCCCGGACGCACATCGAGCGCCTTCAAGTTGATGCTCAGATCCACCTTGTTGCCCAAGATGTACACATCATCAATGCATCCATCGAAACCCTTCGACGTAACTTCCGAGTGGTTCACACGGCTGTGATAACCACCGAAGTAGAGCGCTTCCGAAATGTGCAACTGTTGATGGTCCGCCGAACCCGTCTGCTGGAACACTTCCTGATCGTCCACCGTCAGCTTGCCGATGTTGCCATCCCGCTCGACGGAAATCTTGTGCCACTTGTCGTCGTTGAACGCACTGCTCGATCCCATCGTGACAGCCTGCGCGTGCTGGCCAAGCTTGAACTGGAACACCACCGCCCCGTTGCGCATCTCCACCGAGATGAAGTGTTTGTTTTTGCCCGCGAAGAACAGCAAACCGTCGCGCGTCTCCGGCGGTGCCTTGAACTGGAACTGCAGCTGTGACTGCTGCTTGAAGGTGTACGGTTTGGAGTCGATCGCTACATAGCCATTGCCGCTGAAGCGGAATCCGGTCGATGGGTTCTCCTCGTTGCGCAGCGACTCACGCTCCGGCGTTCCGTAGACGTTTTGTGCGTCGACAAAGTTCCACAGACCCACGTGTTCGCCACCAATTTGCAGCTGCTCGACGCGACCATCAAATTCGCTCGATTTCACATCCTGTGGCATGTTGTAGTCCGGCGGGTAGCCGCCGATAAACAGCTTGCTGTTTTGATCCACGTTGAACACGTTGTAGGCCCCTGGGAGCACCTGTTCCTTGGTGTGGAACACATCCGTGCCATTGTCCAGTTCCTCGCGGATAATCAGCTTCACGTTGTTTCCGGTACGCTCAACAATCGCCTGGTACCACTTGTCGTCAGCGACATACTTCGGACTGATTACCTTCTCAGGATCATTGCCCAGATCGATCGATAGCACTGGATAACCGTTTTCAATTTCCAGCGCCATGTAGTCGTCCCGCGAGCTCTTCTTAGCATCCGGCTTCACCTCGTTGCCCAGGTAGAGCAGGAACCCTTCCGGTTTGTCGGTGCGGAAGAACACGGACACGTTGGAATTCGTTGCCATCTGCGACAGACTCGGGGGTGGCTTAAGCTCGACGGTAGTGTTCGGGTGGAACTGCACGCCCACCTTGATCGTGTTTGCAACCGATCTTGCCTCCCCGATTTGACGCCTCAGTGCCTCGAGACGGTCTCCAATGTCGCTCACGATAGAGTCCACCTGGTTCTGCTTCGTGTCCAGCTTCTCGACCAGCTGGCGAATGTTGGGAATCATGGTCTTAAGACGTTCGATTTGTGCAGTCGCTTGCTTAATGTCCTTCTGCGTATTGTCCACCTCTTTGGGCAGCTGTTCCGCCAGGTACACACTCTTGGACAGATCGCTTATCATCGGATCGAGAATCTTCATCGAGTTGTGCGATTTGGCGTGCGCCTCCACAGCTTGATCGCGTGCATTCTCCCAGCTGTCCGTGTGCGATTCCTCCGGGATACCGTCCATGGCAGCATTGATCGAATACAGCATGTCGTCACTTTGAGCATTCTTCTCTTTGATACCGTCCACCGTGTCGATCGACTGCTTGCTCTGTGGTTCAAGCTCCGTCTGCAACGTGGTAAACATACGCCGAGCTTCGTCAAGCAACTCGCGGGAAGCGCTGTCCGATTCAGCAGCCCGATTGTCAATACCTTCCGTCTGATCCGTTGCCTTCTGTGCCGTTGAGGTTGCATTGCGAATGTTATCCGCCGCCTCATTCACAGCGTCCACAATCTTCGAGTGAGCCGTTGCTGCTTGCAGTGCCGTTTCCGAGTTGGCAGACACATCGGAGTACTTCTCCGACAAACCTTCAGCTTCAATTTTAAGGTCTGCCGCATGTCTTGAGGCCTTCTCGATAAGTGGATTCAGCTTCTGATACTCATCGAACGTGAGCGGTAACTCCGTGTCGACACCGTTGTTCAGCTCCGAGAGCTCGTTATTCACCTGGTCCACTTCCCTGTGCGTAATTTCAATATCCATCATGATGTTGGAAGAATTAGCCAGCAGCGTTTTACTGTTTTCGATGTTCTCGGTAGCTTCCTTCGCGTGTGCCGAAACAGTATCGAACTTGGTATTCGCCGCGCCCTTGTTCTTGTTGTTCAACTTCGATGTGATACTGCTCTCCTTCTCCACCTTCAAGCTCCAAGTGTACAGATCCTCGAGCTTCACATCGAAATCGCCGATGTCGTGCATAAGCTTTTCGAGCTTTTCGTGCTGCGACTGTACCGGCTCGCCGAACAATTCGACGCGTTCCAACAGTCGGGTAGCGTTCTCCAGCTGCGAGTTGAGTGACTCCGGAGTGGTTGAGTACTGCTTAATGTTGTCGAGATAGTTCTTCGCCTCGGCAAACGCCTGGTCCAGCTTAGTGATCTCCGATGATCCGAGATTTTCCGCCAGCACCAACACCTCCTCGATCGTGTTCTTAGTGTTGATGTGCACCAGACGGCAGTCATCCAGCACATTCGATCCCGCTGCCAGCAGATTTTCACTGTTGGTGGAAATGTCCTTAGCGTTCTCATCCGCGTACTGAATACGACGATCCAGGCTCTTCACGTCCAGCTCCAACGACTCCACCTTCTGCCGCGACGGGTTGAGATTGACACCATGCGGATCCAAACTGCGCACCTTCGGTTCCAGTTGATCAACCATATCGTCAAAGTATTTCAACTTCTGCGACGTGTAGTAATCGTCCGCGATCGTTTTGATGTCCTGCAGCACGGGATCCACATCCGCCTTCAGTCCATCCGTGACGTCCAGCAGTGCATGATGGCATACGTCGCACTCCTGACAGCCCGTATCCGGGATCAACACCCAGCGATACGGACACGAGTCGCACTTTTCGCCGACCACTCCGGACAAACACTCACACTGTCCAGTCAGCGCATTGCAACCCAATCCTCTCGAGTAGTCGGTGTTACAAGAGCACGGTACGCAACCTTCCTCCGAGTAGTTCCAATAGCCTGGCTCGCAGCGGTCACACTGTCGTCCAGTAACGCCCGGCTTACAGGCGCACTTGCCGGTGTGATCGTCACACTGCGAGCTGTTGGAGGCGATTCCACAATCGCAAGCTGTACAGCCGCGTCCCGATTCGAATCCGTAGTGATCATCCTCACAACGATCACATTTCTCTCCGATCACGTTCGGCAGACAGTTGCACGTTCCGACAAAGTTGTCGCAATAATCCATACCGGTCTTATCGCAGATACAACTCTGACAGTCTTTCAGGTGCACCGCGTCACCGTAGAACCCAGGAGCGCACAAGTTACAAGCTCTTCCGGACGTGTTGTTCAAGCAGAGCAAACACTCGCCCGACACCGAGTCACACGCACCCGGTTCCTCCGCGTTGATATTGCCGGAACAATCGCACTGTTTGCAGAACTCTCCTTCGACCTGCGGTTGACCGTAGTATCCGGGAGCACAGCTCTGGCACTTTTCCCCATGGTATCCCGGCTTACAGGCACAGTGAATCTCGTACCCATCTTCCGACACCTCACAAGACGTTGCAAAGTTGTTCGATTCAACCGGCAGCGGACAGGCACAAATCATACAATCGTTCGGGGTACCACGCGTGGCGTTTCCATAGTAACCTTCGATGCACTGATCGCAATGCTCGCCGGTGGTATAATGCTGGCAATCGTGACACACACCGGTATTGCAATCGCACGTGGCCGCATGTCCATTACACTCACAAGGAATGCAGTAGCCAAGGTGAGGACCATTCGGATCGCGGTAGTAGCCAGGGGCACAATCTTCGCACGAGCGTCCCGTGTAGCCCGGGGGACACTCACAGTTCTCTACCGACAGCTCTCGGTACAGCTGCGGATGCTCCAGATCATCGTGTGCCATGGTCAAACTAACATCCGAGATAACGGTAACCAGACCATTCTCCCAGTAGGACGCACGGATGTAGATGTTCTTCAGATCACGCAACAGCATCATAAACTGCTCGCGACTTACCGGTCCTCCGGCAGCTGTTTGGAAGTTACTCTCCACAATCTCCACGCTGCCGCTAAACAGCTGATTGGACGATGGTTGCCTATAGCTCTGGTGCATAACTTCCAGCTGTTTACCCTCCAGAATAACGTCTGCTCCAATTAGCGAACTTCCGAACAAGCCGTTCGTAAAATGGATTTTGTACGTCAAGTGTCCTCCGTACGCCGACAGATGGTTGTTCAGATCGAACAGATGATCCAGCATGCCGAAGTAAACCATACCTACAGACGGGTCTCGATTGTCGAACGCACTCAGCGACACCTCGGCGGACGTTTCGTTCAGCATTATGTTCTCGCCAAGAACCCACGGTGTAATCGTAACCTTGCCACCCGAAAGACGAATCGTGTTCACTGTCATGTCCTTCATCATGCTCACGTTGAACGGACGCAAGAACGCCGTCTGACAGCGGCTCGAATGGCCGAAGCAGAAGCACTTAGTACAGCCATCCGGATTGCCGGCCTGCAGGTTGTACGTGCCATCCACGCACGTGTTACACTCGCGGCCTTGTACGTTCTTCTTGCAGAAGCAGGTCTCGTCGGTCTGATCGCAGATCTCGAACGTTGTGCCACGGATATCGCAGTGGCACGGCTCACAGTACGGGAAGTTGAAGAAACCGTACTGGCACCGGTCACACTTCCGACCGACCACGTTGGACTTACATTCACACAGACCGCTATCCATATCGCACTGCAGGTTGTTGTTCGACACTCCCAGCGGATTGCAGTTACATTCCTCGCAACCGATTATCTGATCGAATCCGAACGTGTACGGCATGCACTGATCGCACTTCTCGCCCGTCACACGATCGGGACACACACACTCGCCGGTATCCTTGTGGCATTGGGCGGTCGACGGGCAATTGCAGGGCTTACAATCCGGGAAGCCATAGTAGCCCGTTTTACAAGCTTCACACTTGCGGCCGATGATATGTGCCTTACACTGACACTGACCACCGAACGGTTCACACTCAAAGCTCGTCGAACCCGAGTAGTCACAGTTGCAAGGCAGTGCGCCACTGTTATAATCAGCGGTGAGCGAGAAGACAGCCTTCTTACAGAAATCGGTCGCGTTGGTCTGAATGTGGAAATGGTCCTGTCCACAGTGCTGAATGAACTCGTTTGTCTGGTCGAACGTTTCTTCCTGCAGCAGCCCGTTGTGGAACTGCTCAGCCGGTACCAGCTGCACGTAATCGACCCACACTCGCTTGCTACCGTTATTGTGAATCGTAAACTCGATGTTGTCCTCCAAGTCGAATTCGATGTAACCGTTATCCTGCTTCAGCACCTCACGGCAACCACTGTTGGCTGGGCAGTGCCGAACTTCCAAACGTCCGTCATAGTTCTGGCGCTCGGTTTCGATGCGATACTGCACGTTGAACGACGGATGGTCCGGCTGGAAGAACTTGACGATCAGCACGTACCGGTTCGGGTGATGAACCTTCGCCTTGATGCTAACGTCCGGTTGATTCTGATCCAGCAATATCAGTTTGGTGCTGTTATCGTACAGCTCTCGGGGCACTTCCTCCGCGACGCGGTACTCATTTTCCGTTTCGAACTCAATCTTCTTCGAGTCAGGCGCGGTACGGTAGCTAGTCTGCACACACTTGCCATTCTGCATCACGCACACCGAGTTCGGGCGTATGTAATCCGCCGACCAGTCTTCGTACGGGATGGCAGTGACCGATTTGATCGCGATCGCGCTCGAGAAATCGGCACTCTTCACCTGGATCGATTTACGGTTGTTGGGATCGAGGAAGAATATCTTCTCCCGCGATTCCCTATCGATGACAGGCTGTCGGCATACGGTGGTGTACGTGCAGGGGTACGCGGTAACCGATCCGTCCTGATCGATGTCTCCGACGAGATTTACTTGCAGGATTGCCACTTCCGGATTGTTGCGGTAGGTGATGTAGTCTACCACGACAATGTAGCGTCCAGCGTGCGGAACCTCCATAGGATAGAGCAACTCTCGCTGTGCGTCAGTCAGCGTTGGTAGTTCCTGCTCTTTTATCACATCCAAATGCTCATAGTCTTTGAAGTATTCCACCGGCTTGAAACTTTGTTCATCTTCGATGATAACCGCCTCCGCTTGTGGGTTGTATGGAGCAACGCTCGGATACTGGTAATGACGACAGAGACCCAAATCGTTGAATTCACACGGGTTTTCAATCTTCTTCGTCAGTATGGAGGCTTCGTAGTAAGCGGCCGGTAGCAGCACAAAGTAATCGAGGAATACGGTTTTGTCCGTTTTGATACTAATGGTGTAGCTTCCCGGATCCAGCACCACGGGCGAAGGAACCTCTCCTCTCGCGTCCGACACGGTCACAAACTCCGGATGCTCCGTGGGTTTGAACAAGACCTTCGTTCTCTGTTCCACCTCGGTGGGATTGTCCGGGGTGATGAGAATCGTCGCTACGACGTTATCGGGATTGGGATTTTTGTACCGAATCACCAACCGATATACCGACGATTTCAACACGCTGACCTCGTTGATCACCTCGTTCTGCAGCGAAGACATAACGGCATACCCACGGCTGCTGAAGCCGGGGAATATGTCCTCGTGGAACTGGTATCGTACCTGCGCACCAGATTGCGTATATCCATCTTCATACTCAAACTGGAACTGATAGAGCGTTGGGAAGTAGTGCGTGGTTAATGGATATGAGCAGGTCCGGCCAGAAACGCGTGGATGACAGCGGCATTGGCCCGTTTCCTTGTTGCACACATTATCCGCAGCACCGCCGATGTCACAGCCGCAATCTTTACAACCGAACAGATTCGATCCGAACAGGTCAAACGTACCGTCCTTACACTCAGTACACTGACGTCCCTTAACCGAAGGTTTGCAAGCACACTGACCCGACTTGGTATCGCACGTGTCCAGAGCACCGATCGTGCCATCGATGAAACACTCGCACTCTTGACAACCGTGCGTATTGCTAGCACTAAGGTTCCAGTACAGCGGCCGACACTTGTCGCAAATTCGTCCATGCACGCGTTCTTTACACTGACACAGCTCACCAGCCGGAACCGAACCGCAACCGGCGAATCGTGCTATAACACCCGCCGGATCGCAGTTACACTCCTCGCAGGCCGGGAAATTGTAGAACCCTTCCCTACACTGCTGGCAGGTTTTTCCGTCAAAGTTGTCCTTACACTGGCATTGACCGTCGTTGGTGCAGGATTTGGCGAGCGACCCGTACGAATCACAGTGGCAGGGCAAACACTCTGGGTACTGATAGTAACCGGCCAAACAGGCCGTACACTGTCGTCCACCGAAGTTCTCCAAGCAAGAGCAGCGCCCCGTGATGTCGCAAACCGTGGAAGTACTGCCGGCACTGGAACAGTTGCAGGGCACGCAGTCGGGGTAGTTGTAGTACCCGGGGATGCACTGATCGCACCGTGGTCCTCCATAGCCTTCCCGGCACAAGCAGGTTCCCGAGTTCTTGTCGCAAACTTCATCCAGCGTGCCACGCACGTCACAGTTACAGTCTTTGAAATGAACAGATACGAATAAGTTAGTTCTCCTGCATCATTAAGTCTGAAATTTGAATTACTTACATGTGCACTCAGGATATCTGTAGAAACCATCCTTACAGGTGTCGCATAGTTGTCCGGCAAAGTTTGGCTTACACTGGCACTGGCCGCTACCTTCGTCGCAGACACGATCAACCGAACCATGCATGTTACAATCGCAAGCTATAGAGAACGTACGAAAGTTTATTAGTTTTAGCACCATATAAGCGATCGGGTTCAGCACTTACGATCACACTCCGGGAAGCCGTAGTATTCCTTCGCGCATTGCTTGCAGTGCGGTCCGTCAAAGTTGTGCTTGCAGGGACAGGTTCCGTCCACCGCCTCGCAGTAGTACCCGATGGTGCCGTTCAAATTGCACTCACACTGGCGACAGTTGGGATACCCGAAGTGACCGTACGAGCAAGCGTCACAGTGAGGTGGCTCAAACTCAACACGGCATTCACAGCGTCCCGTTTCCTCCTCACAGTTACCGGTGGAGTAGAAGTGATCGCAGTCACACGCTGCAAGGTAAAACACGATCAGTTTATAGATCGGGGTCATTGTTGAGTTGTATCACTCTAACTCTGTACTTACGCTGGCAGACGTCCGTCTCATTCCAGTGTCTGCCATACGGGCGGTAGAACTTATCCTCGCACTGGTTACAATTAATGCCCTTCGTGTTGTCCTGGCAGTTTTGACATACACCGCCTCCTTCATAGTTTCCGTGAATGTCCAGCGACAGTCCCTTGGCATCGATGTCTTCGGAGTAGACACACTCATCCGAATGGCCGTGACAGTTACACGCTGAAAGGAAGGTATACCATCAATGAATGCAAACCCTTACAAACACTTAAAACCGCTCCAAACATACGTTCACACTGGAAGGGACGGGCGTTGGTGTTCTGTCGCCATTTCTTCTGTTCGAAGCCGGGACAACATTCGGCACACTGAATACCGCACGTGTTGTGCTGGCACTGACAGGCCAGAATGCGGGTCGGAGATCGCGGATCCAGCACGTTGCACGTATTGGCGTGACCATTGCACACACAACGGCCACCGATGGAGATATCCTTGATCGAGTAGAAGTACTGAGAAGCAAGAAACGGTGCGTTAATATCATGATATTTCAGAGCAAGCGTTACTGTTCCTCGCGCATGAATCTTACCCGTCTTGTAACCGTAGGATCCTGCCTAGCCACGGACATAAGATGACCAAGCAAATTCTTCGTTCGCAGCAGCCGAATGCGCACGTTCGTAGCACGGCTCCACTCTTGCAGGGTTGACGAATTGAAGTAATTATTCGCCGATGGACGGTTGTTGAGCAAACGGATGGGAATCTGCACGTCAAGGCAATGCAAAAACCATTAGTTTCATCTCCGGTTTCGCGGAACTATCTCCTCTCTACCCACCTCACCACCCTCCAGGGGTACAATCTTCGAGTGGTCCATCGTGCAGATAACATCATTGTCGTTCTGGAGCGGTTTCAAGCTGTTCGCACCGAAATATGTGACACAATCGGTCGGCGAGTCGGAGAAGTGCTGCCAGGGGGTCCAAGTTTTGCCGTAATCACTGGATTTCTCAAGCGACCACAACCCCGGACGCGGCGAGTTGCCCATACGGATGAACAGATAAGCCACGTGGAATTCCTAATGGTGAAGAGGAAGAAACGTTCATTAAATCCGCACCAATCTAACGGATGTAGCAAAAGACGTGCTTGGGATTAAGCAGGGAGCACTCGCCTGAAACGGTTAGTAGTGTGACGGGGATGCTCACATTACAGAAGATAGTGCGGGAAAAAAACTCAAGAATCGCTGACACCAGTGTTCGACTTCGCAGAGAGCGAAGAGCTCATTCTGAACTAGCTCTAGAGAATCCACGTGGTGGTGCAACGTATGCAGAAACTCTGTTCCGTCGGTGTTAATAACAATAACGGCCTATGCAACCACCGCCAAGCAATTGTCATACAATGTCAAGTTTACGCTGCACACATCAACTGACTTGCACCGGTCAATTGCCTTGCAGGCTTCGATGCAGGAAGGCAGACGAGAAATGAGCTAGGAGGTATATGCATAATTAAACCACATATAGACGGAAACGGGGATATTATCAGATGGCACCGTCATGGCAACTATAAATTTCAATTATCACCATGGCTAGGTCGTAGGATTACAGCATTGCTGAAAATGGGAACAAATGTAGAGTGTTTATAATGCAAACGTTCCTCAGTTTGAGATGAGGAAACTGATCAAATGCACAGTAAAGTACTTTTTTCATTGTAACTTCAGCAACTTGTATGCGAGCTAAAAAAAACCTTTTTGTGATAGAGCACTGTGATTGCGCAATCTGTATTAGTTAGGAAACAAGAAAAAACTCCTTCGAGAGCTGGTCGTACAAATAAGGAAGTGATGTCTTCGCCCCAGCTACCTTCGGAACGAAACGTTCTAGATTGATAAGAATAGTATGCTGCGGCACACACCATTCACAGCATAGAATCTCGACATATGTACCATGAATAGCTGGCTTATCAGTAAGTGAAAGAGAACGCGGGTTCACAGAAGTTATCACGGTTAACGGATTCAAATGTGAAGCGCTTATCAGGACGGGATGTGTGGACCATGCTTGCGCCGGCCCATCCGGTCGAGGACTGTTTCCGTTTCAGCACTTGCCGCCAGACCAACAGCAAACCATATGTGCCAACAAAACATGCCTCACGCAGCGAAGCAAACCAACCGAGCGCGATGCTGCTAGCGAGTGAAGTTTGCTTTTGTAAACTTCATAAGCAAACGGTTTCGTTTGCACAAAACCGAGATTATGTCATCCCGCAGCTTCTGGCGGCTGGATTAGATCATGGGCCAGATGGTCGTCCGATGTCGTCATGCAAGATTCCTGTCCAGTAGAACTGACTACTTACCTGACCGAAGTCAATGGTGAGGTTAACTTCGTTGTACTTCATGCCACGCGACAGTGGAGGGCTCTGCCACCAGTTCTGCGTACCGTCGATGGCATACTCCGGAGGATGGCTCTTATCCGGATCGGAAGGATCGCAGACATCGCAAACCTGGGTGAGTGTGATCAACGGCATGAATCGAACGCGATCCGTAAGTAAGAGAGCATTTGGCAAACAATCATAACCAGCTACTTACCTGTCCCTGAATGACCGAGTATTGATTCTGATTGTCGTTTTCGGTGTTGGCACCAACCAGCTTACAGTACAGTTCGGGTCCATCAGTATCAACGCCACATGTGGCGGTCGCCGTAATTTTGCGTCCCTCGGCAAGATTGAAGTACGGCGGCGTAAGTTCCGATCGAACCGTTCCAATGCCGAGCGCCACCAGAAGGGCGATCGGGGCTAGCGCGGTGATACCACCCATCCTGAAGCGGACCCTGGGGGGTTATCACACGGCCCACAAACGAGACAACGCTGGACGAAAACATTTCGATAAAAATTAATATTAATGTAAATAATCTAGCATGTTTCGTGAACATCCATCTACATCGCTTCGTTGTTGAACGATCGATGATCTAACGCTATCCACTCGCGTTATTTATACCCAGTGGCACAATATTTGACCCAACGTAGGAAAGTAAACAAACCCACTGGAACCAATACCCCAAGCTCGTAACTGATCACGTATATGCACTAAGCCAATAGCCGTTCGGTGCATGATTTCATCCCAAAACATCTTGCCGGTAGCAAACTCACTCATATCGGTAGAGCGGAGCGAACACATGCTGGCTAACATAAGGTTCTAAAATTATACGCGCGATCCCATCTGGTGTGCAGACGAATTGTGCTCCCATGTAATCCTGAGCACAGCAAGCGCGCATGAAGCATTCCGCCAGAACACACTTTTCAAATCCCGTCGCGATCAGAATGTTCTCCAAACTCGAAACGATCGTAGTACGCATAGGGAAACGCGGCAATGGTCTAAGTATGCCGTGCTTTGGGTGGGTTTTCGCTCTTTTCTTTTTCTTGCTGCTGTGCTCTTTAGCCATTCTCGTAAATGTTATTGGGAATCTTCGACGGCCCAACTCCTACTCGTGGTTATGCTGCATCTGGCCATTCAATAGGCACCGGATTATGTATCTTCCAACTTCTCTCTTTCTCTCTATCGTCCTGTTTCTTTTACACTCGTTTCTGCTGTTCGGGTTCGGGTTTATGCTGCTGTGAGCAGAACGATGTTTTCATTTCCATTTCTATGGAGAGACGAAAAAACGGGCTGGAACCCGTGCACGACCCAGACCAGCAAGACCGGAGACGGACACCACGGTGTGCCTTCAGACAACGAAGACGACACCAGCGCGGAAAGAAGAGTATCCCAAAAAGAAACCACAGCGAAGCTGGCAGGTCATTATCGTCGCAGCTTCTTTTTTATGGTCGTGTTTTAGGGGTGTCGGTTGGGCCGTTGCGGTTGCAAGCGATTCGATGCATCACCCCGCTTGCTAGGATGTCTTACGTTTCAGTCATTCTGCTTCTCCACGCCTGCACTTTTTCAAAGCGCATTGGTTTCAGTTTTCTTCCGCTCCGTGTGCGATTTTCTCAAATTATCGCAACCTGCTTCAACCAACACACTAATTTTATGCTTCCCGTATTTTCTTCTCACTCTTCGTCGTACGATCGCACGTATTGCATACCGTACTATCTATTTTGTAAGTTGCACAGTCACCGTTGATTTGGATGCCACTTCAAAACTCTTTAGGACACTGAAACTTGCCATATTTACAACGTTGTTCAGCACACTTTTCTGTTCCACATTTAAATATTTAAATTTCTTCCCTCCGTCATACAGTGTGATCGTGCATTTACATAAACCTGCTTTACCTCGTTTAACGGCGCCACTCACTGCCAGAAAGTATCTTATCTCTCGCACTCCAATAAAAGTCACGGCTTATCGCATGGACACACACACAAACACACGCACTTCCTACTTCTCTGGTAGGTTCTTGGTTCTGATTTTCACTTTTCTTTTCCTCCGGCTTCTCCGACCAGCACGGGAGAACCAGTTCCGTCCCGTCCGCTCGGTTCGATCGTTCGCGCGTTTCTGAATCGTGTTTTTCGACTCCACCCCGAAAGAACCTGCCACGATCGGTTCGCGCAGAGCGTTCTCGAGAAGACGACCTCATGGCTTATCTGCTCCGTTGCTGCTCTAGACTTCGCGTGACTTTCAACAGATGTTTGTTTTACCATTTTGGCTAGATTTTTTGAAAATGAACAGTTGTATAGGAATGTTTCTTTTCTTAATGCAATCATTGTGAAATGTGTTAAATTGTTAAATGATGTGATGTATGATGATATGACAACTTGTTCATCAATTATGTAATAAATTAAAAACAATCTATCTGAACAAATGATTGGATTGAATTTAACCCATGCACGGCACGCTTCTAGTACAACTCAAGTTTTAGTACAAAGAGTTTGGTTGTAGCACCGCTTCTCTTCGCCCGACAGTACTGCTAGGGGACTTAATTCCCATCTGAATCGTCTTCGCTTAGCAAGGAATCAGGCTAAAATAATGAAATTAAAATGAACAAATAACTGAATGTGTACTCTACACGTCCCGCTGTTATTTAAGGCTGCATAATTTTCTGATATTTGTATTCGAGAAGTTATCGATCGAAATGGTTCCGAACTATTTCCTAATAATCGTGCTAGCCATCCACCAATGAGACGATCAAAAAATGAGCGTACAAGCGAAAGAGAGTGAGAGCGAAAACTATACGCAAATGCACATCCGCTCTCCGTGCTGCGTATCTAAACATGTGGCTGAAATGCTGGCGATCGCGCACGCTCGTACACGAAAAGGTTGTTTACTTTTTTGCCCGTTCTGATATCTACGGTTCCACTGCGGGAACAGGTTTTTCTTTACTTTGTTTTACCGCACAGCCGATAGACGTTCGGGATTGGGATGAGCACATTGCAACGTACGCCAGCCCCACCGACACGGTTTTGTAATTTTGAACGCATACGCAAGGAAATACTTCCGAATCGAGAACCGGCTCGAGAGAACCAAAATGTGTTAAACGCCTCAGCACGTTCTGTACGTTCGAGAGAAGTGTGCGTTGGTCACGGTAGCGAAATAATTGATGTATTTTCATCGTTGAAGCTTAGTAAGACATTTTAGATGAATAATTAAAGCCATGAAGGCATTATTGACTATAATAAGTGTATGATAGCACCTTGTTTCTAGAATGATGAGTCGTCAACATCAAGCTACGTCGATCGATCGTCGTGTATTTGTTAAAATTGAACGTTTGCTTTTCTACCGAAGGCCTCTTAAGCTTATTTCATTATTCAGGATAAAATTTCAATACGATAGTTGTTATATATATGAGTATTAGGTAAAAATTAATGTAAAACAAACATTTAACATGAATTCATCATATACACACTAAATGTCAGGCAGCATCTTTGGTAATAGCTCTTGCAACAAAATGGACGGTCAACCAAATTTATATTTCACACAAAACCAGAAACAACTGTTCGGTATTTATGCTATAATGTTATTGTTTTGATTGCATTTAGAAGTGTTGAAACAAACCCCTTTTTCACCTTTCATTTCAATGTTAGTACTCAACAGTTTATTTACTTACTTATCTGGTGCCAAAGCGGTTCACAGTCGTGTTGTCTGCTGTATGCCGTTCATTCGGAAAAATCAACACTTCCTTTATGTCTCAGAATGGTACAAGCGCGAAACCTTTTGAATAATCGCACACAGAAAGGGAGTTTTCAAGTTGTTCCTATTTTATTGTATATCAACCTTTTTTTTTTAATCAAACAATCAATCAAACATCAACCACGCCTTACAACACATTACCACGGTTTTTAAGCACCCGCTCTTTTACCGCATAAAACCATGGGCCAATCTTCGAATTCTCTAAGCAATCCTTAAACGCCGCGCATCCTTCCATGCTGTTCAGCACGCCAAACACGGCCAGATCGGCGAGGTTCGGCTGCGATCCACCGTGGAAGGTGGTTTTCTTCTTCTCGATTTCGTTGATCCATTTATCGCATGCATCGTAGATGTGCGATCGCACGTCGTCCGATAGCTGATGCCGTTTCTTTAGCCGCTTGCTGATCCCCCACATCGCGAACGCTCCCACGTAGACCATCAAATCCCGCTCCCACTTCGGAAAGTGGACACTCCAGTCGCCAACGTCGGAAAACCATTCGAACGTTTCCAGCGCTTCATCCTTCGTGCGATATACGTTGGGCGAGATCAGGTGCACCAAATGGTCGTCGGCCCAGGCGCGCCACTTACGTTCCTCCCTAGTAGAAAATGGTTCATATTTAATAGTTGCTTTTCCAGCCTAAAGAGAAATCGTGCCACAATACTCACTCCTGCTCTTCCTTTGAACGATTGTCAACCTTCTTTTCTTGAAACATCAGGAAGTATTTGTTCATAATATCAAACACCTTACTTCCGGCGTCGTTTTCATATGATATCGAAGGATAATACTTAGCAAGCTCTCCGATGTCTTGGTTCTTGTCTCGAAGAAAGCTTGAAATCGAGGACACAATCATGCTCGAATCGGTAAGCTGAACATATTTGCCGGACTTTGTTTTGGCCAACAAAATTGGAACCTTTTTAATGTCCGACCATCGTATGTCCTGACGGAGAACGGCATCTACCTCCACCACCGAGTACGAAAGTCCGCTGTGATCGAGGAAAGCTCGTACCTACGAATGGTGATAGTTAGTCTGTGTGAGAGAATGTATTGCCAAACAAATCCATCTTACTTTACAACAGAAGGGGCACGTTTGAAACTGGAACAGCACCAAATCCAAATCCGAATCGTCCTTCGGGTTAAATACTTTTCGCATGATCTTCACATCCGGCAGTTTGTCGAGTACCTTCGGTCCTACGTGCTCGTGCAGCATATGATCTGTGGGGCCACCTTTAAAGAAACTGTACCCAGACCATCCCGTACCCACCAGTGCACCGATTGCTACCCCTTTCAGTGCCAGTCCGAGTGTACTGGATGGCTTTTTAGGTGCCGCTCCAGTGGCGAGCCGACGAATGAGGCTTAACCGCTGCACGTTAGCCACATTCTGGAGTGGAATTTTCGTAGCTATCGAAGCGATATTGCCCAACCGGAACGTTGCCATTACGTAAAGCAAGAAGGAACAGCTCACAGGACTGATTTTCTGTTTCCCAAATAAACAACAACTATCCGCCGATAAAGGTTTCGTGCTTTTTCGTAATCAGCCGGTTTTTCATAACAAAACGGATGTCAAATTTTACTGTCACCGTGCAAATAGACGTAGCGCGAAACTTCTCGCTGAGAAATTTCTCGCTGTCATTCGATGAATTTCGATGTAAAAGTACATACATAAAAAATGAGCTCGTAAAATGAGCGATGTAAAGCTCATTTTTTATTTATGTACTTTTACATCGAAATTCATCGAATGACAGCGAGAAATTTCGCGCTACGTCTATTAGCACGGTAAAGTGCATGCACTTTCATCGAATGACAGCGAGAAATTTCTCTGCGAGAAGTTTCGCGCTTCGTCTATTTGCACGGTAACGCTGAAATTGCGAATTTTCATGAATGCTACCAAAATGTTTTTTGGAAACATTCCAGAACTGTGGAATGTCCCCTATACCGAAGCATTATTTTGTATTATTTAAAACAAAATTCTTAGTACAAAATTAACCACTTTCACCACTTTCACAATTTCTTTCCATTTCACCAGATTTTGTCTAGTTAAATGAGAGCAAACTCTTGCTTTATACTTATATCGTTAGCAACAATTGAGAAAAGGTGTGTACTTCAATAGGTGGGTTCACACGAGTCGAACTCTGCTCGAATATGTACGATCTGCGAACTTTTTTTGTCAATGTATTAGTGAGTCGAGCTATGCTCGCCGAGTCTGTTTCAAGTAGAAACGGATATCCAGTAATAGTGTGCGTGAAATTCATCATCAAAAGTTCGACTCGTGTGAACCCACCTAACCGTGCAAATAGACGTAGCGCGAAATTTCTCGCGAGACATTTCCCAAAAGTAGCTCAATTTAGCAAACAGAGCTACTTTTCTCGCGAGATTTTTCTATTGTTGCATTTTTTATTGCTGAACCCTAAAATAAATTAAGCCTATTAATATATTTAATATTTTGTAGATTCACAACAACTAAAATTGTGGTAAATGTCTTCACAACAATGTTTGTTTGCATTTAGAGACGAAAGACAGCTTGAGCAACACATAGAAATTGAGCTATTTCTAGGTTTGGGATGACAACGAGAGCCGTTTTTTATGTATGTACTTTACATCGAATGACAGCGAGAAATTTCTCGCGAGAAATTTCGCGCTACGTCTATTTGCACGGTAAGTCGGAAACTGACTGTACTTTATATCGAATGACAGCGAGAAATTTCTCGCGAGAAATTTCGCGCTACGTCTATTTGCACGGTAATGTGGAGCCAAAAATACATACAAAATTCCATCAACGGAACGGATTAGGTCTACTCGTTCTGTTTTGAGTGCGCCCATCACTAGACATGAGAAACGTCAAATCACTGTTTATTTCGCCCAGTCACGGAAGAAAAAGAAGAAACACAAGGAAGAGCAACCAACAGAACGACGGTGCATTATTTTCAATCGTGTAAATTTACCAAAAAGTTGCAATGCTTGGTATCGAAAACTTTCCCGAGTACGAGGTGCCCGGAGCACGTAAGGTGAACTTTTATCCATACGAATCGAACGGCGGGTAAGTGCAATAACTGGCCCCGGTGGTCGGTACATCGCCCGGGCATTGTTAGGTTAGGCACCGTATACCGAGAAGGAACTAAGATGATTCTATATTGCAGGAGCGTTGTCGCTATAGCCGGTGATGACTTTGCCGTGATCGGTGCGGACACGCGCCTGAGTTCCGGATACTCGATTCACACGCGTACGCAGAACAAACTGTTCCGGCTCTCGGACAAAACCGTGCTGGCGTCCACCGGGTGCTGGTGCGATACGCTCGCACTGACCAGTTTGGTGAAGGTGCGGATGCAAATGTACAAGGATCAGCACCAGAAGAGCATGTCGACTCCGGCCGTCGCCCAGATGCTGTCCATTCTGATGTACAATCGTCGGTTCTTCCCGTACTACGTGTCCAACGTGTTGGCCGGATTAGACCAGAACGGGAAGGGCGTTGTGTACAGCTACGATCCGATCGGACACTGCGAGATGACTACCTACCGGGCCGGAGGATCGGCCGGTCCATTGCTGCAGCCAGTGCTGGACAATCAAATTGGGCTGAAGAACATGCTCAACGTCGACCCGGAACCGGTCAAGATGGAGAAGGCAGTCTCGATCATTAAGGATACATTTATTTCGGCTACGGAGCGTGATATCTACACTGGAGATTCCGTCATCATTAATATAATCACGAAGGACGGCATCAAGGAGGAGACTCTTCAGCTCCGAAAGGATTAGACCGTTTGCGGTACCAGGGGGAAGAGGTTTTCATATTTGATGGATTAATAAAAACTAAAATCCATGCGTCTCTTATTGTATACAATTATTTCCCAATCCTCACATGAAGGTTCATAGGACAGAAAACAAAATATTCCAGTACATGGGAAGAAGAGAATTGCGCACATTTTATTTCACGAACCAAAACTCTTGCAAATAACCGGCCTAAAAGAATAAGGATGAACCTGTGGAACAAGTACAAGCTACATTAAAATCCTCTTTTACAGTCCGTACTTTAAATTGCGGGAAATTTACTTCACCTAACGAAAATATCGAATTACATTCTTACCATAAAACGCGCACCTTTGAGAGAACTGTGTGGTTACTTGTACCAATAAAGTGTGTATAGCTTGCATTTCAAAAAGAGAAAAATTTTGAGTTTCTGCTGATTTAATAGTGTGGAGACACACACAAACACGGCAAGGCCTGCTTATAATCGTGCACGTACTTTTTACTACATTGGGCCTTCTAATAAGGCGACGCTTGCTTTAATCTGTTCTCATGTTCGGCGAAAATGCGAAAAAATTATTTCCTGTTTACATTCAGAAATAGAATGGGCATGAGTGACGCGAATGTCCCTGCCGACGGTTCCACCTCCGGTGTGCGGGATCACGGTGTGTCTTCTCAATTATTACTTTCCATCTTTAGCGCAACTAGCACACCATGTACAGGGACAGGAATCGAGGGATTTCTTGTTCTCTTTCACACCGTGAAATATCGACTACTCGTGACAGCATTTCTCGCGGTCGGTGCGTGTGCCTCTGCCCATGTATGCTTCATGGCAAAGTTACGGTGTCTCGCCAACATGGCTCCGCTTGCCTTCTTCTTAAACATTACAATTAATAGATGAGTGACCTCCCGTCGAATGATGCTGTACACGTGCGTTCCGTAGCCGACAAGAGGTCGACGAGCGATTTATTGCCTCCCGACGTCTCATTTCTTAGCGGGAATCACCATCGGAGTGCCGATTTCTTTGCCGCGCAGCTTAATCCCAATCACGCGCTCAATTTTGCCCAGAATCAAGTTGTTCGGAATGCCACGACCCGCCTCGTAGTCGTTAACGATTTGTGGTTTTTCACAAATTTGCTGCATAGCGGAAGTATTGAAGAAGAAAAAAAAAACAAGCACAAAAATCACTGGGGACCAAAAAAAACAACTGGGACCAAAAACAAACAGATGCGAAGCTTACCGTAGCAAGATCCTTCTGGCTTAGACCCTTCGCCTGGCGGCCCTGCATGATTAGCTTGGCCACGGACGGTGCCACCGTTTTGTGGCGCAGCTCATCCGTTTCGCGATCTAGTTTTGCCGTATTCTTAGTCGCCACATGCTGTTTATTTGTTCCGGCGTTGACTGAAAAAGAAACAGAACACAATCGCTATCGTTACCGGTGAAGAGCAGAGCAGAAAAATGCAAATTGGTACAATGACACTGTTGTGTATATCACTACAAACATTGCGTCATATTGTTATTTTATTTTGGTTTGTCGCGTACGAAACTGATGCATCGCCGGAAGAGCCGGAAAACGTCAGTGCGCTTCAGCATACCTACTCCGTGTCAGAAGCACATTGTTTTGGGATAACATTCACGAAGTGAAGATAGCTGCAACCATGCAATCGATACTTACACTTCTGTGTGGTCTCGACCGGAATTCCCTGACGGCGTGCCTTATTGATGGCCGATTCAGTCTTCAGTGTGGCCGCCTTTGGAGCCTTTTTACGCAATATGGTCACCGTGTCCCAGTCGCTTTCCGACATGTTTGCTGGTTTGCACACGCTTTTGCTTTTAGCACGCTTGATAAAGGTAACACAAATTATCAGTTCACCGGGGCTACGTGTGTATAGCACGGCACGATTTTGCTGAGATCAATCCAAACGACCCAAATAAGTCTCTGCGTTGCTATTTCCTCCGAATGCTGCGATTTTTTAACTTAGAAAAGGAGGAAAATGAAGATTCGACGTTTCTAGAAATTGCTGCGAATTGGGGAGTTTGACAATTTTGTTAAGAAAAACACTCTGACGTGATCAGACGTTTGTGCTGCAGACGTTGCATACATTTCTCTGCGCATCTTCAATGTTATCCTTCTTTTGCATAGATCTGACTGCAAGCAGCACTTGGTTACTAAAATAACATGAGTGAAATACTTATTTATTTTTGTATAAATGAATATTAAATAATAGACACGAAAACAGCTTAAATCCAGCTTTTGCAATTGACGTGCTTTTTTAAAAATTCGCACACAAAAATATGCCCATCACTGTTTTACCATACACTTTCGGTTAAGATAGGTGCCATCAACTACAACAATCAAATGTTGACAGTGTGGATCAAATGCTGGTAATTTACGAAAGTTTTATGAACAAATTTGTTTCATTTGATGTTTTACGATACATATTGGAAAGCTCCAATAAGGGCTTACCGGGTCGTGGAACCGAAAAATACTCATAAAATACTCCATCAAGCATTCGAAATAACCTTAATGTACCATCATTTCATATGTTTTATTTATATAATTTGTAGCTTTATGAAAAAAAATCCTGGTTTCGTCTGTCATGAGTACGAAATGGACGACTGTTTTGTATTGAGCATTTTGAGCACGACTTTGTTTGTTTATATTTTTACTCGTTGAATGGGTATGTAATTTGAGATAGAAATTCTTTTTTAAATACAGTTGATATTTTTGAAATATATTGTTTCACACCTTACATTTTGTTCGACCTCGAACTGGTCTCACTATAATATTTTTGAAATGTGTCCTGTTTGTAGCAATTGCTCTATAGTGCGGGTGCAATTTCCTCTCCCGGCTCAGGCAATTTTCTCATTCTGCATCTCTTTCCCCCGAAATAAGTTGCCCTTCCTTTTCGCCAGTGAATCTCGTCTTTCATCTCGCTCATTCACGACCGCTCGCTCTTTTGTCACTGACACGGCCATCCACTTGGACGCAGTGGAGGCTGGAGAAACTGTGCTCGTTTTGGCAGGTTGGTTTGGCAGCTTTTTGTTGTTTGTTATTGTCTTCTTCTTCTTCTTCAGAGACCCTGAAATTTTGAACGGGTAGGTCACGCTGCTACGCTGCCGGAGTTTTCGTGAATTAATTCTTCTACTATTCAACACCGAAACGGTACACTATTTCGGCTCTAGGATAATCGGGACAAAATGGTGTCCCTTGTCGTGTAATACGAAAAGAATTTAATCTACCAAGGTAAACAACGGTCGAGTCTGTCTCTGCTGTTCACCACGGGTGTACGTGTGAGCTAGTGTGAGTGACGGTGGATGTTGGATAAAAAAATGAAGAAAGAGGTCGTGCTTGTGTATGTGTGTGTATCTGCTGCTGCTGGAGTTTAAATTGTTCAAAAAGTTAGTAGTCTGCCTTGTAGAAAGCGCAACAACGATGCATTTTCCCGAATCGGACTCCACCGACGCACCGCTGGACCGGAATTGACAGTCAGATCAGATCCACGAATTCACAAATACTTACCAAGAAAGCGTGTAGTGCGTTTCGTTCTTATTAATTTTATTTTCCGTGATATTCGTTCCAGTTTGCACGAAATGGATGCTTCGGCCTTCACGATGGCTTAGTTGCGGCGCGGAACATCCCGTGCTAATAAAAACAAGAGCCCTGACTTTCTAATGGGTTCGGGCTATTTCAGTCACGGTTGCTGAAGTGAAGCGAGGAGTGTGCAAGATTCAGTGGAAAACACGGCGGAAAGGAGTTTTTCTTCCCCCACAGTAAAAAATACGGTACCAGTGTGCATGTGTAAGTGTTGCGAGGTGGAATCGGGATGGAGAAATGGAACGGAATCGGCATCATTAAAAAATCGGAAAGCGAAGAACTTCTCCAGCCTCTTTTGCTGAGAAGCAAAAAAAAATCGCTTCTCGCACGGGAGAAGCGGTCCGTTTTCTTCCCGTTTCATCCACTCTTTGATGCGCGAGTTCTTCCGCTTCTGCTTCTGGTGTCTTTATGCACACACACATACACACATCCGCGCACGGTGTTGGGTGTGGGTTCAAGCGAGGACTCTGGTGCTAAAGGTAAGCAGTGGTGGATCGCTGGTTGTGATATCGAACGCAAAGAGGAGGAACTATGCAAGCGCCATCGAGTGGGCGATGGAAGGTGGTGGCGGAAAAACGAACGGCAGCTTCTATGGAAGTGCGCCAGAGGCTGTTGACTTCTTTTCCCTGCTTTCGGTGTAATTATTTTCCACGATATTCGTGGTGAGAAATTCCGACGACGACGATGGCGACTTTTAAGGCAGACTGCTGTTTCCATGGTCACCCCCGGTATGATTCGCCGAAGAAGTCGTAGTGGTTTTTTGTCGTTGGCAGAGCCTTTTATTGCTGTGTTTGGCATAGGCTACTGCAATGATAGATTGAGGAGGAACAATACAAACTGCTCCATTTCCCCATTCCAGTAGCCCGTCTAGCAAGAAATTGTCTGGCTCCAGGAAAAGATAAGACTCCATGATTCATTCGTAAAATATTGATAGAAATAGTTTTTTTTGTTGGGAGGGACACAACCAGTCTGATTATGTTCTTCAAGCATCTGCCACCAGCATTAAAGAAGACTGCTTACGGAAGTTACTTTTTCGCGTCGAAACGAAGGTGTGTGCGTGTTTCGTGTGATTGTATTTTTCTCTTTTTCCGGAGGAGCTGCGGTGGTGGGCACACAGCCTCATTTGGAGGCTACTGGAATGTATGCACTTGTGCAGACCGGACGACATTCTGCTGTTGCATTCCCGGAACCGGACTGGCAGATGAGATGAGACGGAGCGAGAGAAAGCGAGAGACCGACCGCAAGCGCTATAAGTGCGAAGCACATGCATTGGATGCATTGTGCAGCAGCAGGAAGTGATTTCTTTTTCCGCCATAGAATTCGGCAAAGCCCGTGAGGCTGAATCGCCCACAGCCCGTCAACCCAAGGTGGGAGGGAGGGTCGAGTGAGTGAGTGGAGAGTTGAATGTGTGTGTGTGTGTGTGCCTTTTTTTCTTGCGTCCTTCCTCATTTGTTTTTCTCTTCGCGTGTGTGCGACGGATTGGAAACCATCTGTCACGTAAAATTTTCGCTGTGTCGCTCGCAAATAACAGACGCGATTGAAGAGAAGGCATTGCGAAATGAAGTGCAACTTTTCATCGTAATCGTGAAGCAGCGGTGGTATTAAAAGTTGTTGGATTTTTTCAGAGCACCGGAAAAGTGAGTTTGCGAGTACGCGCGTGTGAGTGTGTTTGTGTTGTGTGCCCCTTCGTACCAGAAAAATCGTGTGGTGGCCCTGTGGTGTTTTTTGGCGTGGAATGTGAACCTGAAGAAAACCTCCATCACAGGCCTATGCAGCAGCAGAAGTAGCGCAAAAAATAGCAGTGGTGTTGGTGGTGCCGGTGGCGGTGCGGCGGGCATATATATGCTGCCGAAAGTGAGCAGAAAACAAGTGGAGCAAAATAGTGTATAGAATAGTGCGTTAACATCGCTCTCGTTGTGCGGGAGGGGGAGGGAGGGAGGGAAGGGTGCGGGCCTGTGGGAATCGAATGAAGAAAGCTACAGCCAAAGGGTGAAAGAAGGAATAGAAGGTTGCGAGTGTGCGAGTGTCTGCGTCTGTGCCCCTGCTGCTGTGTGCGACGCGAATGTACGCGATATGGTGTAAGAATCGTGCTAGTGCGACACGAACGTGTTAGTGTGTTTGACGGCGTACACAAATACGTGCACGCACACACACCTACAGACGCGCCCTTCGCAATCAGTCGCCGGCAACGCGCAATCATCACACAGGCAGGCAAGCCCCGAAGATAACGTCGTCTCTCAGCGTCGTCTCCTGTCGGCGCACACCTCCACCACCCCCAGCTCCTCCCGTCTGTCGGCGTCTTTTGTGTGTGTGCGAGCGCGCGCGCTTTTGTGTGTGTGTAGCGCCACCGCCGAGACTGCCGGAAGAATCTTTGTGCTGCTGCGACACGGTGCTGGGCCGGGGCAATGGGTGCCCAGCAGGTGAAGGAACGTCCGACCGGAACTACCTCTACCCTCGGAGCCGGCAGCTCGATTCGATCGAGCCGGAGCAAACCGCGATCGTCGAAGGATGCACGGACGCTCGGTTCCAACATTTTCACCGAGCACAGCGGTAAGTAGCGGTGTCCCCGGTCGGACACTCACAAAACGATACAGGATTTGCTACAGGCTACGATTTGTTACGATCCCTGCCCGTGCACGCTTCTGCGTGAAAGGAGCTGTTCTCGTGCGTTGCAAACAATCATGCACACAAAGCCACCGCATGCTCCGACTTGTCAAAACATGTTTGGTACCAAATGAGGCGACGGGGCCTGCAATGAGTCACGAGAAACTGTAGGGAGAGGAATGTTTGACGGAGGATGAGGCGAATGTGGTCTAATTGGGAATTGGGAAAGGTTCTTCGCTCATTGCATAGTACAACAGGGTATCTCGAAGATTGGTTTAGGCTTTCCCAGATATACAGCATGACGTGCTCAACTTAGAGTAAGCCAAAGGATAAGATTTTCAATTAACTAGCAATAATTCGATTCTCTAGGTTTGATTTGTAATACCGATAAGGTCAGAACAAGGCAGACTATATAAGACCTATCGAAATATCTTGCCAAAAATTCAGAATGGCGAAGAAAGGGCTTCCTGTGCTAAAACATATACCAGAAATGTTCTCCATGTTGTCAAAAATCTGTAAATGAAAAGAGAGATGCATCCAACATTATTTCTAAAATGTTAGAAAAACAATAATACAAACTTTGATACGAGCTAAAAATAAAACCTGGGGAAAGTGTTAAAATAAATATCAGCAAGCCCTGCATCTTACGGCAGAGCAAAAGGGGGTGAGCGTACTTACTGCGCTCTGGCTGCTGCGCCCACGGGACGAACGAGCGCTTCCGTGTGCGCATCCCATGTCCTTGGTGTTGTAGGGCCGGCAGGATGGTTTCCTGTGGGACCAAAACACACCTATAACCCTAGCACACATGGACCGCACGACGCACACATGGCCGCTAGGCATAATGCAACAAAAGCGAATCACAATGATCGCACACACCACCACGAGCGACGAACGCGGCAGCGGCGGCTGTCGTGTTGTCGGGGTCTCTCGCTATCACATTTGCTGAGAGTACGTGGAAGTACGGCTGATGAAGAATGAAGAAAAAGGAAGAAGAAAAATACACACACACACATACACACTCACCAAATGCTTATCGATTGACCGTTCATCCGGCCAGCGTGCTCTTTCGTTGTTTTCCGCCGGGTGGGTGTGTAGGAGCAGGAGAAAGAGGCTGTGCAGCGGCATCGGCAGCTAGCCCTTGTGTATGATGCCTATGTTGTATGGCAGCATCAGGGGCAGCATGATGCGGTACCACCATCGCAGCAACCGGGCGGTGTAGACGGAACATGGGGAAAAATAATGCTGTTTCCCCTATTATTTTTTGTCTGCCTTTACAATACTTTCAACACATCGCAATGCTGGCATGCCGGCGGGAGGATTTTGAATTGGTTTGAATTTAGAAAAGATGTGTACATGGGTTGCTTTGGTTCTACGCAGCCAGCCAGTCAGTCAGAGCCTCCCCCTGTTCTTCGGATGAGTGAGGTGTGTGCCGTCTGTGGGTAAGTTTTTGGGTAATTGGCGAGGAGGTAGCGCTAAGCGTAGGTAGCCGGCCAAACACAGGAAACCCATGATGTTATACACTGCAAAGAGTTTGCAAAGAAGCCAGCGCAATTGGTGCTTCCTTCTCGGTGCCTGTTTTGATTTTTCAACTTTGAAGCAGAATTTGGCTCTTCAATACCGTGCATGAATACTCCAAGTGAATAAATGTACTATGCTGAACTGTAGTCTACCGGTTCATCATAGTACATGGTTAGACCGATCTATCTGATTCAGTGTGTTACACTATTACATCTGGAGCTATAATGTGTTTCAATGTATAAAGTTCCGTGGAGATTGTTTTGTTAGTTTTGAAAACTTATTTTTAGAGGGCTTTTGTATTCCTTAAAGTCAATGTGTTTTAACGCTACTAAGTTAGTTTTTTCTATTGTAGTATACCTTAAGTTCGATTTTGTTATTGGTTCCGACGCTTGAACGACATTGATTTCGATGTTAATGAGCGTCCGCGTAAAGCAAAACCTGAAAATTTTGAATACGTTAAACAAATTGGTCGATGAAATTTCGTGCTGAAACGCAAGATTTGTTACCCTGTTACGAGTGTGCAATGCAATGGAAATGCTTCAAAAGCCAGGACTTAAGGCTCCTCAGTACAGGGTTTCCACGTTCGCAGTTGTATGCTAGCTTTCGGATTCAGTTTGACGTGAAAGCAAAAGTTCCTAAGGTTCCATATACTTGGTAACCATGGAAACAATCGCTTGGAAGACGCTCTCTAGTGCCTCCCCAAGATAAAAAGTTGAATATCTTCAAAATTTACACATGTTTTTTTAATGTCTGCTCCAGAAGAAGTCGCTTACGACAAACGACAATAACAAACGTATGGAATTGTATCGAGCTTTATATGTTTGACAGCTTGCCGTAAGACAAATGACAAGAACACTGGTACCAAATGTCGTTGTTATTCGTGGGCACGTAAAAATGCAGATATTGTCCTGTTTCATTACCACGCCATCCAATCCACTATCTATGCACGGATCTGACTGATCCGTAGGATCTATTCGGACATAACTGCAAAAAAAAGAATAATTCTATAGCGGATTCCGGACATTTTGCAGTAATTTCAAACACGAAAACCGATGGACAATACTTTGAATGTCACACAAAAGTAAATCTGTCTACAAGAAGTCACCAAACCGTCCGTCAGTATCATTTCATTTTTGTCTATACCGTATTCGAAAACCGAAGCACCTCCAGGTCACTTAGATGCCTTGATTCACCAGGCACAGCGCCATTCCGCCAGCAGCGAATTGAGTTTCTCTTCTCGCTTTTGTTTAGCGGCTCTGAAGGGTCTAATTGATATATACCAACCCCAGCCGACCGACCCGACTGTGTCGTTTGATTCATTTTTAGCCTTCCAAGCTTTGTTGTAGATTTTTGTTTACGCATGAATTGAGTCTCGTTACCACCCACCACCACCGCCCGGTCGAGCAAATGTAGCTGCAAGTGCACTTGGGAACTCCTGCCCTGCTCCCTCCCACGGTTATTGGCGTGAACCACGACTGAAACCAGCCGAGCCAAGTGTCTCAGCGCCATTCGTACACACAGTAAGACCTATTGCTGCATGCAGCGGTAATTACTATCACACGCTTGACTGTTTCTTCGGTGGGGGGGCCAGCAGCAGTCTGCGAGTGGACTATTAAGGTGGGCCTCTGACAGGCACATTCTTGTCACTGCTTTTTTCTCTCTCTCTCTCTCTCTCTCTCTCTCTCTCTCTCTCTCTCTCTCTCCCTCCCTCTCCCTCTCTCTCTCTCTCTCTCTCTCTCTGTGCTGGTGGGCAGGTGGGCAGGTTAGCATCGAAGTTGAAGATGGCGAAGAACTTGGTTGGCGTGTTTTGTAGACCTTCGAGAGGCTAAGGCGCCCCCGTCGCGTACCATTGCATTGCTCTCAGCCAAGGCTTTCTGAAAAGATGCACGGAAGTTCTGTTGTTGTGTCGTTTGGGTGTGCATGTGTCTTGTGAGGGTGGGTGGAGATTTGAACGAAACTGCTACTACCACACCAACTGCAGCTCCCTGTATGAACGACTGTTTGCGAAAATGTAATCTTTTTTCCACAATATCATTTTTCTGTTGTGTTTCTTGCTACGTTGAATGCGTAATTGGCCACCAATGGAACTCCCTTCACACGGTGACTTGTGTGCGCGGTTGCACGTAAAGGTAGCTGCTTCTACGTGCGTATGTGTGTGGTATCAACGGTGTTTTTGCATGCATGTTCTCCATCCAATCGGCGTTCTGTTCGCGGTACAACCACAGCCTGCCGAATAACCCTGTCCCCTAATTGAGCATGGTTAAATGGGATCGAGAATCCAATTAAAAAATCCAAACGGTCGCAAAAAAAATCATACGTGTGTGCGTGTATGGGGCCAAGTGTAACACACATGGGGCTTTACGTTGAAAAGAGACCGTGTCGGCGTGTATTGACACGGGGTTCGATCGTTCAGAGATGAAACATCTCCAAATATGTTGGTATGTGAATAATCGTCCCTGATCGTTTCGACGACCATCGACCGACTCGACACAGAAAGGCAGATTGATCTGCATGCTAACCTTTTAATGTGGGTTTATAAATATATTCGCCAAATATTACACCAATCAGAAATAGCTTCGACGTGCACCGTGAAATGTAACGTTGACATTTCCATTTTCTGTTGGCTTTCATTGGTGTTTTTATACGCTGTTGTTTTGGCATTCGATTTGTGAGGTACTGGCATCGATACTTGTGTATCAGGCTATTGCTCATAATATTTCCCGAAACTTTTATTAGTCTGCTGCTTGGTTAAGGCTCACCAGTTGAACCCAGTTGTCACCTGGTTCCTCGTGTGTTGTCCATACGCCGGTAAACCTTTCAGACAAAGACGAAACAAAGCCGCCAGAGCGTTACTACTACGCACGGGTACATGCGCGGACGCGAGCGAGTGTTGTGTTGCCGTGGTCGTGGCCGCTGTTTCTTGTTGTCGTTGGTGTGGAACAAGGACGCTGTGGCATCCACCCCAATCGAGCGTCTAGTAAGCCAGGATGTTTGACCGTATCCTCTGGAGCGGGGTGGAGGGTGATTGCTGTGTGCGTGTTGTGTGTGTGTTGCCTCTGTATGCGATGGTGTATGGCGCACGTATACGCCGATACGACTCGTCCTCGTATAGTCGTCATCACTACCGGGAATGACTGTGCGCAGAAGCGATTTTTTTCGGGAAGGAAAAAAAAGTATCAGCAGCCACTTGTAAGGAGAAGGTCCTGTTGGATTGTCTGCATGGGTGTGTGTGTTTCTCTGTGTGTTCGTATGCGTGAATGAAGCCACCGGCTACTCGTTGTTTCCGGTGAATTAAAGTATTGTGTATTGTCGGAATAAATTCGAGGAACTGCTATACGTTGTGCATATAGCAGTGTAATATATTATTATTATGGAATCTAAAATACATATATTCAGACATAATTTTTTATGGATTATAAGGCAACTGTGTCCGGAGCTAGTGTTGAAGCAATGGAAGAAATATTTGTTATGCCTGTATCAACCTTTTGGGAATAATTTTGTTATTGTATTTTCTCGAATCACTTCATTGTAATCGTCAATGAAATAACAAAAAATATGACATGATATGGGTAATTAGTATTAATTTATTTATCTTTTTATTGATTTATGTTTTAACAATGTATTTATATTGAAGAAATTGTATATCTTATTACATTTAAAAAAATATTCCAAATCAATAGGGATGCACAATGAGTTATGTATGTATCTGATATTTATTTATGAATGAAACTGTGAAGAATATGAAGAATATGAAGAACATGAAAATTTAGCTATACTTCTTTTTGTTTGTCACGACCACGAAAATATTAGTAATACTATTTTTTCACTAGAAAAATTGTTTGTCTTGCTACTGGAAACAAATTCATAACTTTTGTTCCTAGTGTAGCGTATTTGATGTTTCAGCCAGATAGCAATTATATGTTAGGAGGAGACAGTCCAGATAAGGTTTTGTTCTGATTCTGTCCTGTGAACATCTGCGGCACCCCCACTAAACCATCGTGTCAGCCAAACCACATGTTGGATAATTTTTCATAGTAAATACGATTTTCGCTTTTTGTGTTGTCAATAGTAAATAGTTGGCGCAACAAACATGTTCTGGGTTGATTTTTAAGCTTTAAAATTTAGGACTGGCCGTTAGTTTTTTGGCGTAGGATAATTAAATATTAATGAAGCGAGTATTCTACGATGATTAAACATGAACAGTTTAAGAAATATCAATCCGCCCTTGCTGTATTTACTCAAAAAACTAAGTCTATACTTAAGCGAAGTATGCTTTTAGATTTTATTATTAAGTAACTTAATCAATAGAATTATTGAATTAAACTATTAAAGCTCCACATTTACATTTATTTTTTGGTTTGAATATTTTTGTGAACTCCAAACTAATGTTCTCATTGACTTATTTTAAAGTAAAATTATGTCATATTTAAGATTTTATAGACAATCACCGGACCGGGTACATCGTTCAAAAACAAAATGATAGAGTTCATATTCGTGAATTCACTATAATTGTGATAGCAGATGGCAAGTACAATCGGAGAGAATGTGGACTTTTGATTAAGGCTCTGTTGGAGTGCGGTTCGCTTTTATTTACGCGGTTTCATTTTATTTCCTTTTTCTCCCATTCGCATCAACTTACTTTAGCAATTTGGCTCTTCTTTTCAAGTCAATGGATCTCATGCATAAAGAGTTGTTTCTTGTATATAACATGCTATCAGATAGCGCACATAATGTATTATATTATGATTAGAAATCATGTTTTAAAAACTTTTTTGGTGGTATCAATTAGTCTAATAAATGTCATAAAATGGCAGACATGACTGCGTAGGTTGTTGTACCGTTCTTCATCGGTTCGGTGGGGAGTATGATTTAAAATTAATATATTCAATACGTGTACGACACTTACGTACTCATCAAATTTAGCATCCGACAATCCCATCATTTAGCCACAAATTATCGATGCAGTACAGTCTCATAATCATTACCAGTATAGTTTACGTTGTACGTTACGTGTACACTACACTTCTCGATACTACCCTGTGGTTTGAAGGTACATTTGTCTCATGTTTCTTGAGGCTGCGGTCATGGATATTAGTTACATGGGAAATAATGCGAGTTGTATAAACCATGCACCTAACTCACTTGCATAATAATACTTATTTCCTGTGAAACCATACAGGTGCCACGTTTTTTTTTACCAAAGCCAATCATGTGATTGCAAAATCATACTATCGATTTTGCTTTTTGTGAATGCCCAAGTCGTTCAATAAATAATACCAGCACTACCACGGTAACGTGCTCGAATAATTAAGATCCATGATTTTGTACTAAGATTGTATCTATACTGAGAATACATTATTGATCTGTTTCTTTATGTCCTCTCCGAATGAATTTTAGGAGAATTGTACGTCTTCGTTTTAGCGTATGGTTTCTGCAGAGCTGGTTGTGAAAAATAACAGCTGGTCCAAACTGAAACGAGAGCGCTAACACAGAAACGAGGCAAGCCAAAGCCTACAACGAAAGAGAGTCGATTCCGTGCCTAGAGTTTATCCTTATATGGTATTCCTGGTGTACGTAATGAATCCGTAAAAGTGGGAGTGAGTCAGCGTGGGCTGAACGACCGGGACAGATACACCGATAGAGAGAGGATAGCAAAACAGGAATAATAACATGCCGGGAAGGATCGACGGGAATAAGAGCATCCATACAGTGCTGGCCATGTGCTGAAAGAGAAGACCATCATCATCTTCGTCAGCCACATTCAAGGCCAGCAGAACGTTCTTGTTTTGTAAGCGTGATAAAGAGGAACGGATGCAATCGCACTGGGAGATGACATTCAGTAATAGGCCCAAATCACGAGGTATCAAAATAATAAAATTATTGCTTCGATTTGATATCTTTGCAAAATATATCGTTTTACTTTTGTTTGCATTACTACTTAATTGATTTTGTTTATATTACTCACTAGCGATATGTTGTCTGCTTATCTTATTATTGTGTACTTGGCAATGCAATGTGCACAGTGAAGACAGTTGATAAATAAACATTTATCAACATTAAACATTTGATAATAAACATGCTATTTATGTTAGAGTTTTTTTTTCTGCTGCATTCAAATGTCGCGAATATTAAACGTGTATGGACACATTAACTTCGCAACATGATTACTCATGATAACTAACTATTTATGGAATGTTCAGCAGGCATTAGCGTAACTCGAACACATGAAGATATCTCTGTTATTCTTCAAAAATGAACTTCGAGCAAACATGAATGAATGGTAGGGAA
The DNA here is from genome assembly GCA_000349145.1 of Anopheles dirus. NCBI lineage: Eukaryota > Metazoa > Arthropoda > Insecta > Diptera > Culicidae > Anopheles > Anopheles dirus. Next base: position 2,170,657 of record KB672835.1, read on the forward strand.
TTGTATATTAAATTTTATAAAGGTAATATCTCCTTAAATTAGCTGCGTTTCCTTGTAAAACTAAAATATCGTTAAATTCGTTCAAATATCGTCATGTTCTTTATTTTACCCCTCTACGCATCTCCGAATTCGCGTATCTCCGCATCCGCGTAACTTTTGTACACCGCATCTCGAAAACAAACTGTATTTAAAAATAGTATTAGTTTATAAACATGCTCATAGTAGAGACTTAAAAAACAAAACCAACAAACTGAGGTAAAAATGTACAAAAGACACACGAGCCAGATAGTGTTGCGTATAATTGATTGTCCTTGTTATTTGAAAAAGGGTATAGGGGCATAGCATTGACCGCAGTGAAAATGTGCCCTTGTTTATTGCAAAACCTATGCCCCCCCCCCCCCCCCTCGAAGAAAAAACTGTATAAGTTTCTATTTTTAAATATATTTATCCAACTCTGCGCCATCGTACGCCACCGCCCGCAGTGAGTGGTCTCCGACGACCGACCCCATGCATAGATTATATCATTGGTCACTTTCACCACTTGGCAACGGAATGGTTTGGCTTTTCTTTAGCCAAAAGTTATGTGCAGATCAAAGTGAAAACCCATCAGTTTATACGATATTAACAAGTAGAACGAATATCTCGATGATGCCATACAGCGTACAGCGAGTCGAATGTGTTACGTCGGTAAGCAGATTTTAAACGCTCCGGGGTTCAATTAACCGGCGATATGGAATCCGGCAGGATCGGTTGTGAGATCAACGTAATCAGATGAATTACATGCACAATTTACCGTACATACCGTAAGCAGCGTTCTTTTTTGTGGCTGCTGTGCCTCTTGCCATCAGAAAGTCATCCGCGGTCGTCTCGTGCGTGCAACGATTTTATGTTTTGCGGGACTAATTTGCACTCTTAAGGGGCAAGGAATGCGTAATACTGCATCAATTATTTTTATCTGCTCCGATGGCGCTGTGAGAGCATTGTTTGAATAATGGTTTTCATCGTGGTTCGCTGGTTGGCTTTCGCTTTTCTTGCGCGTACTCTCACTCCCGCGTACCTGTTCTTCGTACTCCCGGATACAAACATGTTCTATTCAGTTCTGCTGTCGCTGTTTATTCAAAGTTATATAATGAGCGAATAACTCGCACGTTTGTTCAAGACATAGCTTGATCGTAATTAGTTTCTTCCGAGCACAAGCTACCAACACAATTGCGATTGTAAAAGTAACATATCTTTGCCTTCGCCTCACTTACGTGTTGATCATGCTTTATTCTCTTTCTGTCTCTCTATATTGGTGACAAAAGTTAAACACTCCCGTCGGCGTGTTTGCCCAACGGGCGTAATTGTGGTAGGCATTTGGGCGCAACAACGCCAACGTGGGCTTTGTTGCAGTATCGTCCTCATCCGTTACTGCTGCTACTCTTCCGCACCATCCCATTAGCCACCCGTTCGACGGCTCCCAGGCGATCGCTCCTCCATCTCTGGGAATTTAGTGGCGGAGAAGCAAGATTGATGGTTTCCTAACAGAGAATGCCCCGAATGCATTATCGGGGCACACAAACGCAAGCCGCGACGGCGGCGCAACACGCCAGCAGCAGCTCATACGCGCTTTCTAGGGTGCCACGGCATAATTTTTCGTTTTCGGGCTAGCCGGCCGGCCGGCCGGTCGGCCAACTCTCGTTACTGCTTTTTCTCGTACCGTTCAATCTGGTTCGTATGTTTCCTGTGTGGTGTTTCAATTTCCTTTCCGCTAGCCATCATCAGCATCATCGCTGTGATGGTGAGGAGGGAGATAGTTCGGTGCTTTAGGAACAGAGACTGCTGGCCACACGCTGCAACTACACGGCTCTCTACCATTCGGCCGGGGTGTTTGCGGCGGGAGCGTATGTAAGCGCACCACCGGGTATGTTTCTTGTCCCGGCAGAGAAAACGTATATATTGGAGCGCGCGCACCGGTTGGGGAAGTTGAGTAGGGGAAATAAGTGTTATAATTGACGAGATGGTAAGGAGGAACGGAGGAACGTTGGGAAGAACCGTGACCCGGCGGTGCCGGGGCAGTGGAGAACGTTTCGGGATGGTGTTCCGTTCTTCATCCGTCCGTTCTGTCTCTGTGAACGGTCGTGGTGGTGTGTGTTACGAGGAGGAAATTCAAATAAACATTGTAAAATATGCTAACGGAAATCACGCTTAACTTGTGTGCACCGATAGCTCCTGTTGGGGCGTTCTTCCGCAAGTACACAGAGTAGCACCGACAAACCGTTCCATTCTAATCGCAATGGAAACAACCAATATAATTATTTTTACATTAAACACGTATTGCTTCAAATCAAATTCCAAAACTATCAAATTGAATTTATTTACTTTTTGATACGAAAATAGAGATTTATCCAATATCTTACCACAACGAAAAACACAGTTTTTATATTTGCTTTAGAGCTCTGATCCATCTTTTAAAGTTAAATGCTTTCTATTTTAATTTAAAAATATAAAAGTGGAATGAAATTCAATGAAATAAATTTTAACTACGTTACCTAACGTCACTACCAATAATGTTATTGTATTCATTGTCGAAAGGAAAACATTTTTTAACATTTGTTTGTTCTACGAAAATGTCTTATCAAAACACAGCACTGTGCTTCGGGGACATCAAAGGCAAGATAGAAACTAAAATTTCAATGGTCTTTGAGAAGTACAAATATTTCCGAAATCTTTAGAAAATTAACAAAAAATATAAATGGAAGCTGTAGGACATTGAAGAATTACATTCTCACTAGCTTGGTCTAAAGTCTTTAAACAACACAACTACCAACAATCAACAACACAGCACAACAACACAATTATAAAGTGAGGATGTGTAGTGTCGAGCGGAACACCACTGGCCATTCGGCACCCGTCACCTTCGCTAAAACGTCAATCTGTTCATTGTTACTGATTGCTCTGGACAAGGCCTTGCGATCTTTAAAAGAGTTTAAAGATTTTTTTCGTTGAAGTGTCGATTAGCGATAGTGATGATAAAGTGATGCAGAAGTTGAGTTGAGCAGAAACAAATGCAAGTGGCAGTAAAACAACACGTAACAGTTTGAACGCAATGGCTCCGTTTGACGCCAATGCTCATAGATGGCTGAAGATTAGGTTATATTATGACTCAATAAATGACACTGCAGATGATCCGCTAATGGTGGCATTATTCCGGAGGTGATGCTTATTTTCTTCAGGTCTTCAGCCCTTCCTATGCGATACATACTAAATCGTGACATTACGTGCAAAATGTGCCAATTGGTGGAAGTCCGCTGAGTGAAATAATCAATCCCTCCTTCTCTCTTTCTCTCTCTCTCGCTCCCTGTTGCATGATGGGAACGTGTTGCGTATATGCTTTTCCGCGGTCACACCGTGCACCGCGGCTCGCGTGCCATAGTACCACTCGGCCTCCCCTGGGGAGCAGTATCGTCCCAAACGCGGTGGCAGAAGCACTGTGTGAAATTCAAACGTGGATTCGCAATCGCTTGAGAGACCCTTTGACAGGAAACCGCTATCGCGGACACCGATTTGAGGTTCGTGAAGGTTACGTCATGTTGATTGTGAATGTGTTTTTTATCGCTTTGCTGTAGAAAAAAAACAGAAGCTACCGAGCCTACCCCCTTGGGTTTGGGTGGGGAAAACTGATTTTCCATTGTTGGTTCTCTTGCTCTGGCGGTAATAGTAGTGGTCAGCGTGAATGGTAGTCGTTATGATAGAAACTTCAGCGCTCCGCGGGGAATACAAGGTCGGTTAAGGTCGGTTTTGACTAGATTTGACAAAAAACAAAATGCAAACCCAATTGTTCTTCAACCTTGGTACTAGCCGTAGAGGACGTACATGTGGAATTGCTCTGTGACGGCGCGAAGATAGGAGCTTAGTCATCATCTTTGCTTCCGGTTTCGAGAGTTGTATGCGATGATCTTACCGAAGATTGATCATCGCGAATGAAAACACGCAGTATCCAACAGGACCGATACAGTTGTTGCCAGCAGGGTCGTTGTCGACTGACGAATTGTGTTACACACGCGGTGTCTTCTAAAACACTAGGGTAGAGTTCCATCTCCCATGGTGAATGAATGGTGGTGTCTAATTTCTTTGCAGTAATGGCACGTTTGTCGTCCGAGAGACCATCTGCGGACACCACTAGGGAGATGACGCGATGGTGGTTACCCACTGTTTATAAAGTGGTTCCCAGCGATTTGTTTGTGTACTTTGGTCGTAGTGACGTCGCAAGCGATTGCTCCACCGCCGTCAGCACAGCACTGGCCAGCAGTATTGGAGGGGTTCTGTTGATGTTTATATTTACACGCAAGCCAAGGAGATACCGGAGAGCCGGCTTGTTGACTAACCGGCAAATGAAGAGGGCAACGTTATGTTATTTACTTTTTTCTTTTGTCTATCTCCATTGGAGCTACTTCTTTAAACGCCACATGAACGTCCGTGCAACTGGTCTACCAATGCTTCGAAGCCTGACGGGATCTGGCTGTTTGAACCAAGCAACAAGATTACGTTTTAGGCTGCAAAAGATATTTATTCAATGTTTTATAGTATGTGCGTGCGATCACGTCGTCCCTTTTTAAGTGGGTTTGGGTTTTTTTCCTGTTGCATTCGGATTTCCTCTTCTAGTATCATTTTGTTTTGTTTTTTTTTTTAAACAATTTATCTATTTGTTTGTTTAAGAAACTGTGTAGAAGTTGTAAAAATAATTTCAAAGTGAAATTTATTAATAAATCAATTGCAAATAATATTAAACATCTTTTGTAAAACACATTTACTAAAAAAGTGCCGTATGCAAACACTAGAGCGATTTCAATTAATGGCATTCTTCAAGTCTGTTCTGTATTGTTTTCAAGCACTGTCGCTGTCACTGCTACGAAATTCATATAACGAAATTAATGGAGCGTGGGGACTGTTCTGATATTGGAGCAATTTTCCATCGTCGAAAAATGAAACAATACAATTTATGTTTCACGTGTGATCAAACACCATATTGTTGTATTGTTGTTGGGATTTTCCCAGCGAACGACATAATGCAGCTTGGCCAGTATCCAAGATAGGTACAGATGCGACTGAAAGGTGGTTTGCATTTGGAGACCATGTCAAGGTCGGCAGCGATGCTTGGCGATTCCGTATGACATCGATTAAGCCACCAGAACCAAGTAGTAATATCGATCGCATTCGCCATCACATCCCATTGTTGCAGCGAAACGCTTTATTGGCTTGGAATTTTCTCGAAAAAAAAACATGATTCCATGTTTGGACCAATTAGTCTAAGGGCAACTTCAAATTGCGACAATGTTATTGTGATTGTTATTGTGATTAATAATAATAAATACATTGGTACAATCGTAACTCGATTAAGTTTTATCATTTTACTAATAAGAAATTGTAGAAATTTTAAATCTTAATAATTACGCAGGGTTTGATTTAATTTAATTGTTCATCAAGCAGAATGTTGATGTTGTAAGCCTCGACAATCAATTTTTACTCGATTATTTCGATATTGTGTTGAGAACATTAAAAATAGAATTTTAATGGGGTAAATTGTATGCAGAGCATAAACTGCGAATTTCCTCCCTCGGCTAATAGGTTTGCACTTGGGGCAAGATCACTATCATCCCGCTCATGCCGTCCTCGACCTTGTTATGAACGTGCAGCAGCCGTCCACGTTTGTGCATAAGACACTCGGACGAGGGGACACTTGGTCTGGGTTAAGTTAGGCGTTAGATGAATATCATAGACCGACCGCCGTTAGTGGGTAGTGTCAGTCGTTCATGTGCCACAGCTCTTCTGTATACGGGTATGCATACATGCAGGGGGAGAAGTATTTGTGTTGGCGAAAACAAGCCGGGAATAAAGTTACACTAATGCAGGAGATGACGGTCAGCTGCGCACTGCTGCCATTGACAACGATCTCAACAATGTCGGTCGAGTTTGTGCCGCTGATGATTAATACATGCCTGTATTATTGGGAACTTTCGTTGATGCTGAATGACAATGAATGAGTTTAAAATAGTCTTTATATACACGGAGCCTTTATCATCTGATCATGGATACTATGACTAGGTTGATTAATCAACTTCGATTAAACTAAATTAAGAGTTGTATTTGTATTTGATACAACAATTTAAATTTATTGAAATTGTGAGAAGAACATTGTTAAGATGCATCAACAAATGTATGTTCTTAATGGCATCATGGCATTCATTTTTTATTGTGAGAAAGGTGTTTGTGTTGTTATTATCCATGTTAAATGATACGTAATGAAATTGTATATAATTTTTACACATGTCGCTCTTATGAGGCATTCTATAAAGACGTACGCAATCTGTAATTATATATTACTTATTTGAATTAACACAAGGAATGTTGTATGCAAATATACAGAAAGTGTAAAAAACAGCTCTTATATCCAATACCTCCTTTCATGGATCTGAAGCGATCTTCCAAAATAAGAAAGATTGTAGCAGAGCGTTCCACATGCCGATGTCTAGCAAACTTTAATAGCAGACAGTTTTCCACGCTCCACGCTCATACAGTAACACAGGAACCACTAGTTCGTTATGGGAAAAGCACATTCTTCTGTAATGATGTATTTGCAGTGAATAATGATGGTTACCATTAATAACATCTTAACAGCCGCATGCTTATACACAATCTCCACACACAGACACTCACGTCGCCATATGCCATATAGAAGGGGGAAAGTGGTCGGTTAGTCGGTTGATGCCTGGTAGACATATCAATCGCACTTACGCTTTCGTTAAGAAGTGTTAGTCAGAGAGCAAGCAGCGTGTTTAAGACTTTCTTTTCACACATGCCACTACACCATGGGCCTTTGTGAATCATGGCCCAACGAATTAGTATGTACGTTGAAATTTCGGCGTGCACATTCCCAACGAGAGCAGGCATTTCGCATTTGCATGCTGTGTTTCACGAAACTGTTTTACATTTTGCAAGTGGAGTGCGGAAAAATGGGGACTTTCGTAAGGGAGAGCAATACAGGTGGGGCATTTATCCAATGAAACGAAAATATTGCCCAGTACTGCATGGTGAAGGTGAAGCAGTCAGGTGCATTGAACTCACGGTTCAACCGGTGGAAAAGCCGTCGTTATATATAATTATCGTAACTTGCGCAAATGCTCTCTGGATTGCAGCGTTGGGAAATGTCTAGTTTCTGCTAATTGTTTGGTATCGCCATTTAATTTCCATCCAATTCCAAATTTGCTCATCCTTTTTTTTCTTTCGTTTCCAGAGGCACTTCTTCAGTCGCGACCGCTACCACACATACCACCACCGGGAAGCTTGCTGCCGACGGATCTGCTCAGCCAGAATCAAGATGGGTTGGAAAATCACACCGGAACCATGCATTCGCAAGGCAGCTCCAACACCGCACAGTCCAGCTTCGAAACGGCGCACCGATGGACGTCGAAGGAGAACCTGCTGGCGCCTGGTCCTGAGGAGGACGATCCGCAGCTGTTCGTCGCGCTGTACGACTTCAAGGCCGGCGGTGAAAACCAACTGAGTCTGCGGAAGGGCGAGCAGGTTCGAATACTGTCTTACAACAAGTCCGGCGAATGGTGTGAGGCACACTCCGATTCCGGTCACGTCGGCTGGGTGCCGTCGAACTATGTGACACCGCTGAACTCGCTTGAAAAGCACTCCTGGTACCATGGACCGATCTCGCGCAACGCGGCAGAGTATCTGCTCAGCTCCGGTATCAACGGCAGTTTTCTCGTGCGCGAAAGCGAAAGTTCGCCCGGGCAGCGTAGCATCAGTCTGCGGTACGATGGGCGCGTGTACCACTACAGAATATCGGAAGACTCCGACGGGAAGGTGTACGTCACGGCGGACGCCAAGTTTAACACGTTGGCCGAACTGGTGCATCACCATAGTGCGCTGCACGAGGGCCACGGGTTGATAACGCCGCTGCTGTACCCAGCGCCGAAGCAAAACAAGCCGACAGTATTTCCACTCAGCCCGGAACCGGATGAGTGGGAGATTTGTCGGACGGACATTGTGATGAAGCACAAGCTGGGCGGTGGACAGTACGGTGAGGTGTACGAGGCTGTGTGGAAGCGGTACGGCAACACGGTGGCCGTTAAAACGCTCAAGGAGGACACGATGGCGTTGAAAGATTTCCTGGAAGAGGCTGCCATCATGAAGGAAATGAAGCATCCGAATTTGGTGCAGCTAATAGGTAGGTCACTTTCGAATCGGGTTGTTAGAAGAAACAGTTTTAATGTGTCTTCTAACTTTCTTTAATGTCATTGCAAGAGTGAGCAAACGTCACTAGTTAATTAATAATATTGTTTAACAAGTTTTTTCCTAACACAAAAACTATAATATTTTCACGTTCCAGGTGTTTGCACACGCGAGCCACCATTTTACATCATTACCGAATTTATGAGCCATGGAAATTTACTCGATTTTCTGCGTACGGCCGGCCGGGAAAGGTTGGACGCAGTGGCTCTGCTCTACATGGCAACACAAATCGCGTCCGGTATGAGCTATCTCGAGAGCCGAAACTTTATCCATCGCGATTTGGCTGCACGTAATTGCCTGGTTAGTGATAACAACCTAGTGAAGGTGGCAGATTTCGGGCTGGCCCGATTGATGCGTGACGATACGTATACGGCACACGCTGGAGCCAAATTTCCCATCAAGTGGACCGCGCCGGAGGGCTTGGCGTACAACAAGTTCAGCACCAAGTCGGACGTGTGGGCGTTCGGGGTGCTGCTGTGGGAGATTGCGACGTACGGCATGTCGCCGTATCCGGGCATCGATCTGACGGACGTCTTCCACAAGCTCGAGTCCGGCTACCGTATGGAGCGACCGCCCGGCTGCCCCCCGGAGGTGTACGACCTGATGCGGAAGTGCTGGCAGTGGAATGCTCAAGATCGACCAACGTTCAAAAGCATCCATCACGATCTCGAGCATATGTTTCAGGTAATTAGAGATAGGGTGTCTCTCTAGCGCTAATAGGTCTTATTCGGATAGATTTTCTGTTGACAGGAATCGTCCATCACGGAAGCGGTCGAGAAGCAACTCCAAGGAGTCGGTGTGATACCGATGCAGCTTACACCGCAGATGAGCAAGAAGCCACATATGGGCATGCAACAACAGCAGCAACAGCAGCCGCAACCGCAGCAGCAACAGCAATTGCTACCTCCTCCTGCGCAGCAAACGCAACAGCAGCAGCAACAGCAGGCACAACATGAACCTGCTATTACACCCATCTCTGGTGAGTCTTTTGACGATGTTTTTGTCAAAAATCATTAAGTTCTATAAAAAAGTCACCTCTTTTTTATGTTCATATTTTTTAAATGAAGATTTACTATTACGATTATGATAAAAATACGCTTACTGTTTTTGTTAAACAAAAAACACTATTTTTTATATTCGCTCATTAACTTAGGCTATCAATTTGAAAAATTTGAAATTGTTTTGTTTTGTTTCTCAGAATATTTCTGAAATCTTATATGAAATTTATAAAGGTTACAGTAACTAATTGTAAATAAACAGCAAGAAATCTTGTTTTACCTAAACCATAGCAGACACAGGCAATTTGCATTGCCTCATTCATTGAGTGCTATCAACTTAAAAAAAATGAACAAGGAAAGGATTATTTTACTTTGTCAGAATATTTCGAATAAACTTAAACAGATTTTAAAATTTTCCGAGATTACGATGATATGATGCGTAATCACGAGTTTCTATGTAATATGTAATATTTAATCAGAAAACACATCATTTAAATTGTTTCAATGGTATATTAAACTATACAATTAAACATTGATAAATCAAGAAACAATATATATAAGTTCTGATGATAGAGCCACGACGAATATTCATTTGGTTCTATTACTTTTTTGCACAGATTCGGGTTCCGGCTCCAAGTTCAGCACGTTTGGAAACAAGCAGCCAGCTACTGCAGGCGTACAGATGCGCCGTACAACCAACAAGCGTGGCAAAACGGCGCCCGCTCCACCAAAGAGAACGAGGTACATCTTACGCCTGCTTCTATCGCCAGAAGCGCACATGTTGTGTGCTTCAAGATGGTTGCGGAACGCAAATACATTTTTCATTGATTATGTTTCTTCTTTTCCAGTCTGCTGTCATCCAGTCGTGACTCGACGTATCGGGATGATGACAACTGCAAGCTTGGTGACTGCGAGCAAAACGCAAATGGTACTGCTATTCCCATCACAAAATCGTCCTCTTGCAGTAGTTTTCTTATCGATAAGCTGTTTCGAGGTATTTTTATGAATCAAAAAACAATGTTGATCGTTTTCCGATCCTTTCCTGCTTTTATCTAATAACAATCGGAATTTCTAACACTGTAGTTCAGTGTGTTAATCAATACTAAACAAAGCGCATTTAGCAATGTGTTCCGGATTTTCATGATGTGATGTGTTTTGCTTCGAATAAAAGACGCTGAAAAGAATGTTGTAGAAATTCATGCCTCCAGCAATATAACCAATATAAAGATACCAAATTAACATGCTTTTCGGTGGGCTAGAAACTAACTGCGTGCGTGTTTGCCATCATGAAACTGCAGATTACTCATAAGTTTATATTTACATTTTAGGGTTTACGCGCGATATGGCCAATCTAATGAATCGTGCGACCGACTCGGAGAATGAACAGAACGAAGTAACGCCTGACACTGATACGGACAATCCGGAACCAATCGGGTTCCAGAAAACACCTCAGCAAAGCTCGTTTAAGCGGGCCGCGCCAATCATGGGCAATCGAGGGCTTGAAACACGTGGGAGTAAACGGTTACCGCAGCAGGCACGCCGCGACCAACTTCCTCCCGGTGCCGGATCGGCGGGCGCAGTGGTCGGTCCAGGTCAGCAACCGATACTCGGCGCTCTGGAGGTGCAAAACGTGAAGAAAGCCATCAATAGGTACGGTACGCTACCGAAGGATGCCCGAATAGGAGCGTATCTGGAATCATTGCGCCAGAGCGATGGAACCGTCGTCCAGCAAGGGCAGCAAAATACGCAGCAGCTTCCGCCACTGCAACAGCAGCCACAAGGAGGAGCGCCAGTGCATTTACCACCGGGTTCTTCGGCACATATGCAAATGGGCGGTGGTAATCCAAACATGTCGGAGCCACCACCACCACCGATGGCCGCTGCGAATGCGATCTCGAACAGCATACTGGCGCAGCGAAACGCCGCGGCTATCAAGGCGCAACCGCAGATGATACGGAGCAACTCGTCGAGTGGGGTCACCATGTCCAACTCCGCCACAGCTAGTCTTTCAAAGCTCCAACGCCATCGTACGACGACCGACGGGTCGATGATGACGTTTTCCTCCTTCCGCGGGACGGTTGGAAACAATAGTCCAAAGAGAGCCGTTCAGCCATCGCTTGCCGATTTGGAATTTCCTCCACCTCCGGTCGATCTACCACCGCCACCGGAGGAGTTCGATATGCCAATGGTCGATCAGCGTGGTGGCCCCATGCTGGAAAAGCCGATGGCCGCTCCCTCCAACGATGTGCGCAACACGGAACCAAGCGTGGAAGAGGCTAGTTCACGGTTCGGGGTGAGCTTACGCAAACGTGAACCCTCCACGGATTCGTGCAGCTCACTCGGTAGCCCGGCCGACGCTATCAACAACGCCACCGGTGCGGGAGGTGAACCACCATCGCTGCCGATGCCACCTCCACCGCCACCGTCCGCCGCCGGTGCGAAGGTGGATCCGAAACGACCAACAAATGTGCCAAAGTGTTTACCGGGTGAAACGGGCGTGGGTAAAAAATCCATCAGTGGAGGGCCGCCGCTACACGGCACGGTTTCCGATCCAGCATCACAATTAGTCAGTGAGCTGGCGGAATCAATGCACCTACCAAAGGCGCCGCCGCCCTCGTTGCCACTGGAGGCATCGCACCACCAGCCAATATCGCACTACAAGTCGTCGGATGTCAGTTCGTTACGTAAACCGGTTTCGATGTCAAAATCGACTATCCTACCATCTGGTGGTGCTGACAGCAATACATCGCAGCCACCGTTTAAAGCCCAACTGAAAAAGCTGGATCCTACCAAGCGAGCTCCTGCCCAGCCGTTGAAGCAAGAAGAGAACACGGGAGGCATTATTGACTTCAAATCACGATTACGCAAGGTAGATCAAAATAATGCAGATGTGTCGAGCAATGGTAGTGGCGGTGGCGATCACAGCGAGTCCGGTTCGATAGTCGACAATAACAACAAGCACCATTCGGGCAATAGTATTCACAATAACAATAATATTAATACGACCAGCTCGAGTAACAGTAGCAACGGTAACATATTAAACAATAACGACAATTCGGCATCGTCTTCGTCATCGGAGAACGAAAACCATCGGTCGCAGAAAAAAGGAGAAACGACGATGATGGTGGTGCGCAACGGTGGTACGGGTATGCTGTCGGGAAAGAATAGTCATGATCCGGTTGGAAATAACAAGTTGCTCCTGGAGAACAACGAGCTCAATTCGCTAAAGTTGAAAAAGACCACCACCACCTCCCCATCGACGATCGTGACGGGTTCGGCCCCGATCGATAGCAACAAGGTGATCGAGCTGAAAAAGACTGAAATAAAGATCGAGCTGAGCGACGATCGCAAGCGCGAAAGCCTGGAAGGGAACTCGCTTAAGGTGGACAGCGGTGGCGGCAGTGGCGATAATCTCTCTACTGGCAGCAGCAGTGGGCCCGGTGGCGAAGAAGGTGACGGGAAGCGTAAAAGCACCGGCAGTATTAGCAGCCTGAAGAAGCTGTGGGAAGCAAAGGAATCACCGAGTGATCCGTTGAGCGCGCAGTTGAGCCCTAAGCTCGGTACGAAAAGTGCGGCGAATATGGTTCCGAAGATAAACAACAATATCGAAGCGGACGATGGACCCGTTGGCACGGGTGGAGCCAACAATCACGAACAGCAGCATGCACAGCCAAACGCAGGGCCGCAGGGTATCTCAACTGGAACATTGGGAAGCGTTGGCAGCAAGAAACCGGCCGTTCCGATGAAACCTTCCAAGTTTTCCTCCATTTATGCGACTCCGGTACAAACCATGATTCAATCGACTACGTCCTCGTTGAGTGGAACCTCTGCCTACGCCAAATCCAACGACGCCACGACGAACAGCAGCTCCAGCTGTACTCAGGCGTCGGATGCAAAATCGTCCTCGCCAGCAGCTGCTGGGGTACCAGCACCCGCAGCACCAGTGGCAACAGGTGGACGTGAGAATATTTTGGATCTGCTACAATCGTTGCAAACTGGGTTGAAGGTGCCGGTTGCCAACATTTCCGCCACGCAGTGGCTAGCGCTGAGCGATAGGTTGCATTCGCTGCAGTCCTGTTGCGTCACGTTCGCCGACAACGAAAGCCTACCGCCACACGCCAAATTTCATTTCCGGGAGCTAGTCACGCGGGTCGAGAATCAGGCACGGTCACTGCGCTCCGCCGGCAACAAAAACGTCCAAGACAACGAAAAGCTCGTCCAGGAGGTCGGCCAATCGCTGAAGCAGATATCGAACGCACTGCACAGGTAATTTCAAGTCAAGTTGGTTGATTTCGATGAGCAATTTTAGTAGGTGATTCGTAGTTCCGATATGATTACGTTTGAGATGCTTCTTTAAGCGTCTTCATTGTCCGTTCACTCCACCCTGTGGTAGATTTGATTACATTCAGTTCCTTCTACATTGCTCGGATACTACCACGTTTCCAGGAGCATTGTGACAATCGAGTTTAATATTTTTGAGTAAATACCGCCCTGATAGGTAACACATTCAACCATTTGAGTTATACGCCATTTGAGTTGCTATAAAATATAATAATTAGTTTGATGGTGGTTATAGATACAGGTTCATTCAATAAAAGGCCCCCTTGTGTAAAGTTTAGTTGAATATCTGCATCAGGCTTTATATAGGTTGTCTGCATTCGGCTACATTATTTTGTGGAATGCGAAACAACGCAACATTTGCGGTGTTACACTCACACAGGAAGGATGTACGCTTTAACTAGGACTGAAGACGTACGTCGTCCCGATTTTATTAAATACCTTATGCATTTGTGTGTGCGTATGATTGATTCAAAGACATTGAAACCAACCAAAACTTTTGAAACAGATAAAAATCATACAGTTAACAGTTTCAGCAATAGTGCGAAACTTGCATTATATAAAAGCAAATACATCCATCCCGGCGAGGAACGATTCAACGAATAGTCATACAGTCTGTCGGTACCGTGGTTTGAGCATTCAAGAAAAATAACACGCTGTGGAAACGGGGAAGCTGATAAAACCTAGTTTGCTAACTGGCGGAAAGAGGATAGTCGGTGTGTGAACGATTGGATTGTAGCACGTACTATGTGTCGACACTATAGCCCACACTCATAATATTATGCTCAATAAAAATGCCAAAAACTGCGAACAAATTAAAAATGTGGCACGCTTTCAGTAAACGAAACACCTGTACTTTCATCCCTCTCTCAGTTTGCCTGTTTCGGAATTTGTGTGACGACGCAATAGAGAAGGGTGTAGCTTTACTTTTAACCTAGCCGAGGTTGTGTATCGCCTCTTCGGTTAATGAAAGTCCAGTAGTAATTTACGTTGTGTATTGTGAAAATGGGAAACGCAGGGATTTATGTATCGATAACGTTTTAAAGAAGTTTGTGTTTTTGATTGCGAAAAACGAACAGCTACCGACAACAGCTATATGCGCGGGGCAGAAGAGAAGTACCACACATGCTATACCGATGCGTATGTAATGAGTTTTAATGCATTGTTAGTGGTAATCATAAATCCGGAAAACATACACAAACACACTATTGCTCGGCTTGAAGCCAGCGAGACCGTAGAAGACTGTAAAACGTTTAAGTTTCTAAACAAATGGAGAAAATTGTCGCACGCGCCGTGGCTTACGCTGATAATCGACTGTTGATGCTGAAGGACCATTTGATAATTAGTGTTGAAGATTATAGTTTTCAACGGAAAACACTCTTGCGACTGTGAACAACATATGTATCGTATAATAGTGTGACGCGACCGAGCAGCGTGATGCGCTTGGTACAAATACCAAAAAAAGAGAAGATATATCATAAACAACGGATAAAGGGTCCCGTTAGCATTGGCAGGTCTTTAGTTGGGCAAGGAAACCGTATTTGTTTGTGGCAATAGTCGCTGAAGTTATTCAAGAGACTAATCAGACGTGTGAATTGCAATAAACCAGAATCAGACACATATTTTTAATCCATTGTTAAGCCAAAGAGCTTAAGACTTTTTTTCAAATATTCGTTTTCATAAATCGATGGTTTGCTTGAAAGCAATATTTTTTGTGGCTGCATTTTATGATCAACGTAATAGGGAATGCTTTCAATCTAAGTTTAGTTGATGTTTAACTTATTTTATGTAACGCTCTATACCAGGGATGGATCTAAGCTTAGATTAAATATATTTCCAAACGCTTTTTACTCCATGAGGCAACCGTGTGAGGAGTGAGCTTGAGCTGTTGGGTGTATGTTTTCTTCATTCGCGATATTCTGGTCAGATTAGTATATCGCTAGGCTTAGTAGCAGCTCGTGTGAAGTACGACTATGGTCGAGTAATTATAAATCCAGCTGCTCTCCCTTGTGTGCATTAGATATACCACTGACGCACGTACACTGCAAAATGCTAGTCGTAAATGGTTATATTATTATCATTAGATTTTAACGTATTCGTAAAATAAAACAGTGTGCAGAAGAAGTGTAAAGCGTTCGGAGGCAGGGAAGAAAATGCGTGTCAAGGAAATGGGATCCTCTCGATCCTGTGGGTTTTATTTTTGTATTTTAGTTGGAATCGTAAATCTCGTTAAACTTCCATTTTATTGTAGGAATTAGGAGTAGGTTTTATGGAACACCAGCACACCAGCAAATAGTGTGCGCGAAACGAGTATGTAGGGTGAAGTAATCCGTTCACGAGCCGTCAGTTTCAATTTTTATTACAAACCAATGGTGATAAAGATATGGAATGGTGAGCATTCAGTCATAGTAGCAATCTGCTAGTGATTTATATGGTGTGTTAATATGTCCAATATTGACTACTCTATACCTATTCAAACCATATGACCCAACCGGTAACAAAAAAAAAACACAATAACAAAATAAACAAAATATTGTCTACTATACCGTATCTCTCTACGCGAATGCATAACCTACAAATTATACACATTTTTGTGTTCTCTGACAAAGGTAATTCATTGAGAACCAGTGGAGCAGTAGTGTCGAAATCAAAAGATAAGGAAAATACCATGCGATGCAAAATTGTACATCATTAATCAAAACGAGTAAAAATTTAATCCTATTGTGTATGCGTAGTAGGATGGCGCTGATTGCGGCGATAGCGTCAATAGCGATCATTGTAATACAAAACCAGAGACGCAAGAGGCAAAAGAGACGCGACGTCGTGAATGTGCAGAATTGAATCAAAACAAAATCGTACGGCGGAACGTGTGAGACCATAAAATATACATATATACATACATATATTCTTATATTTTTAAAAGGCGTGCAGCACACTCGAAACGCATGATCTTAAACCCAGAGCGGTCAGGAGCCATCTTCATTCATACCACACACATACATTCAAATATTCATGGAAAAATATATATACAATTATATATATACACCTACATTAAAGACATGTCATGCATATTGAATACCTTATGATAATACTTCACTCATGAGCAAGAATAACAAAACACAATCTTTAAACTCCTTCAAACCGACAAGCTTGTGCGTGAAACGAAAATGGGATATTATTATGAGTACATATGAAACAGAAAACAAAAACATGATTAAAAAACGAAATCAATGATTAGCAAACAAATTGTAAAACCTAAGACGTGTACAGTGTTTCTTTTTGTCCATGAAAGAAAGCGAACAATAAACGATCATCGCATGAAATATGAAGCTTCGATTGGTAGGTTAATTGAGCATGATCGATAATTTCTTCATAATAATATACATTATGCAGAGATAGTTTGTAACTGTTAGTGAGGATTTTGCAAAGAGGAATTAACTGTATTCATTCCAACTAGACTGTGTTCATCAACTTTGCGCTAGAATGGAATATTCACGGCTCGGGAGATAAAAATAACCAAACCAAATCTTGGTACATGCTGGTGAAAAAAAGGATGAACAATTTAGATCTTCGTCTGGCATTGATCGAAGAAATAAATTATTAAATCCCGTCGTTCCTTTGAATGCCTGTTTGTTTTTATAAGAGAATGATTTCCTCTGATAAAGCTAAGATGTCTTCCTTCGGGAATGCGAACCTCTTCATACTAAGGGCCTACTATCTATTTCGATACTGCCGTAGTGTAGTTGCTACCAATATGTTTTCCATGCTATGCTCTCTGGATCTGGGAGTCGTTTTTTGTTTTCATAAAGTAGAAGATGGGATCGATCATTGGGTAATGTCGGATTCTTACCGGCTAAACGCCACAGCTTTTAGCCTTTTGCCAAACATTTCCAGATTACGAACGATATTGATTCATACGCGATGATATTGGAAATGAGTGGTATAAACGATTTTTATCGTAGACGACTCGTCACGGCAACGTATCGAAAAGCTAATGAAGCTCTTCCAGCTTCAAATGGTGATCTACTGCATGCAGGGATGGCATGTTCCTCTATAAGAGATTTCTCTCTACATTAAAATCGGTCAACACCGCAGTAATCTTATGCCAAAAACCAGTACCGATTACAAGATTGGTGATATATGCTAGCAGCTGATCGGACATCCTACAGGTCGATAAAAATATTATAATATTTTTTTTATTCGATCCACATGGAAAAAAGAGGTCTATAATTATGGATGATTATGTTTATTCAAAACGATATTTAACAAAACAAAAGAATTAATAATATAACAACTATAAATGGGTATTAGGCACCTTGCTGGTGGATCACGGGGTGTGTCTGTTGATGTCCCTTCTGCTCGGGTTCTTCCTTCTTCAGACTTTCTGGTTCCTTTCCTTCAGCGTCTTCCGCTTCTTCTTGTTCCACGGGTTTCGTTTCATGCTTGGAACTTTCCGTCTTATGGTGATTATCCGGTTGATTCAGATTCTTCAATATCTGATCCACCGGCACAGGTCGCACAAAGTGAGGTCCGTCTTTGTCGTCGTTGCCACTTGACGGAGCGCTCGTAGTGGTACGTTTGGGTACAACCGTAGCTGCACTGCTGGCAGGCACCGCGGTGACCTCAACTTCGCGCTTACTACGCGTCGTACCGATCGGTGTTTTCACCGAGACGGGACTGGAAGTGGTGCTGCTTGTAGTAGTGCTGCTAGGCTGTTCCGTCGTCGTAGACGGCTGATTGCGTCGGAATGCGGGCTGCTTGGCGGTGGTGGAGGTAGCATCAGATTCGTGCTCTACGGAGCGCTTCGGGTGGTTCTTTGACGGCTCCGGTGTAGTAGAGCTAGACGATTCGGCCTGCTCGTTCTTCGCTACTTCCACACTGAGCTTCACTCCGGATGCCGGCACTTTTTGGATGTGGCTTTCGGTGCTGGTGCTTGTGGCGATCGTTGAAACTTCCTTTACATCGGTTGGTTTAGGATCACTGGCCACTTCCGGATTGATTGGAGAAGGACGGGGTAGTTTGGAGGCTACGTCCTCCACCGGTAATGCGAGGCAACTCGCGGTGAGCAATGCGAAAACGCAGATCTAAAATTGAAGTAAGAACAAATGTAATGAAGCTCTCGCTAAGATCGCCAATCCGCGAAGTGTAGATAAAAGAAGTAAACTTACAAATTTAATCATTTTTGTTTCTCAAAAGCTTGGCTTCTGGCAAACTGGCACGAGTGCAAATGATCGTGGATTGTGGGCAAATGTTCGCTTTTATATATACATCGTGAATTTTTAACGCATGTGTATGCCAGCACGCTATTCGCACCTCTACATTTCCACGGCAAGGATGACAGTCTCGCAGCGGTAGAAGTAGAAGAATTACCCTGAATTGATGTGTACTTAACTAATTCGCGTCTAACATCGGACGCGACACGCCGACGACGATCTCATCTTCTTGCAATGCGCCTCGAGGGCAGATAAGTGAAAGAGTAAAACACGGCCGATTATCACTTCCTTGCCCCTCGGTGGTAATCGATGAGTAAGTCGAATCTGCTCGATGTCGATTGTTTGTTGTCCCCTCCTCACTCGGAGGTCACAATACTCGCTCGTGTTTGATTCGGATTTGTGTTTTTTTTCTTTTCTCTATAACACAAAACGTTTTGACACATTTTTTATTCTTATGTAATAGTTTACGATAGCACCTGCGAACCTGTTGTGGCAATTGCGACATTATTTCGCTTTATCCCACAATTTTTTTGCATTCGTCACTGTTTTGGTGCTTGCTTTTCACCTTGAAAGTGTGGTAAATTTGAGTAACATTGTATTTCATCTTTCAGCATAGCAAATGCAACTAGGCCAATGAATCCTGTGAGGAGCCAATGAATGAAACAGTGAGGAGCTATCAGTATGACTTTGAAAGGTGACATTTTAAAATTAGTAATTAACAACTCTGATTAGTTTGCTTGATTTGATTGGTTGTTGAAACTTGATGTGATGTTTCAAAGAATTATTAGAAAGAGCGTTTTAAGTTAGTTAAAGCCATTTTGAAATTATGAACAATAGTATTTGCTTTGAAAAAATATTTAAACTGTTCCTTTTCAAGTCTTCAAATTTATACTAGACATTAGGAAGAGCCGAGTTCTTAATTGGGTTAGTTTTTATAATATTATTCAAGGTAAGTTTATTGCAAGCTAATGTATCAGGTAATAATGCAAGGTAGTATATAGTAGTTTCGTGTTTTTAAAATCAATCACCATGTATTGTACAAACCCTCAAGCAATAATTATTTTTTAATACACTAAATTACACCATAGCTATGAATAACAATACAATAAATAGCAAATAACACTCATACACCCACCACACTTCCCCGCAAGGGGTTAATACGGCCTGTCCGTGATAAAAAAATAAACAAACAAACAAACAAACACCATGTATTGTATTTAAAATGGTGCACGTTTTGAATATGAAATAGTTATTAAACCCTGTTTATTATTTTTCGCGTCCAAACGCAGCATATTAACCGTTTTGTGAACTTTTATTCATTCAAACTCTTTCCGAGCATTTTTAATATTAAACAAATCCATTTACCTGAGATGAGATTGTAACAAATTTTTAAAAGGTTAGCTTTTTATGTTATGCTTTTTATTTTAATTTTAATGCCACGTTGATAATCAAACACTATAGCACAAACCATATTGCATGTTTGAGGACAGTGTAAACATACAGCTTTAAAATTCACTTGTTGAAAATGATAAATTCTTACAGGCTTGTGAATATATAGGATATATTGTGGATTTACTTAGTCTACAAATTGAAACATGTTGTACTCTACACTAACAATCATGCATGTTAACTCGCATATATTTCGTGAAAAGTCGTCTAAAAATTTTGTTTAACTTATTATACGAATGAGTCATAGACCGCATGGACCGACACTGTTAGTGTATAGTGTAGTGTAACTTATACTATGTTTCGATTTTGGCGGGAGGATAGGTAACAACTTAGGTAAAGTTATGCTGAAGCAAACAATTCTCGTACATATTATGGATTAGCTTATTTGGAACTGGAACATTAGATTAGATATATTATTTTGTTCATGGCTTAGTTTAAGATGTTTTAATTAAAATGTAACTTTGAGAATTCTTCCCTCGATGAAAGGATATCTCGAGTTATTGTCCACAAGATTGTTGCGTATTTGTCGGATTTAGATTGGAAATATAGTCTAGTTTGTATGTTTGCCGAATTTTCAATCCTTCCATAAATCGCGGATGTCACGCTGTAACTGAACTATAACCGCACTTGATAAAATTAGCAATTTTACTATTTTTCAAAGTTTTACACTACTTTTTCTAGATCAGAAGGATTTTTACATACTAAAACAGGCACATTGATCATGTTTATTCACTTAAAGTTTATTTTTATCATCATTTCACGAAAATCATTGCAATACGAAATTCTTGCATTTTTTATGTATTTTTGTTCTAATAAATAGGTGCGATTATAGTTATGCTACGTATCGTATTAAGAATTTATATACTGTACAGCATATATTGCCACTAACTTCTGAATAGCGATTTTAGTATGCTCCGAGGTCCTACCTCACAATCTAACTTACAGGGTTTACCACAGCCGGTGACACATATTGCACACTTTTTTGGCAGTGAGTATGCAGATTGTTTCAAAAAGTGTGCAGTATGTGTCACCGGTTGTGGTAAACCCTGTATCGTCTGACACCAGATTCAGCGACGGTGCCAGCTAGTATTCTAGTTTTTACGCGACAAATATTAAATATAAGTACCCCGCCTAGTAAAAACATCCTCAGTAGTGTTTGGTATACTAAATCAGTCTACTAACCCATAACACGGCAGGCTAGATTATGTAGATCTTTACACACACAAAAATGAAGAATAAATTTGTAAATCAAATAACTAGCAAATATGCGTTTTTGCAACGTATGCTTCTGTGTATTTTAAAAACATTTAAGTGTACCAAAAAACGTCAACAATAATCGATCAAAGGTCACTTCGGTTTATTCCGTGCTGATGGCTTAAACCTTCTTCGCTGGATTCGCAGTCGTCGGGGTGGGAGTCTGCTGGCTCACCGGAGCTGGCGCCTTGTTGCTGGCAGCAGGGGTCTTGGAAGCCTGGTCACGGTTTTGCTTGGCAGCAGCTGGACGGTTTTGCGATTTCCTCTGCTGAGTGTTGGAGCTGGACTTGGTGGCTGGTGCCTTGGACGGTGCGTTGGTCGCGGGACGGGCAGCGGCGGCCGGTGCAGCGGGTGCTACGTCGCGCTTGGTCTTCGGTGCCTGACCAACGATGGCCGGAAGAACGGACGGCTGTTTCGGATCAACGGTCGCCGTTTTGGGGGCTGCAGTAGTCGAATGTCCAGCTTCAGTATTCTTCGGTGCATCGCGCTTGTGCTTGTGGGCCGGCTGTTGCGGTTGTTGCTTCAGTTGGTGCTGCTGCGGTGCCTGGGCTTGGTGATGCTGATCGTGCGGCTGCTGCTGCTTCAGCTGATGCTGCTGAGGGCCCTGTGCCTGGTGGTGCTGTTCCTGGGGATGCTGTTGCTTCACCTGTTGGCCACGATTGTCATGCTGCTGGGCAGGCCCTTTCTTGTCTTCGGCGGCCACCAGAACGATGGCTGCGCACAGTAACAGGATCATCTACATTTCGATTTGGGAACATGCAAACACTTACATTAATACCTAAATGCACGGAACTTAACTGCACTGCCAAACTTACGGAGGTCTTCATTGTTTCGCGTGTAAAGGACAAAATGCGAATGCTATGCTTATCACAAGCTGCGTGCCATATTTATACGACAGCCAATAAAATGGGCAGATCAGTAATCTCTAGTATTAAAACTGGTTCTTCTTCCAAGACGCTGATATGTATACATCACACTTAATCATGCGCGAGTCGCACGGCGATGGGGATTTGAGATAAACAAATTAAGAAAGACTCGATAATTGCTTACGAACATAAACAACACATTTTTAAACCTGGAGAAAATGCCACCCTCGTGTAGACCGCCCGATACCAAGTCCGTCCGATAGCTTTCAGCGGTCACAAAAGCACACATTCGGTGGATAACAGTAAAGTTAAATTTGCAATGTTGATTCTACTGAAATGTTTAGATTCGTTAAGTGCCAAACATATGTCGGTGTAACTGGGGAAATGAGATAGCCTGGATAATATGGATATTTCATTTCTATCCGTATTTTAATTGATACTAATTTGGCAGTTAACTTGAAATTGTAGCCTCTGAGATGGTTGGTTACATAAGCTTCAGATAAATTGGGCAGTCTAATTTAATTTATAGCAATCGTTATGTTGGTTATGACCACCCAGTTTAGTGACCGTATTGGATTTGTTTACTAGGAGAAACGATGCGTTCCAACCTTGGATGGTGTCAATCTGTTTAGGTAGAGAACGTATTTTTCGGCCTTGCATTGCAAACGTTTTCCAGAGGCTATCACTACGGAAACATGCTATAATAATATCATTGAACAAATGGATGTACTATAATATGAAGTATAGTAACAAGATTATGTGCAGGACACATGGACTATGTTTTGCTTTTGAAAGTCTACTCTAGGATCGTAAAATCAGTAACAAACGGTAAGCAATGTTTTTAATCAAATTTAGACTCAAAACGTTTAACATCTTACAGATCCAAGTCAGTTAAAGGAAGTAGACGATTTATCTATTTAGTTTGTAAACTGTTTTTCAAATCAATGAATCAAGTATGATGAATTATAAAGATCCACATATTCATGTTAAATATGCGAGGCGTACCATTTGGACCCAAGTGAGGTATGTACTCAAATTGAGAAACACGGAACGAGATTATTTTCTAAAGTTGCATGTTTTCTCGATGTTTTTATATTTTTTTCTAAAAGTTTTCTTCACCTTTTAAGAACCATAGACGGGTTTTAAGAACCATGGGAGGGTGTCCAATTATATAATTTTCTACTTATTTGTGGACATAACTTTCTTGAATTTTCTTTAAGTGTCCAGTAACTTTTTTAAAATGGAAATTGATCAATTTGTCCAATCAAACAGTTCCGTTCTAGTCTCCTTTCAAGCTACCCAAGATACATTCGGAACGACAAACAAAAAAGTTGATATAACTATTACGAATTAGGTCTATTAGGCTATTCTATATGGAACTATTAGGAATGAAATAATGATAACTTGAACTCAAACCTTGACAAAATCGGTGTATAATATATAAGAAATTCATTTATTGAGAATGGTTGCTCATCAAACACGGTTAGTTTTCAGATAGTCATCATCTTCCACTTTTGCTAATCGCGTTTCGAAAAATTCTTGTACTGTGTCGGTGTTCCATTTCGTAATGGAAAGCGTTTCCTTTACGTTGCCCTGCTCGTCCATTAGTTTCACGATAGGATCCAAACCGCGTACGTACTTTATGGTGAGGTTGGGAAACTTTGCCGGACGATCGCTCTTGATGAATGCTTGAATCTGCGGGTAAGCTCCAAACTTGCATGTACACACCTCCAGCACTGCCGTCGGATACACTTTCAGCTTCGTATCAGTAGCGGCGTCTTTTTGGCAGCATTCAAGACAGTGCTCCCTGGAACAAGGGATAGGGAGTATTGAATGCATTTATTTGAAGGAAACTTCTCTGCTCTAGGCACTTACTTCAACTCTATCAATCCATAATCGCTCAGGCTATTGCATGATGAACAAAATAGCTGTGCTTTGTTGAGGCCTAGCTTCCGGCAATCTTCGGCGGAAAACTCTGCAGTAATCTAAAACCAAGAAACGATCAGGACGGTGGTGTTTAACGGGTACAATAAGAATTGTCTTACCACAGCTAGTAGCGGAAATACGAAGCACCAAACGATTAGAGCCCTCATTGTACCGATAATAGAATATGTTTTATTTTCCGGCGCAGAGTTTATCTTGTTGCTACACGTATGTAATCAAATTGTTTATGTTTTTTTGACAGAGACAAGCTGGTTTGCTGTCACAGTGACATTTGCAAAAACGTAAATAAAAATAATTCGGCAAAAGTTCTACCGCAATTCTTCGGGAAAATGATTGTTCAGCATTTGTTGTTAAATTTACGGAACAATTTGTGTCCTATTCGTAGTGTAAGCAAACAATCATGTGCGCTAGCATCAACAGTAATGTATGTAGTGAAATCTACATTCAGAAGACATGTTTTTCATCCTGAATTCTCCACCTTTTTTGCAGCCGACGAACGCTTTCCTCTTCATCTGTTTTGTGCCGCAAAGCTGTGATAAAGCGAGAAGAATATTTTCTGAAAAAGGATAATATACCAGCAGGATTTAATATCATTTACCGTGCTCCAATGGAGTACTATCTCATGAGTAAGTAATTCTTTACGCACCTATCGTTCTATCGAGAGTGCCTGAACGCACAAGCTTTCATACATTTCTTTTTTGAATGTTTTTTGAATGAAAGTTGCGGTTTTCGCGATCATATATAACAAAATAACAAATATAACAAATATAAAAGCGTCTAATTTGTAATTGAAAACCTCAACAAAGTTATGGTTTTTTGTCGAAATTTTCCAAGAACCGAATCAAAACAGATCAGCGGTATGTTCACTTGGCAACACTGTCTCCAATGGCATATTTGCACGTGCTAAGGCCATCTGGTGGTTGGTGTTAAAACTAGTGATGACATTCCAAAGTGCTTCCCAAGACCAAAACACGATTGGAGTTCGCGGAGTGTTTACGCAATTTTTGTGTTGCCTTTAGTTGTACGAAAATTGGACTGAAATAAAGATTTAACCGAAATGTTGTCCGGTTGCGAAAAGCTACGACCACTTCTGGGAGGTAAGTCATGGTCTTGAAGTGGTTCAGTGTTGTCGAGACTAACTTTTCTAACTTTTTGGCAGGTTTGTTGCGTGGTCAGTTCGGTCAACAAATAGCCGGTATGAAGTTTTTTGCTCCCCCTATAAAATACGACAGTGAGTATTATCGGGCAGCACTAGGAAGAATCAATGATTAACGCGCATCTTTTTTGCTTCAGACATTCAAATTCCCGAGAAACCCAAGCTTCGATTTATGGACAAAGTTCCGCAATTGCCAAGCAACCTGCGTGCACCAAAGATGCAGAAAAAACTGAAATGGATGCGTGGTCCCGAGCTGGTGCACAACTCCCTCGTGCACAAGCAGTACGGAATAGTGGCCACAGGTGGTGGCCGGTTGAGGTGGGGCCACTACGAAATGTTGCGTCTCACGATCGGTCGCAAAATGGACACAAGCCGCATGTTTGCGATTTGGCGTATCGAGGCTCCGTGGCAACCAGTGACAAAGCAAGGTCAGGGACAGCGGATGGGTGGTGGCAAGGGTGCGATTGATCACTACGTGACACCGGTGAAGAGTGGCCGCGTGATAGTCGAGCTGGCGGGAGAATTGGAGTTTGTCGAAGCGAAACAGATACTGGACATTGTTTGTCCGAAACTACCCTTCAAGGCGATGGTAGTTTCGCAAGAGATGCTGGAAAACATGAAGGCAGAGGAAAAGCGACTGGAAGAAGAAAACCAAAATCCTTGGAATTTTAAGTACATCGTGCAGAACAACCTCGGCGGCTGTCACCGATGGCTTTCGCCGGTAGATCACAAGTGGTTCGGAAAGTATAATTAAATGGTGGCATACCGACAATAAAACCACAATTACAGTAGCACTCAATCGAATCTATTCATAATTTTGCTTAGCGAGTTCGGGATTAAACTGTGAATTATACTTTTGTCGTGGCATCGCATTTTGTGGCGCTACTTTAGGCTTTGGTGCAGGCTCCGGATCACCACGAAGCCTTGCTAACATTTTATCTGTTCTTTCCTTTTCCTCCTTTTCCCTAGCGATGCGCTCCTTCCTCATCTGTTCCAATCGGGCTTTTTTGGCTTTAATTTCTTCCTCGTCTATACTGTCGTCTTCATCGGAGCTGGAGCTGCTTCTACGTTTCTTTTTTTTACGCTTTTCCTTCTTTTTTTTCTTATCACTGTGTTTTTTGTGTTTCTTTTTTCTTTTTTTCGAATGACGAGTGTCCGCAGAGCTTTCACTTAAATTCCTTTTTCTAGACTCTTTCTGCATAGTTTGCCCAATTAATGGTACATACGAAGTTTTCAATTGCTCTGCGATAGCACTACCTGAAGCATTGGACTGAGTAGTTTCCGCTTGTTTTGACGTCGAAGTGGACGACGGTAGTACGGTTTTTGAGCTCGGAACGTACCGCCGGATAACGTTCAAAGGATCATTATAGTTTTTCGACTTCAATCCGACCTCTACAGGCTTTCCATGCTCATCGAGGTTTTCGGTCCGTTTTGGGGCCGTATCGTACCAGTCTCGTTTGCCCAGAGCTTCATTTGTATCTTGACCTAGATATGTTAGGTAGCCTATCTGTTTCTCGTACTTTTCCTGTTCCTCCTTCTTTTCTTTTTCGTGATCCTTATTACTTCGCTTCACACCGTCATGCTTTCCTTCCTCGAGCTCGGCAAAGAAGTTGACGTGCTCTTTCTGAGCCACTCTGGTGTTTATTTCCGTTTCACTGGCAGTGTTCTGCCCACCGCGAGCCTTCTGTCGAAGCAAATTGATGCGTGCCTCTTGATCAGCCAACGCAACTCGACGCAGTCGTTCCTTTTCTTCCTCCGCTGCTTTAGCTTCATCTCGGCGCACTCGGGCAATGTTATCCTTCGTCCGAACGTGCCATCTAAAATGTACATGCCAGGCGTGTTAACAGATTGCAGCATATTGTTTCTATTAAAACGAATTTCAATGATAAATTACCTCTTTTTCGGCAGAATATTCATTGTGTTTAGATACAACAAAGCTAATTTGTTTACCAAATTGTATATTGTTTCTTCACTTTCGTTACGATTGTTTACAAATAAAAGAGTTATGTCAAAAGTTGTAGCTGGCGCAGGTATTCAGCGGTGTAGTTTACGGGGAACGATCGTTCAAGAACGATTGCTCGTTGTGTCAGGCCCTTTCAACATGAATGGCGTTTTAATTCATTTATAAAAAATGGATGCTTGGGCGCTCTCGTAAATTCATCGGTGTTCATTTTCCATTCATTCCTATTCATGTTGGCTCATTCCACTTTATTTCATGCAATTTTTAGTTGCATGGGTCTGCAACGAAATTCACGAAGCTTCTGGCTGTTATACCAGTGTAAAAAAAAAACACAATTTTCATGGTGTACCACGATCGATCGTGTCGGGTTTGTAAGGAGCGCTCACTTACTCCTTGAGCAACTGCAGAGAATCGATCGATCGTTCGTGGTTTGTTTTTGCACGGCTCCAGGTAATAGATGATTAGTTTTATTTATCGCTGGTACCAGAAATAAGGAAATCTTTTCTTCAGGGTCGAATCTATACGATACGGTAAAGGTGCGATTACTTATGGAAAGCCTGAGGTGTAGCTTACGGCGAACGATCGTTCAGGAACAATCGCTCGTGATGAACTTAACACCCTCAAATGAATTGTATAACAGCTCTCGAGATTTGTATAACCCAATTTTAAACTTACGTCAATGCTACGGCTATGTATAATTGCAGTGTTATACAGGAGAGCATAAACATTTATTTGCTACATATTTTTCCTTAATTATGTTTATGATGATGGTTTACCATGCAACGACCGGTTTTAACAATTTTTTTAAGGTATGTCAAAGACAAAAAACAATAGACTTTTATAGAGCACCTAAATGCAGGTCCATATACTTGTTTTCCATATGCGTATTCCACCTCGAAGTATGTTATGTTTGAAGCTTGAATTGGTGTGCTTCGACACAATCACTCCAGCAATGATCCAGTAAAGATTGTTTCAGTAGAATCAAATTATTTTACATGAATTACATGTGCACAAATTTACTTCCTTGTTCTTCCTAAGAAACTCAACCTAAGAAACTCTTACTTCCTAAGAAACTCAACCACGTATTAACCGTTTTTCTCAAGCAAGTCTTGTAATTTCAATACAAATTATAGCGCGTTCCGAACCAATTCATTAAAAAAATGTCTAGAGCGAGTTAACAATTTGTAGTATTTATGGATATTTGAAATCATTTCTGTTTTCAAACCGTAAAACGCATCATCCATTACCAGGCGCCGTGTAAAAACAAACCACGAACGATCGATCGATTCTTTGCAGTTGCTCAAGGGCGAGGGTCACACGAGAATTTTTGGTTTGGACGTCCACGTGAGGTAGGTTAGGGTCTTTTCGAAGGTAGCCGATCTACCTCTATGCAAGCGTAACAGGGTAGGCATATCGTACCCGAATCCTCTGCACGCTTCACTCCTACGAGATGAAAGCTAGGCACTCTGAGCGTACCCATTTTTTTGTGAACAAAAAACCCTCAAAATTATCTCACCAATACATAAACATCTCTCACGTGAGCGCTCTTCGGGTTTTCTCTTGGCTTCGTTATCCGTTCTACCCCACAACAGCGGAACCAAGTGGACGTCCACCTACTTCGTTTTGTATGACTTCGGGTTTGTGGGCCTGTGTCTGACGTCTCGCAAGGAGTAACTGGAGCGCTCCATACGAACCAGGAACGATTGCTCGTGGACCATCATAAAAAAACAGTGTTTTTTTTACACTGGTATAACAGCCAGAACCTTGGTGTATTGCGTTGCAGACCCAGGCAACTAAAAATTGAATGAAATGAAGCAGAGTGAACCAACATGTATCAGGAATGAATTAAAAATGACCACCAATGAATTTACAAGAGCGCTCAAGCATCAATTTTTTTCATAAAGTGAATGAAAACGCCATCCATGTTTAAAGGGCCTGACACAACGAGCAATCGTTCTTGAACAATTGTTCCCCGTAAACTACACCTGAGTGTAAATGTCTACGACAGATGCGTTAGTTTTGTGATTCATATGATTTTTTTTCGAAGAGATCGTGACAAAACTGAAAAAACTCTACACCAACCGTATTTCGGTTTTTAGCAAGCGTTCCGAATGTTTGCATCCCACGAAACAAGAAGGAGATGACTTTGTCAATGTCGCAGGAAGAGTCAATTGGCACTGCGAATATTTTTAATCGAACAAGCTAACCACTGATCAATTGAGAAGTTTTGTTTTCATATGCGGACTTCGTTCATCACCTCTTCGAAGGTACCGCTGCAATTATGATCGTTTGCTCTGAGCTCTTGGGAGCAAATGCATATTTATTTTGCTGGTCTAATGAACGGTCAACTCTTTAGGGTAGTAGTTGACGTTCATTCACAGTAGTAGTTTTGGAGTACAGTTTAGAGTGTAACTTTGTGCAGGCGTTTTAGAACTTCAAAACCACAATTGTTCCATCAGTTCAGTTTTTATCGTTTTGTTGGAAAACGGCATTCAACAGTTGCGCTCTCCACTGTATCATCCATAATCGAACGGACGAGAAGAACAATTGTTTGTTGTTGTTTGATGTTTTATAGTGCCTTTGAGCCACTGGCTGCTTTCGCCTCTAAAACAATTTGTTGATATTCTGAAGACAACGTGGAAAATAATGAAAGAGAGGGAAAACACCTCCAATACACTTCAACCTTTACTCGAGTCGTGTCTGGGAAATGTACGGGCCTAAGCCGAGTATAGGTTCGGAAGGCAAAATATCTATAGGCAGTAATACTCTCACCACTTTAAGCCTACTACATCCCTATGTTACATAAACAGAGATACCTTGCATAAATGAACATTTCATCACGAAACAGGAAACAGTTCCTTCATGCTTAAACTGTTCACCAACTAAAAAAATTGCACTAGAAGCTCCAGAAATAGAAAATCAATCAATCAAACAGCATTCCGTTCCACAATGGTATCAACAATTTCCTGAAGAAGATAATTATACCTTGATTTAATTCTTCCATTACTTTGAGGTTGAGATCAAGTATTACGATTTTAACACATAACTTGCGGTGTGTAAATGTACGCGCTATGCACCTCGCCATGTAATCGCTCTATATTATTGTTCAATTGTATTCAACAGTAGATTTAAGTCATTTTTACATTTATTTTAATTATGTTAAATGCTTATATTGTATCGTTTTACGTGTAAAATATGGGTGCGGTACTATATGCTGTTTTACATTTGTCAGTAAAGTACTAGGCGTCTCCATTAGGGGAATTTTAATATTCTATTCATCCGTTGACGTTTAACACTTACGGTCAAATGAACCGAATACTCCTTTGGTGCAAATCATGGTGTCAATTGACACCTAGAAGGCTATTTTTGGCAATTGTTGGCCGATTGGGCTGAAATTTTCACCAGTTGTGCGCAAACTATTCTAGTT
>KB672835.1:2208194-2238420 GCA_000349145.1 Anopheles dirus
GAAGCTTAAAGTTGCAAAAGTGTCAATTGACACCAGATTTGTCCGTTAGTGTTAATTGAACGTTTGGTTCTGTGTTGCCCTATGACCTGTTGCAATTACAGTTTTTTTTTTCAGAGAAAAACTCAATTCGAAATACTAACAATCATTTAAATTTTATGATGTATGGATTTTAACCAAACCCACTTGTGTATGTTCGTTAGTAAGTGCATGGTTTGCGCTATTTAATTATCACTGGTTTTTTTCCTTTTCCAGCATGCAATTTTGTAACATCCTTCAGCTTTCTGGCCATGGGTGGCATCTGCGCATTTAGCTATCTGAAGGATTTTCAACATATCGTCGTGCCATTCGAGATTGAGTATGCAACGCTGACAGCAAATGAAACGGATTTGCTGTACTTCTTGGGTTTCTTTTTCCTCACGAACGTCGTGATTCGGATCATGGTCAACCAGTACCCGTTGCGGATTTATAAAAATGAGAAGAAGTAAGTACGATGTACCTACTACAACAGAGTATTGTAATAATAACAAAAATAACATATACTTTCAGATATGTTGCCGTGTTCGAGGGGCAGATTCCGCTGCTCAGCAAACAATTGCCCTTCCAACAGGGAGATGTAGTACCCGTACCGCCGGGAGGCGTTTTACCGTGGCAGGATTCGAGATATAAGATTAACGATAAAAAAGTTCTGCTGTTGGAAGATTATTTTCGCACGCCTTCGGAACTGAACGCCATGATGATACCGGAAAATCCGGAAGATGAACAACAAAACAAACAGTAACGTTGTCCGACTTATGTAGTGTCATAAACAATAAGCTGTTCAGTAGCAAAAACATGTTGAGTTGAAAAAAGTTATTGCAGAATTATCTTCATGTTTATTGCATCCGAACTTGCTCACGTTAACAATAGCTTAGCAATCAGTTCCTGACTCATTTCGTGCTACAGCAACAGAATTTATCATATATTCCTATTAGGGATCCACGATCGCAAACCATAGTATGTTAGACAATATTAATCTGACTAGATAATCGCCGTTTTAGACAGTTTGATAGGGACTAAACTGAGCGAAACAAGAATAGCATCACCATGTTTTAACAACATATTTGAATTGTCAACATCAATAAGATTTTAAATGTTAATATAGTCTGTTCCGCAACTATGTACTACATTACATTCGAATTATTATCCATTTACATTTAAGTCGAACAATATATGAAAAACTATATGTAATGGAAGAACCCTGTACAGAACCCTGTACAGAATTTGGACAGATATTTATTTTGATGTTGAGTCAGTTGTAATCAGTTACCAAGGGAGGTAATTTATTTTTTGACAAATTGCCGAAAGAAACCTATTTTATCGGTCATCTAGCAGCAATGAATCGAGCACAGGATTTCACCAGGACTATTAGGCAAAATCGAAACTTACCTCTCTTATAGAGAAATCAGTCGAAAAAATATTTTTTTAGAATTGGCAATAATAGTGACCGTACACATCAATGTGAGAAAAAAGTAAACTAACAGTGAAAGATAAGCAAATATTTTGTACAGAAACAGTGAACCAGAAAATAATAACATCAAAATTTCTGCAGAAGAACTGCAACTTCTGGTAAAAGCTCAATGCAAAATCTACCGTGGACGTCTCCTGTCTTGAAAATAACGACAAAAACACATTCTATTTTTAGAACGTAGAACTAGAACAGATACCTTCAGAATAAGGGCTTCCCACATAAGCTTTCCAGCGATGTTATTCAAAACAGATGAAGCTTTTACAAATCGGTTTGAAACATGCAAAACATGCCAAACTTGGTAAGCTTACATATGTTCGAACCTCAAATAACGCATCTGGGAGTAAAAATAATGCTGTAATATTTTGCACGCTTGTTAACTAGCAATCCTATTTTCGTTATAATTTTTTTTTAAGCAAATCCATCGCATGATGTGTCACTCCGTACGTCGGGTGGATGTCCACGAACGGAACGCTTCCGACCGATGGAGGCGCTTTTGATGTTTATGTTTTTATCGATCGGGTGGGTGGTAAATACAAACTGAAACCTACCCCAACCGTGAGTGCCAGGGGAAGGGAAGGGCAGCGTGTGAAAGGATCGAACTGCGTTGGATAAGCACAAAGGGCGCGCTGTCGTATGGCCGAGCGACAGAGACCGACTGCGAACGGGAGGACGCGCGCGGTACACTGCGAGCCCGCCGAGGAGATAAACCGCTCGAAGCAGCCCATGTGTGTGCAGCCAGGAGTCTGCAAGAAGACGACAGGACAACAGCGCCCGAACGGTACGTAACGGAGACGGCGGGGAGAACGCACGAGAGTAAGCAAGCACGTCGCACCAGGAGCACGAACAGAAGCAAGAGCCACGGGCCCTTGCCAGAAAGGTGATTTATCTGTTGTAAAATGTGCCAATAAAACGCCATTCTCCTCTGTCCGCTCTATCTCTCCCTTCCCCGTTTGCAGTGATGCAGTGCAGGGCGAGCATTTCCAGTCGATATTCACTGTTCCAGCACGGGTCCACCACGACGAAGCGGATCGTGCTGGGCGGGGGCGGCGGCCCACCAGCGCACCGCTGTCAGCAGTCAGTGTCACCGCGGCCACTGGGGAAGGCGGCGGGCGACGGGTTCAACGTGGATTCTGGCTTCGAAACGTCCGACTTCGATTTTACCGACTTCGCCGAGGAGATGCTGCCGTCGCGCGACTTCATTCAGCCGCTTTCGCTCGAGCAGGACGGTCTCGCGGGCGATGGTCGTGGCATTCCGTTTCGAACCGGCGCCGCCGACAGACGTTGCTCCGGGCTGAGCGCACGCAGAATGTCCGACTGCCCGCGACGGATGCTGAACCTACTGCATGGCGCCAAACATCGTCGGAAGAGCCGCATGTAAGCTCATTTACCACCGTTTAGTGTGTTTGAGTGAAGATTTGCGTGTTGTCGTGCGTGTAGTGCGAATCAGACCCAACGTGGAACAGTAGTGCCGTGCCGTAGAGGAATGTGTCACTTATGTGTAACCTTTTTCGCAGATCGTTCGATTTCTCCAATGATCTCCACCAGGCGGAGAAATCCGTGCAAACGTCCCCCATCAAGCATCCGAACAAGAACTGGCGCTTCGAGGATGCCCGGAAAGCGATCCTGGTGGAGATGGAAGCCGTCGGGCAGGTGCGGAAACCGCACGTCCTGCTGCTACGCTTCCCGGATCCCCATCTCAGCAAAGAAATCGTTCAAGGCTTCTCGGCCAGCATCGAGAATGTGATTTTCCACCGTCCAGCAACGCCAAGGTCAGTGCGGTTCAGTGCATCTTCCCATCCCCAACCCCAAGCCAAGCCAGGTAGATTTGAATAGAAGCGCGCAACGGATATCCTTGGCCCGTGCGGTGGCAAGTTAAACTGCCCGAGGCTAATCGTATTCAGGGCGTCGCTTTTTGTGCACTCCCCTTCTGCCCGGTCTATGATGTTGTGATGTTCTACTTTTAAGTTTCGCCGTGTGTGTTTAAACATGTTTCATCCATTTCTTTTTTTATTGTTTTCGTTCTCTTCATACCCCTCCCCTGAAACAGGTACTGTGTTGTGCACTTGAAGCCGGAAGCGGACGTGGACAGCGTCATGAAGCACATTGCACGGATTCCGTTTGGCGCGGGAAAAATCATGGTCGAGCGGAAGACACGCAACACCGACCAGAAGCCCGTGGTGAGTCTCCTCACACTGCATGCACGCTTTAAATTTGCTTCAAAAATTTCCACGCAAACAGACGAAACACGGTGAAAGCGCGTTTTGGTGTATTTTGTGTTTTTTTTTGTTAACCACGCGCCCTAATGTTTGTTTTGTGAGGGTGGGCTGGTGGGTGCGAGGGTTGGGGCAACAATTTACGACGTGTTTGCCAACGCCAACGATCACGATAACAAATCGTGGCAGCCCCGGCCCAATCACACCGTTATTATATGCTGTGCTCTGCTATGCTATGCTGTGCGCCATAAACTCACAAGTACTACGTTCCATTAAGTGTGATGAAATATAATCGAGCACTTCTTCAGTTCTGCTGAGCAGCCATTATGCGAGACCGGGTACTAGGTTTTTTTTATCTTTTTAAAGCGTTCGATGAGGGAGTTTTTGTGTACGCGTATGTGTGTGTGTGTGTGTGTGCGCGTGCTTTTTTAGTAACACCACTGCTTGCACGTCTCGTAATAACGTTAGCACGTCGCCCGGAGCTAGTGTGTCATAATGACTGTTGAATTCTTCACATGCGCGTGATAAGTTTTTCAAAGAGTGACGATGGTACATCCGATATGTGGTGTTTATTTCGATCAGTACATTATAAAAATTCTGTTATACACCTCCAAAATGAAGATATTGAAATTGACTTTCTATGGCTATTACTACTACAATAGTACTAAAAGTACAATTATTTTGTTTTTGGTACAATTTCACCTCTTCACATGGTTACCTCTGTTGAATCGTTTGAAATTTAAGTGGGAAATTTTTCAGCAAAAAAATCCATGTTTTACCTTTACCTAACTTGGAACTGTAACACTATATTATACACCTGGATGCTGTGAACAAACCGGTTTATTCTTAATCTCTTTTTGATTCTTTATGCTTTAAAGATGTTTATGTTATGGGGTATGTTTTAATTACTCCTGGAAAAAAGTCGAGTTTTTTACGATTCTTTTCGAACATCGGCTCTCTTTTGATTCTTGTCCACAGACATTTCTTTTTGGCAACGTTCCACTCTTTAGGAAGTCGCCTTTCTCAAGTCTTTTTAGTTCGTTTTTGTGTGACTACCGGAGTTGGGATATGAGGGTGGTCGAAATGAAGCATGAGAGATGCGATTTATAAAAGGAGGAGAGTAGATAACTCATTTCGTTGGAAGCATCTCCGATTTTACGATCGTAGAATCAGCAGGAGCGCTTAGACTTATCGCTTTTGTCTAGTAAGTCGAAAAAGCACAAGTAGTTTGTTAAGTTTGTCGCGTCGATATTGAGCGTTATAAGAGTTATAACAGTGACAAACATCCCTATCGAATACGAAATCTTAAAATCTTATTTCCTACTTTAACGAATCGTACAATTGAACTTAGTATCGTAAAAGGTATGAAATTGTCAAAAACTGGTGATAACATTGTTATTTTTAACCATTTCTAAACGCACACCGTGTGATGTAGCCACGCAAACGCACCATGATAGAACTAAACGAAGATTCAAACTATTTGAACCAATAATGAGAATTTGCGGTTGCAGTATTATTTAAACGAAAAATATGATAGTAACATTAGTATTACATTCATTTTTTCAATTTATTGAACATTTCTGAAAAAATCTTCTATCCTACTATTTTTTGTAAATTCATGATTTTTTTTTCTACGGCAGAAGAATTTCAAAGTTCATAAAAAATGCAACATGTCCTAACAAGATCATGATGCCAAATCATCACGCTTAGGCTCTTACACAAATACTGCCGTAGAAAAACTTTTCTCCCCGAAAGTAGCGCGGATGGAGCGCGTGTGCATCCATCAAGCGGATTGCAATAAACAATAGGAGTGCAGCATTCGCCGAAACACCGAAAGTACAGCACCGAGCCACAGCTTCTCGGGGCACTGTTTTAGGCCCCTGCTACCGGGCCGGTCTCGGTTCGTCCGTTGACTGGCGGCCTTCACGTGCTGGCGCTTCGTTCGGCAACCAGCACACGCTGCTACGTCCATGCCGACTACCGCATATGGGATCCGATCGCCGTGGCACACAGGGTACATGCGCCAATGTATGCGGTCGCGCCGCTCATCCATAAGGAATGGGATGGTAAACAACGGCCGGGCATCATATATAATTCTGGCCAGAAGCCACCCAGCCCGGCAGCCTGTTGGGAGCAGCTGCGGTTGCACTTTTTGCCGAGTGGCAAAGTTTTCTCCGCCCTGGCGCGCTGCAGTTAGCGTCATCGGCGGTTACGCGCGCTTGCGATCCTTTCCGGTCGTGGCGCGGTCGGGTGGATAATCCCAAACGTACTGGCACGCATTTTCACAGCATTAAAGTTCGTCCCTAGTGGCACAACATCGCAGCATCACAGCAGCCCGAGAAAAGCTGGCACACTTCAATCTCGTGCGAAACGATCGAAGCACGCGGTGGATTTGGCTTGCTCGTCGACGGATGGGGCGATGTATGGGCGCTCCGTTGTCCAGCGGGAGCAATTTGTTGGCACGCCTGTCATCGGGCACGTCAATCGAATATTATACGATCGACGGGCAACGCAAGGCGGAGCGCAACTGTACGACCGAATGTTATTGCTCTAACGAATGCTAAAACATGCGCGCATCGGTCCCAATTGGTTCGGCACCATCAGCAGCATCATGTGTGTTCGCTCCAAATGTGACCTAATTCATTTAGCGAGCCTTATTAATTTTTATGAGCATAAATGATTCGATGCATTAAACATATGGAAACCGTTTTAGCCAAAATCCCAATGCAGTACATTTGCAGAGTTGGGCGCGTGAGGAGTGGCTGAAAGTACCGGGGAGATAGCTTTATCGATTGCAGCTTATGCAGAATGTAACTTGCGGCACTTCGGGGGGGTCCGGTCCGGAAGCATTGTTAACGGTTGAGGCTTGGGGCGCGGTGAAAAGTTTTTCGGATGGAATTAAAAGTTTTGTCCGCTTCCGTACCGGCGGCAGAAAGTAGGGAATACTTCTTCCGTGGCAGCCTTGGGACGAAGACTTAGAAGACCTTTTGGCGAGAAAAATTACGGCATGGCGGGCAAAGCAATCCGAGCGGACCACTCGGGGTTAGGAATGTGTTTTTTATTCTATGCAAATTTACGTTTTCGGCAATATCTTCATGCATATTATGCAATTTTGCTGGAACACAAACTGGCTGATTTTTGTTACTACACTGTCATGAATGTAAGTGAAACAATTGGCAGACATTTTTCTTCGAAGGAAGTTAAGAACGATACTGAGGGAGCGTCCAATGATGTGATATCTTGAGCCATAGAAAGTATACCGTGTATATTTCTTATTCTTCCCCGTTGGAGGGTAATGGAATGGGTCTCCCCGACTCCTAAATTTCGATTAGACCACAACGCACACATCCTAACTTTTAATCAACTCGCAAACAATCGTGATTTGGTTCGGTGACCGTTTTGCAGTGCCATCTATTCCATCGCTCCGCTTCTGGGCTAAACATTTCCACAGCATCCCATGTCGTTGCTGTGCCGACCGAAGTTTCGTCAATCGCATGTCCACAGCTACACACAGCTACAGCCCGTTTGCTCGTATTGATCAGTCAATAACCGTGTAGCCAGCAGTGCTGCACTGACAGTTCATTCAATTGACCTCGTTTACACGAGGATCTCTCCGTTTAGGGCACGAGCCGACCGGTGGAGTAGGGCGTTGGTGCAGCTGCAGCTGAATTCAGGATTACCTGGAGGAAATTAAATCGCTCGTTCCGAAACCGATATGCAAATTTGATGCAGGATCCGGGATCCGGGATGCAAATCGGGTCGGACGCTCTACCGATAAGTGCAGATGGCCGATGTAATCCCGATGGAATTCCCATTTCGGGACTGCTGTCTCCATCGTTTTGATTTATTATACCGTTAATTAATAGTGGCCCTTCGGGCTGGTTAGCATTTCAACATGTCGGACGGGTGAGGGCGAGCGGGGAGAGTATGAAATGTGTAACAATGTCACCAGTAGCGGTGTTGGCAATCCTCAGCCCCTTTTCCCGTCCACTTCTCTCTTTCTTTCTCCCGCTTTGGAAACTGGAGCTAGCGTTGGATAGGTTTTTGGCAACTGCCGCATGCCAAGGTTAGCGAATGTCCTTTAATCGAGCGTTGGCAGCAGAAGGCGAGCGAATAGCGAACAGAGAGCGCCCTGTCATGTCCTGTTACCGGCGGCGTGTCCGAACTGCATGGCAAGTGTTCAAAAATTCCGACCGTTTAAAACCGGGGTGGCTTCTGTTCAGGACCTGGAACAGGATTAGTTGCTCCTTTTTTTGCATCGCTATTTCGACCACCCGCGCCACTTCAGCCGCGAAATATGTCCAATCACCCACGTGGATAGTTTAAACGTGGTCTGTGTATGTGGGTGTGCCGTTTTTTTTTAAGCTACGTGGTCACATCCTGGGAGGCAAAAACTTCGCCGGCACCGACAGCACCAAGTTGTTATCATACACTCACTGAGTCTCTGATTCGCTGTCTCTGATGCCGGAGCGTTAAATTATTTGGAACGCGTCCAAAAAAGTGTTCCTTGCCGTTATCTTGCCGTTTGCCGGTGGTATTCTCGCTTCCGGCATCCGGAAACGGATTTCCATTGGACCATGTTGTATTTGCACGCGTTTGTGTGGTGTTGTTGTTTTTGTCTTCATCCAAGCAAGCTTTGTTTTGCCTCTGGCAGTCGATTGTGACTGTGGTAGTGTGCAAGCTTCATCCTTTCAACAGTAATCCTCACCGTTGGCATTTTGGCCAGCGAACAGGTTCGATCGCGACAGGACAGGGCCGCTTTTTCCGGTGTGTAAGTGCTGCACGACTGCTTGCAGCTCATTATATAGCGATTCCGGGGGGGATTATGTAAATTTTTATTCAAACGCGTACGTGTTGTGTGCCAGGAAACAACGAAAAGTCAGGCAGAAACGTACGCATTTTTTTATTGGTTTTATCTTCTCGCATCGTGCACACGGATTACTGGGGCACATCCTTGCTCCATGTCCTTGCGCCTGATGCGTGTGCGTGTATTACGATTTCGTTACCGAAACTCTCGCCTCCATTGCGGGCTTGTTTGTTTGTGCCGCTTGTGTGCTCACCGGCTTGTGCTTTCCTCTCTCACACACTCTCGTCCCGTCCACCTTCCAGGTCCAGCCGGAGGACATCGATCCGTACACGCTGTTCATTGGCAACCTGCCCAACGTGGTTACGGTGCAGACGGTGAAGCAAATGTTTCCCGCTGCCAAACGCATCGATATCGGTCACGCTCAGCGCATCAAGCACACCCGCTACGCCTTCATACGCTTCACCAACGTGGAGGAGGCGATCCAGGCGTTCAAAGCCAATCACAACAAGGTCATTGACGGGAAAAACATCATCATTCGCTTCCGGCGGCATAACGCGCCGATCGCACTGCCCGAGGACACCACAACGCCAAAAACGCCCAAGCGTCAGAAGGCCGGCCAACAGCAACAGCAGCAGCAGCCGCAGCTGGTGGTATCGGTGGAACAGCGGCCGAAGCGGCTCAGCCTGGTTCCGGCATCGGCCCCGGGACACTCCGGCACGCTCAGCACGATCAAAACCGAGATACTGGACGAAGACGAACCGGACGGTGGTCCGGTTGGGACGCACGTGAAGCGGTACGCGGGCGGTGCCGGTGGTCCCCTGTGTGTCATCAAGTCCGAACCGGACGACACGGACATCGAGGACAGCCTGGAGGAGGAGGAGGACGTCGACAACATACGCGACTGTAAGGATGCCAGATGCTAACGGTTTTTGTTTTGCTTCTGTGCTGCCGAAAAACGCTGGTCTAACGCAGCAAAACAAAAACAGAAGAAAAAAAATCCCCGACCAGCAGCCCGAATGCTCTGCTGGTGTGCGGTATAATTATGGAACGTGTGCTGGAGCGATTTTTATTTAATCGACTGTTGTTTTGTTTTGCTTTCCTTCGCTTGCAATTGGAACGCGCCTGGGGTACAGTTCTGGAGGAGCAGGAAGAGGAGGAAGGCCTCAATTTGGACGAGATCAATCCGGACGAAAACTACTGCGAAGACGACGACACGGATATCGACAGCTTTGGCAAGAACTACTGGACGCTCGAGCAGCTACGCCGTAATGCAGCCGACAACGGGTCCGGCTCGGTGAAGAACGAGGAACCCGACCTGGAATCGGCTACCAAAACGACCTCCACCATGCTGATTGTGAGTCCCATATTGCATTATCATTGCCGTGCATGGAGCATGCATCATCAGCTATCGCGCTTACGCATGCAGTAGCATTATGTTCGTTGTGCGGCTACGGCGACCCGCTGCGGGCTTGCACAACGTATATTTATGATAGCATTTAATTTGTTTAGTCGATAAACAATCGGAAGCTTCCGCTTTCCAATTCCGGTGGTCATTCGATTTCGGAGGAGGAGTCAAGTGTGGAGTGCATTCGTACTGCATCTACGACACCAAGTGCCTTAAGGTCAGCTGTAGAATCTGTACCGAAGAAAACCGTATCGCCAATGCGAACTTTCCGCTCGCAAGGTCACGCACGTACAACATTCAGGCCGCAGGAGAATTGGTGCGCCATTGTACGGTCGTTTTTATGTGTGACTAATCGGATTTCCCGGCCGTTTTCGAGTGCGCTTCAAGCAAGCGTTACATACGCGTTTGGGAACTAGAAAGTGTACGTTGTTGTTCAATGTAGTATCAATACCTACGTCAGGAGATGATTAGTGAATTAAAAGGCTAATAATTTACGACAATTAGTTACGACATTAGTTAACATAATATTTAATTGAAATCACGAAAACTATTTATTTGGTATTGACGTAAGGCTTGACCTTCGCGTCGTAATGCCAGAGAAAATTAATGTTGACTAGCAGTTTTACGGATGTCTGAAATTTGTTCTGGAAATATGGTTTTCCATTATTTTACGTGACTTGTTATGTAACAAATTCAATTATTATCATCTCAAAAATGCTGTGCAGGATGGCTCAAAAATGATCAAAAGATTTAAAAAAAAAATACATCGTATTTGAAAACATGAATCTAAAAAAACTTCCAAAGTGATTCCAGGAACTGGATCACGTTTCCTTGTCGGTAGCTTTTTTTGCAACCCCGAGGAAGTCCTAATTTCCGTCCGTTGCAAATGAAAAAAAGTTTTCCCCGCTCATTGAGCCGTTAAATTGCGCTTTTGTTCATGTATTGGTACTTGCTAATGATTGTTTAACTTGCTGCTTGAAGTAGCTAAAGAGCAGTAAGTTTCACAAGGGTACTCAGAGCTGATGTTTGATTTTTTTCATCTTCTTGAGAAAAGATTATTAGCTTATTCTTTTTTTTTTGTTTTAGCAAAGGATTTATTCTGTGCTTGCTGTTCGCTTAGTAGAAAAACGGTTTCACGATTGTTTCGCACGCTCCGTATTTACTGTTTGATGTTCGCACCACGTTTGTATTTTCCGCAGCTGAGTTTGATTGCTTTCTTAGTAATGATTTGGTATAAAATAACGATTTCACTTTTGAAGAGATGATTTATTAGCTGTTTTGGAGCTTCAGGGAGTTTAATTTGAATTGGCCAACAGGTAATACTCAAAGTTCAATCCTGAATGGGCATTCCACGGACCCAGTGAATTCAACCTAATGCTGGACTTGGCACATGCTTAATCGGTGGTGTCCAAGATTTATGTGTAGAACGTTGTCGGAACATCTTACTGTACGGAAGGATTTCAGCGAAATGTTTTCCTATACATTTCGCTCTTCAGCAATGGTGTCACGTATTTCTGAACCTTAACTGTATAGCAATTTGTGTTAGTATACAAATCTGCCTTCGTCATATGGCAACAAATTTGTCGTCTTAGAGAAAAAAACCTTTCAGAGTGTGAAGCTTTATTTCTAAAAAGTATTTTACGTAGCACTGCAGATGCTTTACTCTATTCTTGCTTTCTTTTATCTCTATAATTGCTATATGATAGATTTGTTAGGCATCTAAAATGTATTTAACTCATGAAATGCATCAACAAATCCAGTCCAGACCATTGGACTTCAATCTCATTGGGATTACAAGTTCGACTACTATTAGGACTACAATCCGGAAGCAAAAAAATACTTCAAAAACTTCAAGTAGTAAAATCTGTTTAGAATTGCTAGCATCACCTATTACCATTTATAATGCCATCATTTTTAATGTTGTATTATACATTATTTTTAACTAACTTTCTATCTTTTATTTTAAATCTTGTGACCATAATTGATAACTGTGTATCATGATTTAGTATTATTTATTTCAAATCATTAACTTTGTATTATAAGCTTTCAGTTTTTTGTCTTTAGCTATCAATTTTGTGTCTTAATTCATCTTTTTCAGCTCAGGAATGATTACCAATGAGATTAGCAAAATCTTTTCAGTAATATTTTTTTTATTAAGACATTTTAAAGGTTTCTTGATGGTGCTAACCATCGCATATAATATTTAAGATATCATTTCTCACAATCCACTAACGCTAATGTTTTTTTCAGAAACGTAAGGAGCACAAACCACCGTCAACCCAGATCAAAACGAAGCGCCGCGATGATCAGCTGAACGATCTGTTCAGCTGCCTCGAGCCGGACGACGACTTATCGTTATGAGATTCGATGGAACTGTTCTCGGACTTCATTCAATACGTCACGCTCAACTAACGCGTAGCGGAAGTACCGTCCGTCGGAGGCCGAAGTTGGCAAATGGGTGC
This sequence comes from Anopheles dirus, assembly GCA_000349145.1. Taxonomy (NCBI): domain Eukaryota; kingdom Metazoa; phylum Arthropoda; class Insecta; order Diptera; family Culicidae; genus Anopheles; species Anopheles dirus. The sequence goes on from KB672835.1 coordinate 2,220,589, forward strand.
CGTGCGACGAGAACGTTTTGAGTGAAGGTGCTGCTGGACCGGCAGCAGATGCGAATGCGAGCGAACAGTTTCACTGACACAAAGTTCCCGGAATCTATTGGTGTTTGTAGGCGTATTTTAATGCATTTATTCTTATTACGTAGACTTTCGATAAGGACGCTTCGATTACAGCAACCTAGAAACGTTCACGGGTGCTCGGGGGGCAAATGGCAAATGGGACCCGAACAACCTTCCAGTTCCTATTTGATCCTTTCCACTAAATGACGTGAAAACTAACTAAAAAAAACACTGTCTTCTCAGGACGGATAATTAACCATTTAGTTGAGCTTTGGCGCTTGCGCCATTGTTATAGCAGTAATTTGCAGTATTAGTTGTCGTTCGTATTCTTGAAACAAAAGAAAAAAGAAAGATGAAATCGATACAGTATCAGTTGCCCCGCGGGCGTTCGTTCCCCGGGGACTTTATGATTAGCGAAAGTATTACTATCGACGCTTTTAGCCATTCTACCCTATTGGAAAGGATCGATCTTAGTTAAGCTTCACAGTGTTTGCAAACAGTTTTTGCGCTTCATCGAACCAAACCAACACCAAACCGAGGCATGCAGGTGTGTAACGACGCTAGGCGGTTAAGGAACTTGCTTGAAATAGAGTGGTGCCAACTGAGTCTTCAGAGGAACAGTATTTCTGTGTTGAAAACGTAGTGTATTGCTTGAGGCAAATATTCAATAAACATATACAAATAGCAACATTCGAGAGTCGCATTTTCCAGAAACGCTCTTCGTTCGGCGAATGAGTTTCAAAATTAGTTCTGCAGTTCTGAATGAGATGACGTGCCGATTGGCTACCGGGCCACGATGGGTGAAAAAACTTCTCAGCGCTCAACTTTTCGACACTCATGAGTGCGTGAGAAGAAAAAATTGTTTTCACGTTTTGTCGTCGAGCGACGAAAACGGTCGCGAGAACTTCTTGAGAAGTGTTTTCAGCCAATCAAAGTGTGCGTGGTTTTGGTTTTCTTGCAATGCTACCAAATTATGCATTCTCCTGGTAAATATTTTGGCGCTATCCGAAACAATCCGAAATTTCGGGGATATGCAGACAGGTTTTTTCAAATTCCATCTGTTTATCCACGAAATTTCGGATTGTTTCGGATAGCGCCAAAATATTTACCAGGTGTGAGAACAGCGGGATAGCGTGAAAAAGAGAGCGATGAGTAGCCATCGACTTATATTTATTAATTCAATGTGAGTGACTCGGGTGCCACTCACTGGGTTCTCACAATGTTCGTAGTGCTCTAGATGTGAAGTATCTTTTTATCATCTAGACAATTGCATCTTATCTATCTCGGCTACTACGTCAAGATTCGAGCTTGTGATAGCTTTCCCTTTTTGAACACTTTTTTTTAATTTAAACACTTCGGTATTGAATAAATGGTCGCACTTAGTCCATGCCTAATAGAAGCAGATGCGTTTGTCTCGAAATAGATAGATAATTGTGCTTGCAGGAGATTCAAAATATGATTTGCACTCATTTTTAAACGTTATTAAATGCTCAAAATGCTCAGTTGTTCTAATTAACTGTATACATCCTGATTTCCGAGAGTGTACTGACCAAAAAACTTTTGCTAGTGATACAATTATTTAATAATGTTTGTGTTTTAAATGAATGATTGCTTCATGGCTTTTATCGCGGTATATTGTTCGTTTTGACGACTTTCGTGCGATAAGTTATATATCTAATGCGTAGGTTTAGTTTCCGGGACAGCAGTATCGATACAGTGGGAAGACATTTTCTATGGCCTTCAAATTCCCACCACAAACCACAGCAACAATGTCAATGTTAGAAGATTACCGATGCATTGTTACTCACGTATATAAGCCATTGCATCTAGTTCAGTGGGTCAGTTTAGTTCGTGGCTAGTTGCAGTGTGCTGGTGATCGATTTGTAACGCGTATTTTGTTTGCTCTTCCACGATGACTGATAATAATACGCTTTTCCGTGGGCTGATGCAAAAGCCGTACGAACCGACGTTCGTACCGAAGGGGGACGGGAAGCTGTACTACGATCTACCGGATGCGTACCTAACCGACAAGTACCGTCCGTTCGGACCTGCGATTCAGAATCGCTTCGGTACGAATGCGGAAACGCGCGTACCCTTTCCGAACATCAGCGCACCGAACCTGTCGTTCGCGGATGTTGTGAGTCGCCGGGGTGTGTTTTCAGTGTTCAACGGTGGACATCGGCGGGCCGCGGGTCAACTGGTGCAGCTGTTTCTGGACCAACCGGATCCGACCTCGCTCGGTGCGATGGCCGCGTACGTTCGCGACCGTGTCAATGCGCCGCTGTTTCAGTATGCGCTCTCGATTGCACTGATCCACCGGGACGATACGCGCGACGTGGAGATTCCGACCTTTCTGGAGCTGTTTCCCGATCGGTTCGTGGATCCGGGTGTGTTTCCGCAGTTGCGCGAGGAAGGCAATCTGCTGGATCGAGGAAACAGGCGTGCGGTTGACCTACCGGCTAACTATACGGCGTCGGATCGTATAGAAGAGCAGAAGGTTGCCTACTGGAGGGAAGATATCGGGTTGAGTCTGCATCACTGGCACTGGCATCTGGTGTATCCGGCCACCGGTCCGGACCGGGTTGTGCGGAAAGATCGCCGGGGCGAGCTGTTCTACCATATGCACCAGCAAACGATTGCGCGATACAACATCGAACGGTTCGCGAACGGTTTGCCGCGGACGCGTTCGTTCAGCCAGCTGCGGGAACCTATTCCGGAGGCTTACTTCCCCAAGATCATAAGAAGCTCCGACGGCAGAGCCTACTCCTGTCGCTATCCCAATCAACTGATGAGTGTATGCTCGCAATCTAATCGCAGTGAAGTGGTAGTTTTGAGAATTTAGTTCCAATCTATCAATCTTTCAGGACGTGAATCGGGTCGAAGATGAATCCACGATTAAGCTGGCCGACATGGACGTTTGGATTAAGCGCATTTTTGAAGCAATCGACAGTGGAGTCGCTCAATCGGTAAGAAAATTGGCCCTTTTAGCACACGATTCACTCATTGTAATGCTTTCTTTTCAGGCAAACGGTGAGCGTGTGCCACTAGACAATGACAAAGGAATAGACCTGTTGGGAGACATAGTGGAGGCGAGCACGCTTTCTATAAATTTCAACTATTACGGCGACTACCACCAGAATGGGCACGTCATGCTGGGCTACATACATGATCCGGATAATTCGTACTTGGAAGGCGTAGGGGTCATGGGAGATTTGACCACGACGATGCGCGATCCACTGTTCTACCGCTGGCATCAGCATATCGACGATATTTTCTTGCGCCATAAGCAGCGACTTCCGGCGTACACCGCATCGGATGTAAGCGAGAATTGTAAACACGCTAGAACTGCAACGACTGCATCCTTTCGTTCTATTCCAGCTCTCATTCAACGACATTACGGTAAACTCCTTCGATGTGCAGTTAAACAAGGCGAACGCACCGAAGAACGTGCTGCTGACTTTTTGGCAACGATCGCAGTTCGATCTCGGCACGGGACTGGACTTTGTGCCGGAGGGTAATCTTTTCGTTACCTTCACGCACATTCAGCACGCCCCGTTCAGCTATCGCATCGAGGCTAACAATCGCAGCAGTACCGCACGGCGCGGTACGGTGCGTTTATTCCTCGGACCGAAGGTGAACGACCGTGGTCAGACGCTCCCGTTTCGCGACCAGCGTCGGCATATGGTGGAGCTGGATAAATTTACCGCAGACTGTATGAATCGCAACGTATGCATTGTGAGTAAGTTGATAAGAGGGATCTATTTCGGCAGTGCGTCCGGGCAGGAACTCGATCGTGCGTCGCTCGGATGCATCCAACCTGACCATTCCGTACGAGCGGACGTTCCGTAACATTGCTGCATCGAGCAGTCCCGGCACTGAGGTGTTCCAGTTCTGCAACTGCGGTTGGCCCTCCCATATGCTGCTGCCGAAAGGGTCACCGAGCGGGCTGGAGTATGACTTTTACGTGCTGATTTCCGACTACAACCGGGATCGGGTTGAGGAGTTCAATGAGTATGTTCGTTTGTTTGTTTTTAAAATAATCAACTATTTATTTCAGTTTAGTTAGACGAGGTCAGATATAAAAAAAATCGTAGCAAACATTATCTAAATGCGTTTGGTCGAGTGGCGCCATCTGTTGGCGGATAGCGCAACTAAATATCCAACCAATCAAATTGGTCGGGTCGTTTTTCAGGCATTGCGATACATTTTTTGACGACCTCCGTTGTTATGTATAGAGCTACAGACTCCACTGTCTGATGAGTGTATTTCTTTCTTTTTAGGAACGATACTTGCAACGATGCACACATGTTCTGCGGTTTGCGTGATCGTCGTTTCCCCGATGCCCGTAGCATGGGTTATCCGTTCGATCGCTTTACGCCGAATTCGGTGGGAAGTTTGCAGGACTTTATTAGACCCTACGGAAACATGGCGGTTACACCCGTTTCCATACGGTTCACTAATACCGTGATTGCGCGAACATGAGACGGCTACGATCGAACACTAACTTCAATCAATCACTCCAAGGACTACTCTTCGTGCGTGAATAGGAATTAACGAAACAAATGCATCATTTCCAAAGCTCGAATAGTGAATTAACCAATAAAGACGATTTGCAATTTCCACCAGAATACTCTAGCTATCAGTCCTAGTTTAGTCTTATCGACACTATTTTGGCCAACTCTACGTGGGCTTACACTCTGCTGTTCATCGCGTAAAACCACGATAAACGGATTCGGTTGTTTGCGCTTGCGGTGTACGGTTATCGTTGCAACTGGTCTCTGCAAAGATTATCGACCGTCAGACCGCGGTTACATATAAGCGCACGGCCTGTAGGGTGCTTTTTGCAGTCAAGAGCGGTGCATTGTGCGAAAAAGCAGATCCGTGAGCTTCGTTGTTAACCCCTCGATCGCGCAGCAGCATGACAGATATCAACACACGCTTCCGGGGGCTCTTGCAGCGCCCGTACGAACCCACGTTTGTGCCGAAAAACAACGGCCAGCTGTACTACGATGTGCCGGACAGTTATCTCACCGACCACTACCGTCCGTTCGGGGCCGCGCTGCAGAATCGTTTCAGCACGAACGCTCAGACGCGCATCCCGCTGCCGAACATCACGGCGCCCGATCTGGCTTACGCGGACGTCGTCGGTCGGCGCGGTGGATTCTCGGTGTTTCAGCCGATGCATCAGCGCGTCGCCAGCCAGCTGATCGAGCTGTTCCTCAACCAGCCGAACCCGGATACGCTCAGTGCGATGGCGGTGTACGCGCGCGATCGCATCAATGGTCCGCTGTTTCAGTACGCCCTCTCGGTGGCTCTGATGCATCGCACCGATACGCGCGATGTCGAGATACCGAGCTTTTTGGAGCTGTTCCCCGATCGGTACGTCGATCCGGGCGTGTTTCCGCAGCTGCGGGAAGAAGGTGCGCTGGTGGATCAGAGCGATCGTCGTGCGATCGAGATACCGATGAACTTTACGGCCTCGGATAGGGTGGATGAGCAGCGGTTGGGTTACTGGCGGGAGGATATAGGCGTCAATCTGCACCACTGGCACTGGCATCTGGTGTATCCCGCGCGTGGCCCGGATCGCATCGTGCGCAAGGATCGTCGGGGCGAGCTGTTCTACTACATGCACCAGCAAACGATGGCACGGTACAATATTGAGCGCTATGCGAACGGGTTGCCGAAGGTGGTGGCGTTCCGGAACTTGCGCGAAGCCATCCCCGAGGCATACTTCCCCAAGATAACGCGCAGTTCCGACGGACGCTCTTATCCTGCCCGGCATCCCAACGAAATCATAAGGGTAAGTCTGTGATGTTTTCTATTTAGATGATTTTCATGTCATTTCTCGAAACTACAAACAGGATCTTAGACGCGTTGAAGATGGCGTTATTGTTTCGATTGCTGATATGGAGATGTGGACGTCAAGAATTTTTGAAGCAATCGACAACGGTTATGCTCAATCGGTAGGTTCACTACTGGCTCAAAATGTACTGCCCTCACTAACAGAGCCAAGTTTAATCACCACCAGAGCAACGATCAGCGAGTTCCACTCGACAACGACAATGGAATCGATTTGCTGGGCAACATAGTTGAAGCGAGCTCGCTGTCGGTAAACCTACAGTACTATGGCGATCTGCACAACAACGGACACAACATTCTCGGATACATCCACGATCCGGATAACTCGTTCCTGGAGGGCTTCGGCGTTGTCGGTGACAACACGACGGCCATGCGTGATCCGGTGTTTTACCGCTGGCATCAGCACATCGACGACATATTCGTGCGCCACAAGCAGCGGCTTCCGGCTTACACCGGACAGCAGGTTCGTCCTTTTGATATTCAAATATGTGGGCATGTTTTATTATAGGCCTATTTTCAACCTTCCAGCTGGCATTCAATGATGTGGCAGTGGACAATTTCGAAGTTCAACTCAACAAGGCGAACGCGCCCATGAACATTCTGCTCACGTTCTGGCAAAGATCGCAGGTGAATTTGGGCACCGGGCTGGACTTCGGGCCGGAGGGAAACCTGTTTGCGACGTTCACCCACATCCAGCACGCTCCGTTCAACTACCGCATTCGCGTGAACAATCGTTCCGGTAACACCCGGCGCGGAACGGTCCGCATATTCTTCGGTCCGAAGGCGAATGAACGTGGCCAGACGCTCCCGTTCCGGGATCAGCGTCGTTTGATGGTGGAGTTGGATAAGTTTACCGTGTCTCGTACGTGCTTGTTCGTTGTATCGTAAGCGTTTCGGAATGGCATTAACCTAGTGTGTGCTTTTTGTTGCAGTGAACGCTGGAGCCAACACGATCGTGCGTCGCTCGGATCAATCCAGTGTCACCATTCCGTACGAGCGAACGTTCAGGAACGTGTCCGCCTCGTCGGGGACACGAAACGAAGCGTTCCAGTTCTGCAACTGCGGCTGGCCGAACCATATGCTGCTGCCGAAGGGCTCTCCCGATGGTCTGGAGTACGACTTTTTCGTTATGGTTACCGATTTCACGCAGGATCGCGTGGAGGACTTCGATGAGTGAGTACATGAAGCACACTGACATTGGGATCAAACTAAGACGATCTAATTCTTCACTCTCATGCAGGAATGTCAACTGCAACGATGCCCACTCCTTCTGTGGGTTGCGTGATCGACGCTATCCGGACGCGCGCAGCATGGGCTACCCGTTCGATCGGTTCACGGCCGGAACGATCGGAAGTTTGCTGGATTTCACCAAGCCGTACGTCAACATGCGCGTCACACCGGTGAAGATACGGTTCACGAATACGGTCATTGCACGTTCTTAAATTGTTTTTATTTCCGTTGCGTTGCGTGCCAAAAAAAAAAAAATCTGCACACTTACCTTATACTTACTTACTTTGCTGACTTGAAATAAAGCACTACCGGTTGAAAAAAAAAAACGTATGGTAATCAAACTTGCATAATTTATTGAGAAATCTCTGCTTTGAAGTCTATAGACTTTTCATAACTAATGAACGAATTGATCTTTGGAAGAACTATTTAAATGTGATAACGTTTTAGTGAGGCAGTTGTCTGACACATTGAATGGGTACAATTTCAAATGAAAATAAATGGCTTTTAAATAAATGTTTAAATAAGATGATACGATCGATTTGAAAAATATTTCAGTTAGGCAGCTAGTATATAACATAAACATTCCTACTTCGATGCATTTGCTTTATATATTAAACAGTCGCAATTCCAAGCGGTAGCTCTCTCCGACCCAAGCCGTGCATATTTAAGCACTTTAAGGGGTTAAAACAATGTAAATACAAAACTGGTGCTGTGAAAAGATCCTTTAAACATTACTCACTAGCCTGCCGCAAGGCCTAAAGCAAAGCTGCTAACACTAGAGCAAGGAGTGCACATAAAGTGTCCGTACAGTTTGGTCCTCCCCCATCCCGTATGTGATCTAATCGCACAGAAACGACCAACAGGATAGGAAATGTGGCAAAAACAAGAAAAAAAACGAAACGACTAAAAACACGTACACGTCCCAGCTAACCGCAAGCTGCCAGCCCGATTCTCAGGTCAGTTGACTCTCAAGTATCTTGAATGCAGCTGCAGATGACAGCTTGCGATAAAGACAATTTAATACTTCCAGTGTTGCTCACGCCATTCATACCCACAGTTCACAGTGTTTCGGACGATGTGGTTGAGTGGTTGATTATTTTTTTCACACACGCAGTGCATGAACCTTTCGTTATCAATGACGAGTGAATAGGAACCCTTTGCCTAATCGGCAACGCCATTGTAGCACATTCGCTTGCTCTCTCGTTCTATCTGCACATGTGGTTTTAAATCGGAAGAAATGAGTTTTTGGCTTGCGTGTTTCCAGCTATGTTTTGTCATATTTTACTGTAATGGATTTTAAATAAAATAGATTCCAGTAGTGCAGAAATAAACAACCTTAAACTGTTTTTCAGCTCATTGTAGAAATTAAAGTTTTTTCGTGGAAAAATATATCAAAATGTTGAGAAAGATGAGATCATGATGTGAAAAAGTATTTTAAATGTTTTAAATTTTAAATGTAAAATAAAATATTGTTTAGTGTGGGATGATCGTATGACCAGGTGCGTAGCGTATAGTGGGTTCAAATCAGAGATAAATCATCTCTCCGTAGGACTGACTATCCAGCTACGAGTATAATGAAGTCAAGAAATGCAAGAAATGATGAGCAAAAGTCAACAAAGGTTTCATGCCAACGAAGAGTAAAAAGGCATAATGTATATTGTTTAACCATGTATTAATAAACTAAATTTCTATTTATATCGTTATTCTACGTCGTGTTTTTTAATTCTTTTTTGTAGGTTTGGAAAGATTCATTAACATTTTGTATAATTCTCGCTAAAAGATTTAAAAAATCCACAATATTCAATAAAAAAAGTCGAAAAAACTGTTTCGAACGTCGAAGAAAGTCTCTTCTCAAGACGATCCGAACAAAAAGTGAACTTCACCGAAAACTGACCATCCGTGAACTTTTTTGCGATCCATAAAGAAATTTAAGAATATCGTCAATATAAACTAAAAGTGTATGTTAACATATTCTTATCATAAGGATAATGAATCTTCAACAAAAAGATATGAAATAACAAATTATTTGATAAAAAATTGTCAATTATCTTTAAGACACTATTTTAAAGTACGTTATCATTAGCAAAAAAGGTTGTACGATCAATACACCTATTGAATTAAATAGTTGAATCTCTAGGGTCTCATTGTCTGTTGTGTCATTTGGTGTGCAAATGTACGTAAGTTCTTGTTCTTGCTAGTGACGTTTATGTTAATATTTTTATTGCTATTTTACCATTCCACCTGCTAGACGATTTTTCACCAATGGAGAGCAAGATTAAGAATTAGAAATCCGTGTCAAGTCCTTTATAAACATAAATTAACATACTCTATCCTATGGAAAAAATGCTGGATTTTGGATCCTTCACAGAAATTACCTTCATACAAGTTTCTATGCGCTCAGAATAACTTCATCAATAATATTTAATTTAATATAATGGACCGAATACTCCTTTGGTGCAAATCGAGGTGTCAATTGAAACCTAGAAGACTATTTTTCGGCAATTGTTGACCGATTGGACTAAAATTTTCACCAGTTGTGCTAACTATTCTAACTATTCTAGTTTTATAATAATATTGAGTTTGTGATCCTACCCCCTTTCGCTTGGTCTCCAGCTCCCCTCAAGTAAAAATCCGCCGACGTCAAAATACCAAATAAAATTTCATGGAACTCGAGCTCCGAAAATTTTTACGTATATTTTTGATTTTATTTTTTTTATTTTGACATCGGTGGATTTTTACATGAGGCACTGGAAAACGAAAGGGGGGGGGGGGAGTGGTTTGCAAAGAACTTTGCAAAAATATAAGGCTTTAAGTGAAAACCATTTGCCAATAACCGTTTTCGACCGTTCCACCGGATTTGTCCGTTAGTGTTAAAGTGATAGGATTCATTCAAATTATTCTCAGACCATGGTAATTTATGTAATAAATCCTTATCAGAGATTCCACCACGAATCACGTTTTCTTCTTCGTATTTTGGTTCAACAATCCACTCAGGTCTTTTTTATCATATCAATTGTATATGTATGCGGCCCACCAAGAAATAGTAGTAGTAGAATTGTCTATAGCCCTTATGTAGTCCATTTGACTAATTTATTCATGCTGTTTCGGTTTATTCATGCCGAACGAGTGTGCGTTGGCTCGTGTGGTCAAAATTAGCTAAATCTACTACTAAATCTTATCAGCTTATGTTGCGGTTAGATGCGTAGAGTCCGAAATTTAGTGCCAGTTTTCGGGAACGGATATAAATTAGGAGCCGGTGGAACTCGAACCAGTACGTTTCAAAACTTCCCCACAGTGTCCGGTGTCGGTGTAGTGCGCGTTCGCCGCAGCTCAATCAGTTCGCCATGTCTACGATCCGGGACAAATTCCGCGGCCTGCAGCAGCACCCGTACGAGCCGCTGTTTCTGCCGAAAAACGATGGCCAACTGTTTTACGATCTGCCGGAGAGCTTCTTCACCGATCGCTACCGGCCGATCGGGCAGAATCTGATCAACCGGTTCGGGGCGGGTGCCGTGCAGCCGGCCGGCACGAGCGCGGACACACCGGCCATGAATCGGGTGGCCATCGGGAACATCACCCAGCCGGACATCAAGTTTGCCGAGGCCATTCCGCGGCGTGGTGCGTTCTCGCTGTTTGTGCCAGAGCACCGGCGCATTGCCGGCCAGTTGATTGAGCTGTTTATTGCGCAGCCGGATGCCGACACGCTGGGCGATGTGGCCGCGTTCGCTAGGGACCGGCTCAACGGGCCGCTCTTCCAGTACGCGCTCTCCTCGGCGCTGTTGCATCGCACCGATACGGACAGCGTGCCGGTGCCGTCGTTTTTGCACCTGTTTCCCGATCAGTTCGTGGATCCTTCCGTTTTCCCGCGCATGCGAGAGGAAGGTCGCGCTGTCTTGCAACCGAACCGGGTATGTATCGGGGACGGGTTGTCACGCTCGCTTTGCTGCGAGAAACGTCACATGAACCCCTGTGCTTGTTCTTGTGTCTCGCATAGATGGCCGTGGACATTCCGATGAACTATACGGCGTCGGATAGAGTCACCGAACAGCGGCTGGCGTACTTCCGCGAGGACATCGGTGTGAATCTTCACCACTGGCACTGGCATCTGGTGTACCCGGGCGATGGCCCACCGAGCATTGTGAACAAGAATCGTCGCGGCGAGCTGTTCTACTACATGCACCAGCAAATGTTGGCGAGATACCAGGTCGAACGATACAGCCAAGGACTGGGGCGTGTGGCACCGTTGGACAACCTGCGCGCACCCATCCCCGAGGCGTACTATCCGAAAATTATTCGCAGCGCCAACAACCGTACGTACCCGGCGCGGTACCCCAACATGACGCTGGCCGATGTTTCCCGTTCGTCCGACCAACTGCAGCTCACCGTTGCGGAACTGGAACGGCAGCTTCAGCGCGTGCTGGAGGCGATCGACGCAGGTGTTGTCGTTTCGGTAGGTGGCTACAGGAGCCCACAGCTGGCCCGTGCGTCTGATCACTGTATTCGAACACCTCTCTTTTGTAGCCTGGTGGACAGCGAACTCAACTGGACAACTTCCGCGGTATCGATGTGTTGGGAGATATTGTCGAGAGCTCCGCCCTATCGGTGAACCGTCAGCTTTACGGTGATACCCACAACACCGGGCACATCTTGATCTCGTTCATCCATGACCCGAAGGACGAGTACCTCGAAAGCTTCGGTGTGATGGGTGACGTCACGACGGCTATGCGTGATCCGATCTTCTATCGCTGGCACTCGTACGTGGACAACATCTTCCAGCGCCACAAGGTTCGCTTTGCGCCCTACACGAAGGCGGATCTTGCGAACGCGGGCGTCAACCTGCTGAGCCTCGAAACCGAGCTCGACCGCCAGGGATCGGTGAAGAACCTGCTGCTGACGTTCTGGCAGCGTTCGCAGGTCGATCTGGGCGCCGGTCTAGACTTTGGCCCGGAGGGCAACGTGTTCGTCACCTTCTCGCACCTGCAGCATGCGGCATTCAACTATCGGCTGCAGGTGGCCTATTCCGGGGCTCCCCGGCCCGCCACCGTTCGGCTGTTCCTAGCACCGAAGCGCAACGAGCGCGGCGTCGCTTTAACGTTCGACGAACAGCGCCGGCTGGCGATTGAAATGGACACGTTCAGGGTGAACTGTAAGTGCGGCACAGTCGGCCGGGTAGTTTGCACCGTCAGTACAGTTTGGTAAATCTCTTCTTGTGTTTAGTAACGCCCGGCATTAACAACATCATTCGGCGGTCGACCAACTCGAGTGTTACGATCCCGTACGAACGCACGTTCCGCAACGTGGCGCAATCTAATCTCGGTGACGCGTCCTTCCGGTTCTGCGGCTGCGGATGGCCGTCCCACATGCTGGTTCCCAAGGGCGACTCGCTCGGCGTCGAGTACGACCTGTTCGCTATGCTCTCCGATTACACCAAAGACAAAGTGGATCCCCCGTTCGATGAGTGAGTAGTTTGCATGGCCGGTGGAGCGGCACGTACGAGTTTGGACTAACAATCACCATTTTTCATTGCAGAAAAACGGGCTGCAACGATGCGCACTCGTTCTGTGGGCTGAAAGATCGCACGTACCCGGATGCGCGCAACATGGGCTTCCCGTTCGATCGCCGCGTGCCGAACACGATCCGGTCGTTTGCCGATTTCGTTGCACCGTACCAGAATATGCGTGTCGCTACGGTGACGGTACGGTTCACCAACACCGTCGTGGCGAGAACTTAATCGGATGGATTCATTTAAAATGTAAACTGCTATAAAGTATCACGCGAGGAAGCGAGAAAACGAACCGTTTATGTTTTGCATCATATTTGGAAATAAAAATACTACTCTTTCTGAAAATTGTACTGATTTTATCTGAATTTATCACAATAGTTTCATTCTACCTTTTCCCGCCTCCCACGTAGATTGCTTTACAGGAGGTTGATGGAAAAACGGGTTCCTGACTCTCTCTCTCTCTTTTGCCTGGTCCGGGTTCCTGACAAACAACTGAATACACAAAAATGTAGTACAATTTTTAAACCTTCAAATAACATTTAAATAAAATCCGCGACAATCGTTTAACTAGGTGAAAATGTCCCGTTACCAGCATGAAAGTAATAGACGAAATTGTAATCGAAGCATCCTCTACTATTGATCGTTGATTATCTTATCTTTGTACCTTAAAGATATAAACGGCTAAAATTAATACAACTTTGATTCGACTAATACGAAAACCATCATGTTTGAAACAAGTTTTACTTATTTACTTTATTGCTGTAAAATCAATCGGCTGACTGAACTGACCTGAACTAATAGGTTTCTAATAAATATCCAGACATAATGAGATCATATTTCGATAATTATGCAATATATCGAGATGAGAAAAAAACAAACAAACAGAATTACATAGCATAACCAAAAAATGACTCATCAAAAATTATTACTAACTCTATTTCTAACTTTATATTTGTTCTGTTAAGTGAAAAAATGTCAGAAATATTATCCAATTAGGTTAAAAAAATATGTAAAAAATCTTATCAATATTTATGAAAAGTTATAAAAAATTGATAAGTTTAATAGAACGAATGTCAAAGCATGCATTTGACCAGCAAATAAATTTAAAAGGCAAACATATGTTGAGAGCGATTGAATGCAAATATTTATATCAAATCTCGGAACCACGAAAACTTTCGTGATTACTGCTGAAATCATCAAACTCGAATGCAATCTCGAGCACTTGTTATGTGCTAAAACAGGATAATCTGGAGTGGAGATATAAAAATCTAGCTCGGCGGTCGTATAGTCCGCCCACGTGCGCTCCAGGTGCGAACCTTACGAAAAGAAGAACAAAATTGAATTGAAAAAGAAATGAAATGTATTAAGCTTTAATACATTTGTATAAATACAACTGCATATACACTTGTCAAATTGAACTAAACAAAATGCAACAATCATGTGAACCTTTCTCAACGCTTTTGTTATCACGTTCTGATGTGAACGTGCTTTGAAAGTGCAATGCACTTACTTTTGCGGTAAGCTGCAACGATAAATGAATTCATTTTTTAGCAACTTGCATCAACTGTTGCCAATTGCATCTGATCAATGTTTCTAAGCCTTTCTTAGAAGCCAACTAGCAGCTGCTATACCTAATCATAGAAGTATAAATACAGAGACCGAGCTCTGGAGCTAGCAGTTGAACCGTGCAGTGCATACAGCAGCAACTTCAATCTTCAAGCACTTTAAAATTTTGAGACGTAGCTCCAAAAAGTATCTTTCAAAAGATGTCGGACGTTGCAACCGGATTCCTGTGTCTTATGACACGTCCTACGGAGCCACTGTTTTATCCCAAGTATAATGGGCAAGTCTTTATGGATCTGCCCACCGAGTATCTCGCTGAGCGGTATCAGCCGATTGCTGACTCGATAAAATCGCGCCTCGGAGCGGTTGCGAAGCATCACGTGACGGTCAAGGCGGTCGAGCTGCCAGACCTGGGATACGCGGAACAAGTGCCACGCCACGGTGACTTTAACCTGTTCAACCCTTCGCAGAGGCGTGCGACGGGTCGGTTGGTGTCGGATCTGCTGTCACAGCCCGATCCGGACAGTTTGCTGTCGGTGGCGGCCTACGCTCGCGATCGCTTGAACCCCACGATGTTCCAGTATGCGCTTGCCGTGGTTTTATTGCATCGCAAGGATACGGCCACCGTGCCGGTTCCATCGTTTTTGGAGATGTTCCCCAAGCGGTTCGTCGATCCGGCGCTCTTCCCGAAGCTCGTTGAGGAGGGCTTCGTGGTGGAGCAGAGTGAGCGTGTCGCAATCGAGGTGCCGCATAGTTTCACCGCTTCGGAGTTGGATCCGGAGCAACGTTTGGCCTATTTCCGGGAGGACATCGGGGTGAACCTGCATCACTGGCACTGGCATCTTGTGTATCCGCAGGAGGGTCCGATGGAGGTGGTGAACAAGGACCGTCGGGGTGAGCTGTTCTACTACATGCACCGCCAGATCGTAACTCGCTACAATGTGGAACGGCTGTGCAACATGCTGCCCACGGCGACTCCCTTGAAAAATCTCCGTCAACCGATTCCGGAGGCATACTTTCCAAAGCTCATGAACAGTGCATTGAACAGGACGTATCCGGGTAGGGCGGCAAATATGGTGCTGAGTGTAAGTCACAACTTTGTTTGTATGCATTTATCATTCAGTGTTATCATTACATCGTTCTCACCTACTTCAGCATGTGAATCGTCCGGAAGATGACGCAGTGACAACGATTTTGGAACTCGAATCGTGCTTGGGGAAAATAAAGGAAGCAATTCAAACGGGATTTGCAGTCGCAGTAAGCATATTTGCTACCCTGCGAAGGGTGGCTGTTTTGTCAAGGTAACTAGAAGCGCTCTACAAACTGTCATGCGCTTTCAGGAAGACGGTAGTCGTGTGCCACTAGACGCAACGAATGGGATTGATGTGCTTGGAAACATTATGGAAAACTCGGACCTGTCCGTAAACATCCCACACTATGGTAACTATCACTCGCTCGGCCACGTCCTGATCGGCTACATCCACGATCCGGACAATCTGTTCCTCGAGGGCCACGGAGTAATGGGTGACTTTACGACTGCGATGCGTGATCCAACCTTCTATCGGTTCCATGAGCACGTCGACGACGTCTTCGATATGCACAAACAGAAGCTACCGTCGTACGCCGAAAATGAGTTGCTCTTCCCGGGTGTGTCGATCGTGGACGCTTCGGTGCAAATAACGAGCGGAAAAGCGGCAAGGAATCGATTGCTCACCTTCTGGCAACGGTCGCAGGTCGATCTGGGAACGGGGCTAGATTTTGGACCGCAAGGTAATGTGGTAGCAACGTTCACCCACATCCAGCACGCTCCGTTTGCCTATCAAATCCTGGTGCATAATGAGTCGGCTCAGCGGAAAAAGGGAACAGTGCGCATTTTCCTGGCACCCATCTACGATGAAGAGGGCGGACAGTTGCTGCTCAGCCGGCAACGTCGTCTTGCGATTGAAATGGATAAGTTTGTTGTGGATTGTAAGTGTTCTTTATTTTCATTGCTCTTTCAAACTACTTGATAACGTTCACCTTCTCAAGTGCATCCTGGCGATAATCGGATCGTACGACAGTCGGATCAGTCCAGCGTAGCCATTCCGTACGAACGAACGTTCCGACGCGTGGACGCTTCCAACATGTCCGGATCGGAGGCTTTCCGATTCTGCAACTGCGGGTGGCCCGATCACATGCTGCTGCCCAAGGGTCACCCGGATGGACAACCGTTTGATATATTCTTCATGATTTCCGACCACAAGGATGATGCAGTGGTACCGGATTTCGATCAGTAAGTTCGGAATACTTTCCTTGTAAAAAAAAGTCTCTAATAGCGGGTTTATTTTATTTCCCGTGTGTGTGCAGGAGCGAAAATTGCAACGATTCTCACTCGTACTGTGGCTTGCGTGATCAACTGTTCCCCGATCGTCGGGCCATGGGTTTCCCGTTCGATCGGCTACCTTCGCCGCAGGATCATTTGCTGAAAGACTTCGTGGCCAGATTTCCCAATATGAGCCGAACGGTGGCAGAAGTGTTGTTTACCAATACTATTATTTCGCGTACGTAAACCCCACTGACGCAGATAGTGCAAAAGAAGACCGGAAAATCACGCGATGGAAAATACTACTCTTTGTGAACATGAAAATAGAACTTAGCATACATATTGCAGAAAAATAAAAATATAAGAGCATGCACATTAAAATGATCTGATGTATATGTGTACTACTAAGAATGAAAGAAAAGCTAATCGCATCAAGGAATCTGAATAATCTGAATGAATTGGTTGAGTAATAGTTTTTACATGTGCAAATATTTACTACCTAATACTATCTTAGAGTAAGACCAATAAAAACAGTGTCAGCACAGAATCAGGGCTTTGTTTGTACTAAGGGAAGACGATCTGCTAATAAATTGTAAAATGGTTTAAACATAAGGGGGGGGGGGGGGGGCAATTATCGTTCGAGTAAACTAAGCCACTGATCGAAACGAGGTCAAAGCAATCTCTTTTCATTCAATTTATCAGCCATTTTCTTTTCTTTCAGGATGCTGACTGTACTGTACCATGAGACCCTGTTAATTATAATACGTGTCAATATCCTAAAATACTATTTCTGCTAATTTCGTTGCCCCTCTGCCCAAGCTAAAGTATGTCTTAGTGCCTTGGTGACTTAGTGCAAATGAAGATGACAAAAATTGTACTCTTAGAACCTTTTATGTGAACTGGTTAACTTAGTCGGCCAATCTTACCGATGTATTTTGCATGCAAAAAGAAATAAACATATAAAAACAACAAAAAATAATATCTACGTTTACTAGGCTCAAGGACTTCACAAAGACCTCACGTTTCTCACGTTTTTGCGGACAGTAGTCAACGAATTCATGAAGCGATTTGGCGTGTGTAATGAAAGACACTTGTGCAAGTCTTATTTTTTTTTTATAAAAAACATTTATTAGTGTGAAGGACTTAAAAATAAGGGACAACAATATACAGGGCTTAAAATTAACACTTACAACAGAGAATGACGGAGGACTTCTATGTCAATCGCAGCATCATTGTTTCCAATGATGTGGATGACATAGTTGGAGAACAAACAAAGTATTTTACTACGTTTCTCTGCACTAATGCCATTTAGTACAGG
>KB672835.1:2244779-2318775 GCA_000349145.1 Anopheles dirus
CTCCCGGACAATCTTCAGGGCTTCCTCCTCCGTCTGCATCGTGATAAACACGCTGCTGGCAGCGCTATTCAGCTGCGCGACGGACACTTTGCCGTGGATTCCCAGGACATCGCACAGAAAGTCCACGGTTTCGGTTGGTGATGGCCTCACCGGCGTTTTAGAATAATCAATACGGAAGGTACTCCTTCCGTATCGTGCACTATTTTTGTCGCTCATAGCGAGGCTTGCAGAAAACACTTTCACACCAGTTGACGTTTGCAAGCGGAATCAGAATGAGGCAGCTACTACCAAAACGTTCTGAGAACGTCTGAGCACTAAAACAAGCGATTTGATGCTGGCGCTCCTCACGTTATAATTACGACGTTTTCGCTCTTTACAAAACATAGCTAGATGCGTCCATACCAGCGGGCATGTCATTTGGAAATTAGTCTTATCGACGCCGTTCCCCTAACATGTCAGCAAATTGAGGCTTTAAGCATCTCGCCCGATAATTATAATGATTTATAACAATAAGTTGGAGTTTACCACTGAACATTGATGGATCATGATGATTCTTAATGGTGAAAAGATATAACATACGAACTCAAACCAAATATTGAGAAGCAAACATTCGTCAAGTCAATAAAAATGAAAAATATGTAAAAATGTTCCAAATATGAAACATTAAAGTATTAAATATAATCAAACTTAACACTATGCCTATCTAAATTTATGCGAAATACGTAGATGAATGATTCTTTTCATGAGAACAAAATGCCGTGAGTAATAGTGGCTCGCGACTGCTGCTGGGAGGCTTAAACGATAATAAATGCATTCACGTTAAGCAGTATCACAAATGCGGTGGTTTTAAACCACAGATAAAAATGTTCCTGCGGAGATAATTGCAACTGCATGCATTTTGCCCGTCGTGTGCATGTTCAATGCAATTCGGAATGGTATATAAACATTGCGAAATTGTTCCGAGGCATCATAAGCGTGGCGCAAACGGTGGCCGAGTTTAAGTGAAACTGAAGAGCAACCAGTGAGAATGTCCGACAATAGGAAGCTGTTGGCGCTGTTGCAGCGGCCCCTGGAGCCAACGTTCTACCCGAAGGACGACGGTAAAACGGTGGTGGATCTTCCGGACCAGTATCTGACAGAGCGTTACAAACCGATCGGCACATCGCTGCAAACGCGCTTCTCCTCCGAGGTGGACACGCGCATCGCCGTGCGAGCCCTTCCTCCGCCCAACGTCGCCTTCGCGGAGGCCATTCCCCGGCGGGGTGGATTTTCGCTGTTTATACCGAAACATCGCCAAATTGCCGGAGATCTCATCAATCTGTTTATTAGCCAGCCGAACGTGGACGCACTGATGAGTGCGGGCTCGTTCGCTAGGGACCGCTTGAATCCGGTGCTGTTTCAGTACGCAATGGCAGTCGCGATCCAGCACCGACCGGACACGAAGAACTTGAACATTCCCTCGTTCATCGAGCTGTTCCCGGACTCGTTCATCGATCCGACCGTGTTTCCGCAACTGCGGGAGGAAGGTGCCGTCGCTAACCAAAGAGAGCGCGTAGGTATCTTCGATGTATGGAATGATCGTTTGGAATGCTTAAATTGATGAGTGTTTTGGACCTCACAGATCACGTTGGACATTCAAATGAACTTTACTGCGTCGGACAGAGAGGATGAACAGCGGCTGGCGTACTTCCGCGAGGACATCGGTGTGAATCTTCACCACTGGCACTGGCATTTGGTTTACCCCGGTGAAGGTCCAAACAGTGTGATCAACAAGGATCGTCGTGGGGAACTGTTCTACTACATGCACCAGCAGCTGATTGCTCGCTACAATGTCGATCGCTTCTGCAATCGCTTGGCCCGTGTGCGTCCGCTCACGAGTCTGAGGGAACCCTTGCCCGAAGGATACTTCCCGAAGATCGTTCGAAGTTTGACGAACCGTGCGTTTCCCGCTCGATCGCAGAATACGATCCTACGCGTAAGATAAGGGATGGTGATGATTGTTGCGTTGGATAATGTATCTAGAATTGTGTTGGTTATAGGATTTGAACCGGATTGAAGATGATGTCGTACTCACTATTAACGATATTGAACGCTGGGGCAGTCGTATTGCCGAGAGCATCGACGGAGGATATGTCGTTGCCGTATGTTCAATATGAGCCTGATTTACTTCAAAACTTTACTTGGTAATCTTTATTGGGATATATCTTTTCCAGCCTGGAGGAAATCGCGTTCCGCTAGATGAGCAAACTGGCATCGATGTGCTGGGCAATATTATTGAACCATCTGCGCTGTCCGTCAACAGCCAGTACTATGGAAATTATCATGGACACATGCACAATCTGATCGCCTTTAGCCATGATCCAGAGAACCGCTTCTTGGAGGGATACGGTGTGGTGGGCGAGTTCCAGACAGCCATGCGTGATCCAGCTTTCTACCGTCTGCACGCACAGGTCGATAATATGTTCCATCGCTATAAGCGCACACTGCAGCCGTACAATGCCAATCAGCTTGGATATGCCGGTGTACAGATCCAGTCATTCGGAGTACAACTGAACCGTGCGAATGCGCCGGCCAATGTACTGCTGACGTACTGGCAACGGTCGCAGATCGATTTGGCCACTGGACTTGATTTCGGACCGCAAGGAAATGTGTTTGCTTCGTTCACGCATCTTCAGCACGCACCGTTCACTTATCGGCTGACGGTGAACAACACTGGAGCGGCTCGGCGAGGAACATGCCGTATTTTCATAGCTCCCAAGGTGGATGAGCGTAACACTCCGCTCACGATGGACGAGCAGCGTTTGCTGATGGTTGAGTTGGATAAGTTCCGTGTGAATTGTTAGTATACACTGGCGTTGAAATATCTTCTGTTCGTGTTCCATCCATAACGCATACTTCTTCATCCGCAGTGACCCCTGGCTCAAACAATCTTGTTCGACGTTCGGAACAATCCAGTGTGACAATTCCGTACGAGAGAACGTTCCGTCCGATGGCTTTGTCGAATGTCAATGTGCCGGAAACAGAGCAATTCCGCTTCTGCAACTGTGGCTGGCCGCACCATTTGCTGATTCCGAAGGGAACCGCTGAGGGAATGCAGTTCGATCTGTTCGCTATGATCTCGAACTACGCCGACGATACGGTCAACCAAGAGTTTGATGAGTATGTTCGAATCACAAGGAATGGGGTTAACACAAAGTATTTAATGTTGTGCGTTTATTACTTTCCCTGTAACAGGAATGTCAACTGCAATGATTCGCATTCGTTCTGTGGACTGCGTGATCAATTGTACCCCGATCGGCGTCACATGGGATATCCATTCGATCGTCGAATTCCAAGCGCTATACGATCGCTCAGTGACTTTACGCGTGCAAACACTAACATGAGCGCCATCCAGGTGCAAGTTCGTTTCACCAATACTGTGATCGCCAGAACCTGAAGAGAGCACACAGATCAACTCACGCAAACGGCCACACGGTGAAGGCGTTGGCGATAGTTTGCAAGAATACGACCACGCCATTGACGGATTTTGAAACATTAATCATGTATACCTACACCTATACCATAATAAAGTGTCGCAATTGAAATTTTACGTGGTGCTTTTTTACATGTTTGAATGTAAAAGTAATTAAATTAAAAATGAACTTATCGATAATAGATAGATAAAAGACAGATGTACATTTTTATCGACTAGTTTACAATAATTACCAATTTATCGTTATTACTTTGTAGCACACAATGTTTCCAGATATTAGAACTCACATTAAAAAGAAGAAAAATCTTAAATCTTAAACCGATCATGATAATTGGCGGTCATTGAACCACGCCCGATCCAATCTAAACAACAAACCGAAAGCAAGTTCAAGGTTATTACTCCGAACTTGAGGGGTCATTACTCCGAACTTGAGAGTTTATTACCATACCGTACCCGAAATAGCTGCGGTTTTGAATGTATTATCAGTTTTGCAAAAAATCACTACACTTGTGTGTTATCTATACGGCACGCAACATTTATGTAGAAGCACTTCTACCAGAAGTATAAATATAGGAAGGCTTTCGCTTGAATAAATTTAGTCCTACCCAAAGTTTCATTCGTGCGAATCGAGTTTAAACGATTTGAAAATCAAAACGTTAGCATGGCAACCTTGATGCAAAAGTTCCATGGCCTACTGCAGCATCCGCTCGAGCCACTGTTCCTACCGAAGAACGATGGCACCTTATTCTACGAGCTTCCGGAGCGCTTTCTAACATCTCGCTATCGTCCGATTGGCAACAATTTGGCGAATCGTTTCGGCCCCAACTCGACGGCATCGTCCCAAGTCAGCAGCGATACAGGTGTGCCGCCGACAGTGATTACCATCCGGGATCTGAAAGAACTGCCCGATTTGGGGTTTGCTACGTGGATCAGACGGCGTGATGCATTCTCGCTGTTCAACCCGGAGCATCGACAAGCGGCTGGGAAGCTGATTAATCTCTTCATGAAGCAGCCCGACACCGACACGCTCGTCGATATGGCAGCGTATACTCGCGATCGTCTGAACGGACCACTGTTCCAGTATGCCCTCTCGGTGGCCCTGCTGCATCGTCCCGACACGAAGAAAGTTCCCGTGCCGTCGATGTTGCATCTCTTCCCGGATCAGTTCATTGATCCGGCCACAAATCCGAAAATGATGGAAGAAGGGAGTATCGTGCAGGATGAGAACAGGGTACGTTATGGGTACGCAGCAAGTTTTGCTCTCTGAGAAACATAAATTTCTCCACCAGATGGCGATCGAGATGCCGCAAAACTATACCGCAACGAATGACGAACCCGAGCAGGCGATGGCGTTCTTTCGCGAGGATATCGGTGTGAATCTTCACCATTGGCACTGGCATCTCACCTATCCCGGGTCGGGCCCATCGAACGTCGTACAGAAGGACCGTCGCGGCGAGCTGTTCTACTACATGCACCAGCAGCTGCTCGCACGCTACCAAACGGATCGATTCGCACAGGGGCTCGGACTGTTGGAACCACTGGACAATCTTCGTGGGGCTATCCGTGAACCATACTATCCGAAACTCTTGCGCTCAGCCAATAATCGAACGTTCTGTGCGCGCTATCCTGCCATGACTCTGACCAATGTTTCACGCAGCGCTGATCGTTTGGATGTCAGTTTAGCCACTCTCGAAGCATCCATTGCTCGCGTTAAAGAGGCCATCGATGCTGGATTTGCTGTCAATGTATGTAGTAGGCGATGGCAATGCGGTTGCCAAACTCGTTACTAAGCGATTCCAATTTTTACAGACTGATGGCGGACGAGTACCATTAGATGACGCCAGGGGTATCGACGTGCTGGGCAACCTCGTAGAGCGGTCGTCACTATCAATCAACCGAAGTCTTTACGGCGATGTACACAACAATGGCCATGTGTTGCTAGCATACATTCATGATCCACGAGGTATCTACCTGGAGTCGGCCGGAGTAATGGGTGGCATAGCAACCGCTATGCGCGATCCAGTATTCTATCGCTGGCATAAGTCGATAGACAACTTGTTCGCACGACACAAGTTACGGCTGCCTCCATACACGATGGCCGAGCTGTCCAATGGGAACGTCACGCTGGAGGCATTCGACACCCAGCTGAACAGCTCGGGTGGTGCTGTGAACAATTTCGTGACATACTGGGAACGTTCGCAGGTGGACTTGGGTGCCGGACTGGACTTCGCACCGATGGGAAGCGCCTTCCTAAGCTTTACGCACTTGCAGTGTGCTCCATTCGTCTATCGATTGCGTATCAACTCCACCGCAAGCGGTAACCGGCAGGATACGGTTCGAATTTTTCTCTTGCCCCGTCAGAACGAGCAGGGTCGTATCCTTTCGTTTGAAGAACGTCGTACGCTGGCCATCGAACTCGATAGTTTCCGTGCAAACAGTGAGTTTAATCAAAAGCTCGTGCATCGTTTTGTTGTGCTCTTGGACTTGAGTAGAACATAAGCTAACACTTTCTCCCCTAATTTTCCAGTTCGCCCCGGTATCAACAATATCGTTCGACAGTCGAGCAGCTCGAACGTTACCATCCCGTACGAGCGAACCTTTGGCAACGTAGTGCAGGCAAATGCGGGCGACGCGCAATCGCGTTTCTGTGGTTGCGGTTGGCCGGCGCATATGTTGCTTCCCAAAGGGAATGCAAGTGGCGTCGTGTATGATTTGTTTGCAATGGTGTCTCGGTTCGAGGATGATAACGCCAACGTTAGCTACGATGAGTACGTTCTTTGCTTAAAGAAGCCTATAACAAATCGTATGCGTTTGTGTTGCCATGGCAATGTTTAATCCAATTTGTCTTTCACTCCCCAACGATAGAAATACTGGATGCGATGACTCTTATTCGTTTTGCGGTCTGAGGGATCGCGTTTATCCCAGCCGACGACCGATGGGCTTTCCGTTCGATAGAAGAGCAGCCACCAGTGTGAGAACGGTCGCCGATTTCGTTGCCCCGTACAGGAACATGAGGCTGGCAACAGTAACCTTGCGATTCATGAATTCTGTTATCGATCGACCGTAAGGTAAAGGAAAAAGATAACTTGGCGAGTGAAATAGATGCGAAATAAATGCTATACACCAACTGAATACGAAAACTTTCACAATCGATCAAATATATGAGGTGTTATTACATTCGTTGAGAAATGGAAATATATAACTATTATATGTACTATGCCCTGCCTCTTCTATAACATGACAAACTTGAGCAAACCCATAATACAATGGTTTATTTTAACTTCCAAAACAGAACAATCATTTCTCACTAGACAAACAAGTTTAAGCTGGTTTCACTTAATGGTGGTTTAGTTTTGGGTAAAGTATTTTTACAAAGATAAAGGATGCAATTACATGTTTACATTACATATGGGTTGTGGTAAATGTTTGTAAACACTAGCCGCTGTCAAATCTCACGGCGGCCAGATCAAGACGGCAAATTAACGTACGGCGGTCAGATCAAGGCGACGAATTGACGGCGAAGCTATAAAAGAAGGAGAAAGGCACGCTTTCGCTCTCTTTTCGACTAATCGCATGAAAATAAAGAACAATTTGGGGTTGCTTAAAAATGTAAAATTTACCTACCGACAAATTCCTTCGAGCGAGAACGGTCTGGGTTCCATGGGTGATGGATGATATTATAGACTAAGAGAAAAAAATAATTTAATTTATACCATTGTGGCATACATATACCTTCAATATACAGAATAGAACATAATTTTACATAGTTGGCTTTACAATTAAATATAGATGGTACAATTAAACATGAATGAAGTATCTATTTTTATTCATTATCATTGAAGTTGAATAATTGAATCAATTATCTTTAGCATTAATGAGCACCTAAATTATTGAGCACCTCATTAGTTTAAAATTATTAAGCCATTATCCTAACATATTCATACTATTTCAATTGACAATGAATTATTGTTCTTGTGTGATGTTATATTTTGTTTTGTAAGTCGGCGGCAGCTTTAATCTTTTGCTGAACGCGTTATCCTTTTTTGACTTGTCATCCTAGCTAAAGATTCAATTTGTCAAATAAATAAAATAATAAAATTATTTTCTGTTCTCTATAATGTTCAACAATGCATGGCAAGTTTTGTTGTTTGTTTATGTTTTTTTTTCAAGAAAAATATTACTATAGATTAAAGTTGATTAAAGTTGATTAAAGTTGATTAGTTATCTATCCATCAAGATAGCATATCACATCCTATAAAGCAGTATTGTCGACTTTAATGTTAGTATAACGTTTGCGATTTTTCATGAGATTATACTGCCACCCAGTGATCGGTCATCCAATCAGTGGTCAATGTATACTTGTTGACAGCATATTGTCAAAAATTGGCGGCTCTATCACTTCATTTACATTAACTATGGTCAAAACAGCGAAAGAACTCCATTTTATGATTTGTTCGAACCGCCTGCTCCGAGCCTAACAAAGTTCGTGTCATTGTGACACACTTTGCATGGCCCGGATACTATTTTGCAAATTTTTATAAGATTGAGGCACTTCTGGAAGAGGGAAATTCTATCGAAAGGAAACCAGATACTGGCCATAATAAGTTCCCGAGGAAGGTGTTCCTGCGACTCAAAATCAACGAAAAGGAGATGTCACGTCCCTCTTCTTTTCATCGTCGCTGGCATTGACCGGAGTGATTTACAGTACGGAGTGCCTCCCAGAAGTTCATTACTTCATAAAAAATATAACGATTGGTGTTTTGGCCATGTCTAGCTTGGCCCATTCCTCGAAGCAAGCGCTGGAAGAAATGGAGCAGTTGGGCATTCCGGTGGCGCTCAACCATGCTAACCCTCCTAACGTGCCCCAGCTCTGTCTGATCGAGATTTTTGGACACATTTGACAAGGAGAATATATTCAAATAATTTCGTGGCCAAAACCGGGGATGAATTGATGAAAATGGCGACCTTGGAACTGAAGATAATGCCAACATTTTTTTTTCGACACCTATGGCCAAAGTTCCGGCCAGGTGCCGCCAGGTGGCCCGGAACGGAGTAGACATAATTTTGTACAATAATAAACATCATATATAAATACATGAAATTTGGTTCGATAAAGTATCTTTGACCGTTTATTTTTACTATCCGTTTGAAAAAAAGTTGCTTTTTAAAATGCATACGTTATATACTCCTAGGACCATGCTACGGTGCTGTTTGTAATGTCTATTAGTCAGTTTTTTTTTATAATTTTCCTAATGTTATGTTATTAAATTGTTATTGTTAGCTATGTTGTTTTTCCCATACTTAAATAGGAAGTTTTTATATGATCAATAAGGCTCGGTTATTGTTAAGAAACTTTGTTATCCAGACCGCGATTGGCCAGATGACATGAATAATAAGTAATTTTAATAAAAATAACATAAAATACCACTTTACATCAATTATAGCATGTTATGCATAGCAGTCTAGTTGTATTGGACTGTTGACGGTTTGTGGTAAACCAATTTGGTGTTTTATATGGTATGCGATAAAGTCGGTGTACGTAACTAACCGTTCTGATACTTTCCAAGGGCATGTCATAATTCTGCTAGTAACAGCTGCTAGACGTCTGAAAATGTTATTAATGTTAGTAATAACAGTATAATCACAGACTTGTAAAAATGGCATCGAGATCCAGCTGAAATTGTAAATTTATAATGTAATTTATAATGTATAATGTAAATGTAAATTGTTATAATGCTGACCAACAATATATTATTACTATGCATTGTATTTGCTAAAGCAGAAATAGAAGTGATTTTAATAAATAAAAAGATATTCAGAACGTATTTTCATAATGCTAAATTTTGATTGACAGATTAAGCAAAGTATATAGCTAACTTTCATGTTTGCTATACATCATGGATGATGGAATCACTTCACGAAATGAAATTTGACGAAATCATGCCATCCAAATAAATTTATCATTAAAAAAACATACGATGCTAAGTATCGAGCAAATTTGTTACACTCTACATTCTTATTTTATCATCACACATTTGTGATGCACACCCGCAGACGAAAATCTTGATAATTTTAACGATTGCTGCACCGAACCACTGCCGGTTGTGGTGGCTGCCAAAAATATCAGTCTAAATTATCGCCACAATTAGGCTAGTCTGCGGTTTGAACGCTCATCTAACACGGTATATAAACCGATGCAGATCCCAACAGCAATCACAGTTTGACGAGGTCAACCGAACATAGTGTGTGGCTTACAGTGGAAGTAAAAGCATTCCTACAACTTCAGTGAAGATGTCCGGCAACAGGAAACTTCTCGCTCTGCTGCAGCGTCCGCTGGAGCCGACTTTCTACCCGAAGGACGATGGCAAAACCGTGGTCGATCTTCCGGAGAGTTTCCTTACTGAGCGTTATCGTCCGATTGGTACCTCCATTCAGAACCGTTTTGGAAACGACGCCGACACGCGCATTCCCGTCAGGAATGTGACGCCGCCGAGCATTTCTTTTGCGGAGGCCGTACCGCGCCGTGGAGGCTTTTCGCTGTTCAACCAAAATCACCGAAAGATCGCTGGAGACCTGATCAATCTGTACATGAGCCAACCGGATGTTGAAACTCTGATGAGCGTGGCCGCCTACTCGCGCGATCGTCTGAATCCGATCCTGTTCCAGTATGCGCTGTCTGTCGCGATCCAGCATCGACCGGATACGAAGGACCTGAATATTCCGTCTTTCTTGGAGCTATTCCCAGACTCGTTCGTAGATCCTTCCGTGTTCCCGAAGCTTCGTGAAGAGGGCTCCGTTGTGCAGTCTGAGAACAGAGTAAGTAGAGATTAGTGACGCAAACGAGGCAAGGCTTGATATTTTGGCTTGGTTATTCCAATAATGGTAGGTTAGTACTTGAACTTACTTTACGTTTTCTGCACTGTCCTTTAGATGACTATCGATATCCCGTTGAACTATACTGCATCTGACCGCGAGGATGAGCAACGTCTGGCTTACTTCCGTGAGGATATCGGTGTGAATCTTCACCATTGGCACTGGCATCTGGTGTACCCGGGAGATGGCCCCGATCGCGTTGTCAACAAGGACCGTCGTGGTGAGCTGTTCTACTACATGCACCAGCAGCTGATCGCTCGCTACAATGTCGAACGTTTCTCCAACCGACTCGCTCGTGTTCGGCCGCTGACCAACTTGCGTGAGCCGCTGCCTGAGGGATACTTCCCGAAGATCATCCGTAGCTTGAACAACCGGGCGTTCCCACCACGCCCGCAGAACACAGTTCTTAGGGTAGGTTTAATCAAATGTTTATCATTCAGTTGTCGGGTGCTAAAATGAACTCACCTTTAATCGTAACAGGATATCAACCGTGTGGATGATCAAGTCATCTTCACTATCAGCGACCTCGAACGTACGGAGGCTCGTATTGCCGAAGGCATCGATGGAGGTTATGTTGTTGCTGTAAGATATATTTGTATACCTTTAACAATAAATATTGGGGAACTAATTGGATTACCCTTCGTATCACATAGCCTGGTGGTAACCGAATGCCTCTCGACGAGCGTACCGGTATCGATGTGCTGGGCAATATCATGGAGCCGTCCGCACTCTCCGTTAACAGGCAGTTTTACGGAAACTACCATGGAAACTTGCACAACATTATTGCCTACAGCCACGATCCGGATAACCGCTTCCTGGAGGGATACGGTGTGGTGGGTGAGTTCCAGACTGCTATGCGCGATCCTACGTTCTATCGTCTGCACGCACAGGTGGACAATATGTTCCATCGCTACAAACGTACGCTGCAGCCTTACAATGCCAATCAGCTTGGCTACAACGGTATCCAGATCCAATCGATCGGAGTGCAGCTGAACCGTGCGAATGCGCCGGCCAATGTACTGCTGACGTACTGGCAACGGTCTCAGGTTGATCTGGCCACCGGTCTTGACTTCGGACCGCAAGGAAATGTGTTTGCGTCCTTCACGCATCTTCAGCACGCACCGTTTACCTTCCGACTGACGGTGAACAATACTAGTGGAGCGACTCGCCGTGGAACGTGCCGTATCTTCATTGGTCCGAAGGTGGATGAGCGCAATATTCCTCTGACCATGGATGAGCAGCGCTTGCTGATGATTGAGCTGGATAAGTTCACCGTGAACCGTAAGACTTTTTCACATTTAATGAACACTGTTCGTTATTTGAGCTAAATGATATCTAACTTTATAATGAATCACGTTTGTTATAGTTAATCCTGGTTCTAACAATATTGTGCGTCGTTCGGAGCAGTCCAGTGTGACCATCCCGTACGAGAGAACGTTCCGTCAGGTCGCATTGTCCAACATCAACGAGCCAAGCACGGAGATGTTCCGCTTCTGCAACTGTGGCTGGCCGCACCATCTGCTGATTCCGAAGGGTGCTCCGGAGGGCATGCAGTTCGATCTGTACGCGATGATCTCGAACTACGCCGACGATACGGTCAACCAGGAGTTCGATGAGTATGATTTGTTTTGACCGCATTGATTTGTTGAGTTGGATTTGGAAGCCATATAAATGGATTACTTTCTTCCTTAGGAACGTCAACTGTAATGACTCGCACTCGTTCTGTGGACTTCGCGATCAGCTGTACCCTGACCGTCGTCCAATGGGATATCCGTTCGATCGTCCCATTCCTGCCACCGTGCGAAACTTGGGCGATTTCATCCGAACAAACACCAACATGGCGACGTCGAACGTACAGATTCGCTTCACCAACACCGTCATCGCCAGAACATAGACGTACTCGGACACATGCATGTAGGAAGGCTACGATCAAGGACTACGGCTGACGATTAGATTGCAAAAAATATGATATCAAATATCTTTTTCAAATTATATGAAATAAAATAAACGCGTGCATTCAAAATTCATGATTTGATAATGCTTTATAGAGGCACCTCGATTATCACTCCACAAATACTATTTCTTTTTCTTTTATTATCACAACAACCGCAAGTTAGGCTAGACCTGTCATTTGTGACTATTTTGTGGTACCGAAAGGAAACACTCTGCCACCCGCGCAGAGAGTGGTATGGGATTCAAAAGTTCCTAGTAACAGATGAAATAGAACTAACATGCTTTCCTTTCCTCGCTGTTTCTTCAAGACGGACCAACTATGGCACAAATGATCCCTTTCTTGTATGTCTTCGACGCTTCAACAGCCTCTATCACATCTTTGACTTCAACTCCCCGATATCCTCTTTTCGTTCCCTATCCCTCGAATCAATTCAATACTCTTTGTCCTTCCCATCTGCTCCCTTCTGGCCTCGGTTGAATTCGTATTGTGTTCTCTGTATGAACGCTAACATGACGACAATATGTTATTAGGATATAAGTAAGAGATAAGTATTTTGCAATTTGTTAAACATTTTAGCACTAACGGACAAATCTGGTGTCAATTGACACTTTTGCAACTTTGAGCTTCGATAACTCGAAAACGGTAAGAGATATCGACAAAAGGTTTTCACCCAAAGTCTTATATTTTTGAAATGTTTTTAAGGGTTTTCCAAAATTTTAAAATCCGTAAATTTCTGAGATACAACTTGTTACTCCTTTCGTGCAAATCGTGGTGTCACTTGACACCTAGAAGGCTATTTTTGGAAATTGTTGACCGATTGAGTTGAAATATTCACCAGTTGTGCGCAAGCTATTCTAGTTTTTTAATCCGTTGAGTTTGTGACCCTACCCCTTCCCGTTTGCTCCCCAGCCCCCCTCAAGTATAAATCCGCCAACGTCAACATTTTAAAAACCTTAAAAACTATACGTAAAAAAATTTGGATCCCGAATTCCATGGAATGGCATACAGGGGCGGTCAGTTCTTCTTCATCATCGTCAGATGAGTCACTCTGCTCAAAATGACATTGTCCTCTGTGCCACTTGAATTGAACGATTTACATTTAGAACATTTGGAATTTAGACCGCGAAATCCTGTAAAAGTCTTCCTCCCATATATAAGAGACGCCTGATTTTTCAAACAAAAAAAATTGGCAATAAGGGTCTCTTATACACGGAAAAATACGGTATATGAAATACTGTAATAAAGAAAGAAAATTATTGATTTTGATAGATTAGCTGCATTTAATGCATCGAATGCACCAGTGCACTTGATTAAAATATCCTTAAAATAAAGTTAAAGATATTTGTAAGATATGCTGGGAATGACATTTGAACATGCATTGTCACAGTGCATTGTCACTGTCCCGAGTGAAACACAATTCTGCAATCAGGCTGTCCATGTTGGGTTGGTCGTAAATACTGATTTGCATTTGATGTCTTACTCGGAGGAAACGGAGGTATCTGAAGAATACGTGCCCGACGTCCTCGATGGAATCCAAACAGACCGGGCAGTTCGGTGATTCCTCGAGTGTGCCTTTCTCATCTAAACAACTGTGCAGGAGCGTGTTCCTGGTGAGGATTTGGTTCAGGAAGAAGTCAATCTCTCCGTGTCCACGAGCTATCCACGCAGAGATGTTCGGAATCAGTCACCTCGTTTTCACTCCTGTCCTCCTCTTTAAAGCTCAATTTTACTGCCACCGTTGTCGATTCGAGCAAAAAATCTCAGTCGCGCACAGTCGAGTTAATTATGTACAAAAAAGTAAGGAGGAAACCGACATGTTAGCCTGGTTTCTTTTGTAAGCAGTTTAGCTACAAATACACTCTATTATGCTTATATGTCAATTACATCGTATCCAGGGGGTGCACGGTATATTTCTAAGAATCCCATGATTATTTTGCATGTAGTACCTGTCAATAGCAATGCCTGGAAATATACATTAACCAACCAACCAATTAGATACTGTTGAAAGGGTTTACAAAACAGATACTTTGGAACATATGATGAGTTTCATACTTGGCAAGAAAATTCCAAGACAACGGAATTGATTTCTGTCGAGTTTCTATATTTCCAATTGGGATGCCTAATGATAGCAAATACCCAATGATACCGTATTCAAAGACGAATAAAACCACAGTCTAAAGACGATATATCGAGCTTGCTCGTCACCAGAATACCATGTCTATTTGAAGGAGATTGGTTATTTCGCCATATTGTTTTGTCAGATATTCTATGCATGACCTCTACACAATTTGTAATCAAACTCTAAAGAAAAAAAAAGAGAAAGTCAAAAATATAAAAGTGTCAAGAAAGGATATAATCGAAAGTAGTAATAGTTTTTCGGATTTTGCAATCCGACATTCTCGATGGTTTTAGGTCGCCCAACGAAGTGCAAAAATACTACTCTATTATTTTTCTCCAAAGTGCTGATGGTACAATTTATTCATATGTTTATAAACTTTTCCTATTGGTGCAGTATCCCATTCACCACCGCACGTTGTTTATAGCGTTCGCATTACACCTGTCTGTTTCCTATCGTCGAGTTCCTAGGCTGTCATAACAGATATATATTAATTTCGTTGGCGGAAACTCGATATCTGTATCGCTCAAGCTTGATTCCATGATTATTCATGGAGCTTTGGAGATTGACAATGGTTTTACTAACGAATGAAGAAACGGCGTCGTCTCCCAGTTGGCTAAGACTTCAATTTGTCATTTGCTTTTTGTTATTAATTGCTCTCTTCAATCGGAAAAATCATAACAAAAAAATGTACAAACCTCAAGACATTCATTTCTCTCTCTTCACAGCTGTCTTAACGCATTCGATAAGGCAAACTGTGAGGCAATATCTGTGTCTGTGTGTTGACTGCAATGCTCCAAACTTCCAGCAATCATTTCTTCTTACTCCTTTATAATTTTCCCAACCATATCCGAAAGAACGGCACGGTACTTTATCTGGTGGTTCTCTAGTACTCTAACAAACCAGAACAACCCATTTTTTTTATCACCATACATGTTTCATGCTATGTCACTAAACAAATAAAAAATAACAATCTTGATAATTTTAACGATTGCCGCAACAAACCGTTGGCCGATGGTGGTGACGGTCAAACATATCCCTCTAAATTATCTCACAATTTAGGCTAGTTTGCGGTTTGAACGCTCATCTAACTCGGTATATAAGACGATGCAGATCCCAACAGTCATCACAGTTTGACGAGGTCAACCGAACATAGTGTGTGGCTTACAGTGAAAGTGAAAGCATTCCTACAGCATCATCAGTGAAGATGTCCGGCAACAACAAACTTCTCGCTCTGCTGCAGCGCCCGCTGGAACCAGCGTTCTACCCGAAGGATAATGGCAAAACAGTGATTGACCTGCCGGAGAACTTCCTTACCGAGCGTTACCGTCCGATCGGTACCTCCATTCAGAACCGCTTTGCAACCGATGCCGACACGCGCATTCCCGTCAGGAATGTGACGCCGCCCAGCATTTCCTTTGCGGAGGCCGTACCGCGCCGTGGAGGCTTTTCGCTGTTCAACAAAACCCATCAGAAGGTCGCTGGAGACCTTATCGCTCTGTTTATGAACCAGCCGGACGTTGATACTCTCATGAGTGTTGCTACTTACACGCGAGATCGTATCAATCCGATGTTATTCCAGTACGCGCTGTCTGTTGCGATCCAGCATCGACCGGATACGAAGGATGTGAATGTACCGTCCTTGCTGGAGCTGTTTCCAGACGCGTTCGTAGATCCTTCCGTGTTCCCGAGGCTTCGTGAAGAGGGCTCCGTAGTGCAGGCTGAGAACAGGGTAAATAGTAGAAAAAATTGAATACATTCACTATGTTATATACAACTTTTCCCTGGATTATAGATGGTCATCGATATTCCAATGAATTTCACCGCCTCTGACCGGGAGGATGAGCAGCGCTTGGCCTACTGGCGCGAGGATATCGGTGTGAATCTTCATCATTGGCACTGGCATCTGGTGTACCCGGGAATGGGTCCGGCAAATGTGGTCAATAAGGACCGTCGTGGAGAGCTGTTCTACTTCATGCACCATCAGTTGATCGCTCGCTACAACGTGGATCGTTTCTGCAACCGGCTGGCTCGTGTCCGGCCGCTGACAAGCTTGCGTGAGCCACTGCCTGAGGGTTACTTCCCGAAGATCATCCGTAGTTCGAATAACCGAGCATTCCCCGCCCGTCCGCAGAACACAACTTTGAGGGTATGTGTATCGAATATTTTCTAACAACATGGGTAATGTGCTTACAAGTAATACTTACTCCAAACAGGATCTCAACCGTACAGAAGATAATGTCGTTTTCACCATTAGCTCGGTCGAACGCTCGGAAGCTCGTATCGCCGAGGGCATCGATGGCGGTTTCGTCGTAGGGGTAAGCTGTGATTTTTTAGCATATTACTATTAATAGCAGCCAACTCATGTGCTCGCTTACATTTCAATATCCTAGCCCGGTGGTAACCGAATCCCACTTGACGAGCAAACTGGAATTGATGTGCTGGGCAATATCATGGAACCGTCCGCACTCTCCGTCAACAGCCAGTATTATGGCGACTACCACGGGAGCATGCACTTCCTGATTGCATACAGCCACGATCCGGAGAACCGCTTCTTGGAGGGATATGGTGCTGTGGGCGAGTTCCAGACAGCCATGCGCGATCCGGCTTTCTACCGTCTGCACTCACAGGTCGACGATATGTTCGATCGCTACAAGCGCACACTGCCGCCGTACAATCTCAATCAGCTCGGCTACGCTGGAGTTCAGATCCAATCGCTCGGAGTGCAGCTGAACCGTGCGAATGCGCCGGCCAATGTACTGCTGACGTACTGGCAACGGTCTCAGGTTGATCTGGCCACTGGACTTGATTTCGGACCGCAAGGAAATGTGTTTGCTTCGTTCACGCATCTTCAGCATGCACCATTTACTTACCGGCTCTCTGTGAATAATACTACTGGAGCGCCTCGGCGGGGAACGTGCCGTATCTTCATTGGTCCGAAGGTGGATGAGCGCAATACTACTTTGACCTTGGAAGAGCAGCGCCTGCTAATGGTTGAACTGGATAAGTTCACCGTTAACCGTAAGATTTTTTGTTGAACATTTAATTAACAACTGTTGGGTTAACTAATTCCTTAATAAACTACGTTTGTTACAGTTAATCCTGGTACTAATAATATTGTGCGTCGTTCGGAGCAGTCCAGCGTGACCATCCCGTACGAGAGAACGTTCCGCCAGGTCGCAATGTCCAACATCAATGAACCACGCACGGAGATGTTCCGTTTCTGCAACTGTGGCTGGCCGCATCATCTGCTGCTTCCGAAGGGTGCCCCGGAGGGTATGCAGTTCGATCTGTACGCGATGATCTCGAACTACGCCGACGATACGGTCAACCAGGAGTTTGATGAGTATGATTTGTTTTGACCGCATTTTTTATTAGATTGAGTTGATTTCGGAAGGCATATAAATGGATTATTTTCTTCCTCAGGAACGTCAATTGTAACGACTCGCACTCGTTCTGTGGACTTCGCGGTCAGCTGTACCCTGACCGTCGTGCAATGGGATATCCATTCGACCGCTCTTTCGGCAACGTGAGAAACCTAGCCGACTTAACCCAAGCAAACACCAACATGGCGACATCGACCGTGCTGATACGCTTCACCAACACCGTCATCGCCAGAACATAGACGAGCTCGGACACGTGCATGTAGGAGGGCTACGACCATTGGCAAGAGATAAGGATCACGACTGGATTGCGAGAACAAAAAAATCATACTTTATTCCCTATTGAAGCTCTGTGCAAGAAATGTCACTCTTAATAATTTGAGAATGTTTTTTTGGCTCACTTGACAATACTTTACCGAAGACATTTATCTTTTATATCGAGCCATTCAATTTCAGTGTACTACAGTAAGCAGATGAAACCAATAAATCGATTAAGGCATTATACAAATTTCTTTTTGTTTTGGTAATTAATGTAATATGTTCGGGGTCACGGTTGCCAATATGATCAGACAAAAACTCATCGAACGTTCGATCATATTTTAGTATGTTCTCGAAGGCGGAGCGCGTAGTCTTTAGACGCGAATGGGTCTATGTGAAAATCTGCGTTAAACTAGCGATGGGAGATGGATTGTTTGAGTTCCAGAGTACGGGGACTCTCAAATCTCATCTTTGGAAATAGCCAGGTTGGTTTAGAAAATATTTAAAAAAATCTGCCTTACTGGGAACGTTGGAGGCGTCAAGACCTATCCACGGTAAAGGGTACATCGTATCTGTACAGAAAGTATCACATTACAATTGGATGTTTTATACTATATATTCCAAGCGTTTGAATTGATCGTATTTGTACTTATGATTGGTTTAATCGTGTTTCATCATAAACTGAATATCATAAGGTTTGTACACGCACCGTATTTAGGGCGCTTTAGTTAAAGTTGCACGGTTCTTGAATACTGTAATATTGCTTGTATTTGCACCGGTCGCTTCCCGGACGCTTATTTGCACTGCAATTTTGATTTTGAGCTCCAGCTCGCTTTCTGAACTATGACAACATATGTGTCAATGTGTTTTTTTCCTATGGGTCTAACCTGTGACTATGGTATATTACATAAGATAATGATGCATACATAGCTGCTTATCATGTTTGCTTTACATTCGGTGTAATGTAATTCAGACCTAATGCAATCTAGATGAGACTCACAAAGAAATGCCTGTGTTTGTCGTGATATCAAGCGATGATGACTAGACAGTACAGCTTTATAATATCATTCGCTCTGCTTCTTAGTAAGCTGAGTTAAATGCGGGATGAAAGGGATGTGGTTACAAACGAACCGATGATTGCAATCTGTTGTTTTCTTTCCAATTAAACGAATGCCAAGTAAAACTCGTCTGCAAAGTTTTTTTTTCTCTGCAAAAGAGCATACTAGTACAAGTGCACTGTAAAC
This sequence comes from Anopheles dirus, assembly GCA_000349145.1. Taxonomy (NCBI): domain Eukaryota; kingdom Metazoa; phylum Arthropoda; class Insecta; order Diptera; family Culicidae; genus Anopheles; species Anopheles dirus. The sequence goes on from KB672835.1 coordinate 2,264,080, forward strand.
CGATGAATGTCATTCATTGCTCCATAAGGGACATCAGCAATGCTACGTATGATCCAGCGTTGTTTAAAATCTGAAAAGAAATGAAAGCTTAACGTATATTGTTACTTACAAGGTAACGAAAGATTTCAAAGTACCGCTCTCAATGTAGGCAACGACGCTTGAGTGAATCCGGATTTAGCATTGACGGGTTTCTTCGCTCTCATCATGCAGTTGATCAGCATTTTCTGGGTCCTAACGTCCGCATTGTACCAGTTACTTTTGTACACGGCATCATGTACCAGTGTGCTCTGGAATTGAATTACAGTGATCTGAGCGACCTCGACAAATTCGGCGGTTGTACGTGTACCTCGTGATAAAGCTGCGAGCCGTAGTAGCAATAGTAGGTAACTTGTATGGTAATAGCCGTCCCGTACGCGAAATAAACCACTACAATGCTTGTGCCGGTCGATATGACCAGCTGGAATCCGAGCATGCACAATAGCATCGAGGAGATGAGCAGCTGATTAAGGATGACATTCTTGTACGCATTGATGACGCGATCGGACACACGCAGTATGTGCTTGTGGTATTCGATGAGCATCCCCAGCTCACTGCTCGGCCGATCGAATTTAAGGTTTTCGAAACGCTGCTGAATGATGACAAAGTGGGCCACCAGGCACGAGGAAAACGTACCGAACGAAGAGTCGCACGCTACACAATCCAGCACCACCCAAAATATGGCCACACTGCACCAGACAAAGAAAATTGTAAATGTCACCGGATGTTTCACCTCGAACGGGAAGCTTTCGGAGAAACGGGGAAAAAGAAGGGAACGGACAGTCGCGATGAAAACGCGGGCGCGATATGCTTTCAGGCGCGCGTTGTGCAACTCGCCCGGGGAACCTTACTTCATCAACAGCGGCAGTTTCCAATCCGATTCCTCGGACAGGACAGCCATCACGAGCGCCGACCCGACGAAAAGCACACCGGTTGACATGGCCGCAATCAAATAGGCCCACGCGAGGAATCGGTCGATGCGGTTATACTTTTCCACGATCCTGATTTCAGCCGCCTTGAGCGAGCGCTTGAGGGCGTCGAACTCGTCCACCAAGCTCCAGATCTCGTGCCGGTGGTGGCGCAGGTTGTACTGCCGCACCAGGCCCAGGTAGGCGGTGAAGGTGGGCCCCAGGCAATCGCACAGCAGCATGATTTCGTCGAAGTGGTTGACGGCAAACATAATTGTGCCCAGCTTCATGACGAGCACGGTGAAAAAGCAGAACGCGAACAACACTCTGCCGGTGCGCGTATCAATTCGGGAAACGCCAACAGCCCTCAGGCAGATTGATTGGACACGGAAAAAGTCAACGGTCTCGACGGCTACCATGATTGGTACCAGCGGCACTCGGATACTGGTTCAAGTTGAGCAAACCCATGGCTGTTTTAAAGCGCGCCCGAGGCAAACTTTCCATGATTTCAATGCTCATAAATGCATGGGCAATCACGGCAATTATGTCTGCAATGCAATAATTAAACTGTTGACGAATGTCAAAGGTAACGAATCGTGAACGTATCAATTGCATAATCGTTCACGAGCTGCCCACTTGAGTATTATCTATTTATTGCACGCGTGGAAGGGACGGGCTGGGACGACCACGAACGGGAGAAAATAAACGAGAGCCACATAGATGGCGAACCAATTGACCGTGAAACGAAGCACAATTAATTCATCCGAGATAGTACGTGCCATTGGGACCATTTGGTGTCTTAGATAAGTAATTGATTCTGGCATGATTCATTTCGTTATAGAGAGAGAAGACAATTTCAATGATCTTAGTTGCTACAGTGTAACAATAACAACTGCTTTTCGTCGGTTAAGATGAAATTGATACTGAATGACTTAAAAATACTGCCAACAATAAAAAAATATACCGTCGGAATATAAACTGATATTGTTCATGATAAACTGTACGATACTGCTCCTTTATTGAGGTCGTCCGGAAGCAACAATACATGCAAAAAATTTAACTGGACAGAACGTAATAAAGAAAATGATCAATGTGACACCACCAGACCTCGTGTGGATGACGTGCAAAAAAGATGCAGATTCCACATTTGAAGTCGTCCTAAACGCCATCTTTCTTTAAAGGCAGCATCGACAACAACATTTATGGCAAACTACACGACGGATGAAGCTTGGAGTGAATAAATGTATAAAGAATTGTCCTTTTGGGTGCGTAATTAAGAGAAACCGCTTTAATGAAGAATCTGGAAGAATCTTTAATGGTTTAATGGCAGCGGTTTCGGCCTTCACACGACAAGTACGGTAAAAAAATCCCATTTGGACTATTCATTTCTAGTGACTTTACGGATAGGGCATAGAGAAGGGCTTCAAAACAGCAGACAAATCACAGACGAGGAGCATCCGGCACACCCATCCTCATGCAAGCATACTTTTTTATCAAAACGTATGCGAAAAGCTTTTTAGTGCGTGTTCTATACGATACGTTCCAAGGCCCTTTTAGGCTGGGCTCTATGAGCCGTCGAGCAGGACATCGAACAAGACAAACACGGATCAAATCCAAGTAATCATGCTTCGTCAGACAGCATCAGACATGCCAGACAAACAAAACATCGAACAAGACAGTTTGGTTTTGTCTGGCCTGTCTGATGCACACCTTGAAGCTGTATACACCTTGCGGTTTCATCCTGTCGATTGCCAGGAGGCGGCTTTTGGCGGCTGTTTGTGTGTTCGTATGTTTACATTCGCAAAATTTGGATAGTTTTTGATGGTTATTATGGCTCAATGTACATAAAATAACATTGAAGTTAAAACAAAATAACAGAAAACTGTGTTGATCTGACAGTTCCGCACGATTGCTGAAGTGCGAAGCACCCTTCGAACAGTGTCGTGTTTGTCGTGTTCGTCCGACGCGTCATAGCCCTGCCTTAGAGTATTTCCTGCTTCGATATGCACTGGATTGTAATGAAATGCTTTTAACACTTTTCTATGTACACTATGATCTATTGTACCACTTTTTCCGTTGGTTTGCTTGGATCCATCAGTGAATTATACGATTCCTGGTCTTTTGGCAAACTTTGATGGCTCCAGGTAACCCAAATTCCATATTCAAAATATCTCCACCGAGTACGCTACAATGCCGATTTTCGTGTGGGAAAGTTATGTACGGAAGAATTTAAATTTAATTTTGAATATGGATTATCGTACTAAACGGATATTGGAACAGATTATACACGGTAACGGAGCAATGATTACTAGGCTTAAGATAGAGGATACGTCCAGAACATGAAAAACCGATTATAATTTTTGTACTTAGATTTGATGGACTTTTTGTTATAAATTGTTGTTATAAATGTGCTTACGTTTATGATACAACTGATGTCTTTACAATTATTAAGATATAAGATTCAAGTATCTCGTTGAGATGTAAACCTCAGATTGATAAGTGCCATTGGCTAAACTGTACCTCACCACCAAGATGAGCAAAATGGTTATCCATGTGTCAGTGGCTTCGTTAAGGAATGGCGACAACTCCAAGACATTATAACCATGCTTCAATGCGTTTCAATTTCTCTACCTCACTATCGACGGGAGCGGTTTACAGCGAAAAATCATCAGCCCACCACAATGAGCTTAATATAATGGCAGCGTTGGCGGCGGGACTTTAACCCAAACCAGCGGGGATGTAAAATAAACCTACCGTAACAATCGTTCGCGGGAGTAATTATAATACGGCAGCGGTACGGTTGATCGCTACCAGTAACGAATACTTGGCGGGCGTTTTGCTTCAATGGTTTTCCCAGCCAGCGGAAGGAACACAGCCGAACCCAGCCAGTTCCGTGTTTTGCTTGTGCCCAAAAGCAATCAGAAACATTTGACCTCATCGACGCGGAAAGTAAACAGCAATCTCGCTGTTTTTCGACCGACCATGAAAAGTTGTACGTTTTCGTGCTTTCAACCAGCAAAGCACGAATCCCGACTAGGAGGCAGACGAATTATTTATACTTTCAAGCGCGGATGTAGTTCACAAGCAGTTTTACCTTAACGTGTGCGCAATTTAACGAAAACATTGGAAAGCTTGGTTATCGGTTTTTGAAAACAGGAACCGAAGGAAAAACTAACTTTTTCAATTAAAGTATAGTTTATAAACTATGACGTTACTTTGGTATAAATGCTGGAGAATGGTATAAATGTAGTAGAAATAGTAGTCGGGCCGACGATTTGATGGTTGTGGTGTCGAACTTCACACGACAGGAACGGGACCAAATCCCTTCTGGATCCGGATCCACTCAAGACCTGTAGATGCTATAGTATAAACAAAGAGGAAAATGCTTCCTGAATAACATGAAGGATGTACTGAGCTATTTTGATTCTCTGTAAATGTCGCACCACGTAGGATAGAAACAATTTATCGCTGATGACTTCCTCGCAACATCAATCAAACATTGTCATGCTTGCGCTTCCGGTACAACGTCGCCGTGCATCTGCTGGGTATGCAATTAATAAAGCTTTATTTGGTGCTTGCATCCGGACCAATTGATGCATGGCGTTTGACACCGGTGTCAACGTAAATTGTTCAATGAGCGACCTGTCCATTCTCTTCTGCCACTAAAGCGAGAACACACTGCTCATTTGATTCATGGCTTCCGTAGCGCAGGAGGAACAACACAGTTGAGGGCGTTTTACGACTTCCTGGTACATTTTGCATTACACCATCGAAGGAACTGCTTTGTTGATGATAGACTGACAGACTGACGAATATATTATTATTTGGAATTTATGTTCTAACCAAAATATTTGTTTTCAGGGAATAGTTTGTTTTGTGTTTGTTAACTTAGTTAGAAAAAAAGTTGTTTTAGTTTAGATTGATCAAACTATGCGTATGTGCATCGAAAGACACACTCAACTAATCCTGAATAAACATTTGTTTTTGTATATTCTACCCCTATGAATCGTGACTTCAAGCCTACTATTTGTTTGCCACAATGTTTGTATTGGTGCCATGTTTATCTAGTACCCTCAGCCAAGGATTCTTTGTAAATATGTTGTTGCTCGTCTATTCAAACTTTAATTGAGACAAACAACAAATAAATGTGTTTTATGCATAATCCTAATAATTCAAGTTTGATAGCTAATGAAATAAAGTTTAAATCATTATATTTCAAAAATTCAATAATAATTAAATAAAAAAAATCAAAAATAAAATATTAAAAATAATAAATATACTTCATCGAACTACAACTTAAATGTTGAATAAGCTCAACAAGGCAGGTAAAAAGATAATAAATTACAAAGGTGTAATAGCTATATATAAAACTAGCACTCAATAGACATTATTAATATAAGCTTATTTTGACAACTGTTGGCAACGATATTAAGCCACTCGATTAAAAAAACTAGCAGCTATTCTAAGTTAATCGGAATAAAATACGATTCCGCCAATTTACTAACATAATAAAATAGTATACAAATGACGTTCAACTCTTATCTACCTTTTGTAACGTAACGTATCGGAGGCAAGAGAACAAAACACAATCGTAAACTGTTCTGAAGAGGGTTACTGGTGCAGTTACATTGGAAAAGGTAAGGCACAATATGCTTCCACGAAGGCCACAGAAGGAAAGAGCAACATGTTTCGTTCTAACAAAAGATTTTATGCAAAGATAATTTGCGGTTGCCTTTACGAAGCAAGCAAAAATTTTATCTTGCTGCCTTTAAAGGATGGCATCATTTTCTTTTGTTGTTTCCATATTAAATGAGCAGAAAAGTTAATATGAGTCATTCATTTCACGGAAATCTAAAGATGCGCTAAACTCATTTGGAAGCAATTACCTTCTTATTGAAGAATCGCCATTGATATAGCACTATCCAAAACAAACAATCAACGGTTTAACATATTTTTGTGTGGAATGTTCAAATGTACTACACTTTCTATTCAAACAACAAATCAAGAGCAATTAATCCTCATTCAACGAGAATAACCGCTCCCCAAGCTAAGCTTTCGCAGCAACTGCATGATTCACGCAAATGTCTCGTGTTTTCAAAACACTGCCATTACGAAAAGCTTCCAATCATTACGGATACAGGTTAAAAGATCCCGCATATCCCGCACTCCAACCCCTCCCAACCCCACCAGCACCGGGCCGTGTGAGGTGTGTATGTGTGCGTGGCAAAATCTCGGCACGAAGGAAAGTTTTCACATAGTGTCTTAATCTGCCTATCGATGCTAACAACTTTTTCCAACTTCCAAAACCGCTACCGTAGCCGCAAAGTTTCGATGCGTATCTTCTGCCACCGTCGCATGCCGGATCGGGATCGCCAGAACCCGGGACACACAAGCGCCCCACATAAGCCCGCTCACGTGAAGTGAACAATAATTTGCAAAGTTACGCTTTCGGGTGGGGGGGGGGGGGGGGATTTTAAAACATTTACGTAGCCCCGTGTGCGCGTGTTGCGGTTGCGTAAAGTCATGCAGGACGGGTCGGTTCGGGTTAAGTTGAGCTGTAATGAAGGTCCTGCAACCAATAAAGCATGCAAGGGATGGCACATAAACCTGATTAAAAATGTGTGTTTGAGCAACGTTCATCAACGGTGTTTACATTCAATCGGAGCAAAATGGGCGGCGATGACGATTTGTTTGCACAAATTTTACGCTGTTTGCTCGTAGTTAATTGTTTGCATAAAACAAGACGACGCGCGTTTGCTGGAACAGTAGCACGTCGCACCCATCCAGCCGTTCCCCGCTGCTACAACAGTGTTTACCGTCACTTTTGAAATGTATCAATAAATCCAACGGAGCCCACCCATGCCGGGACCGTACACTTAAATAACATGTAGCCAATTGCAATCAATTTGCACCGTGCGCCTCGCCATAAAGTGTGGCTTATCGTGCCGCCGGTTCTGATACACAAGCACACGCAACATCATTTGCATAGGATGGAGATAATCCTCTTTTCCTTCTAGCGATGTACGGCACGTGCATAATAAATTTCGGTTCGGAATCATTCGGCCCCAATATTTTATCACTCTTCAATCTTTTTAATTACCCGGGTGGATCGAGTTGAAATGGTGCAAAAATTTGTTTCCCTAGGAACCGACATCGGTTCGTTTTTATTTGTTTGCCGGATTAAGCTGTCTGGAGATGGTTTACTATCGCCGTACATTCGGTGCGCTCGCCTGCGCAGTGTCGATCAGAGCCATCGGTGGGAGCAGATTTTATTGTGGGATGAAAGTTAATTACTCCGCATGCAAACGAGTCGGGGAGTCGTAAAAAATCCACATAAACAATTTCCCGCCGCTGTCCGTAAGCTGCACCGCGGACAATTTGTTTACCCTGCAACGCGCTAACGGTGTCTCAATTTGTTTGCGATCCTGTGGGAGCGAACAATTCCACGGAGCGTTTAATTGGAATGGTGACGGTGTCTTATGGGGAAAGTGTGGCGGATTGTACTGTTTATTGAACCCACCTTTTTGTTGTATCCGTTTCCACACGGCTTTTTTATGAAGGTTTCGTTTTGAATTCAATTTACAAAAACAATTTAACCTCCATATTATATCAAAGAGATTACTTGTCGGTGGTAAAATGCAACAGTGTTGAATTTCCGTACCATTTCAACACTGTTCGTCTTCAACACCGGCCGCAGCATATACATACCTGTATTTAAGAATAAAACGAAAGCTTGTAGAGGTAGAAGAAACAAATGTTTTACTAAGTTGTAGTAAATGAAATCGCCATTCGCCAAGAACAAAAATGCACCACCTGAATAGGTGTACGACTACTTATGAAATCTCTTTTTTTCGACACAAATAATTGTTTTAAAATTAACACCAGCTGTTTTAGGCGACCTTTAATATTATAAGTATATTTTTGAACGATTTTTTAAATGTCTGATTACCTCCTCCATTCAATACAGGAATAGAGGAATCTGATTTCCCTAAGAAGTATCTTCAAGTATTTTTAGCACATGTTTTGTTTTCAATCTGTTTTGTCATAATGATCATTCACCATCACCATTGCTCATCCAACATGTATAAAATCAGAGCTAACGCACACAAAAATTGTCTTATATGACATTTACATCGTAAACTAATTAATTTACCATCAATAACCTTTATAAACTTATTTGCAGTTAATGTGTATAGAGTATATACAAAATAGTAAAATTGTAAATTCCTCAGATTTTTCTCTATTTCTGTTTTCACACTGTTTTGTTGATTTAAGCATAATTTATCTTAGATACTAAAAGAAAAGTAACGATTACGTCCCGTGGGTGAAATTCAACAACGTTGAATGTAACGTAATATACTTGACAGAGTTAGATAATAAATCCACATAGTAACAAATGCACGAGGCTTAACTTAATGCCAAAATTGACGTTTTATTAGTAAATTCGATCGCAGCGATCAACGCTAATTGTCAAAGGGAGTTCAATGAGAAACGCTGAGCACGGGCGAATTGAACCATGTTACGCTTCGACGCGACTTAAGTAATCTTACAGCGAACGTAAGGATAATCGCATCTCCGTACCGAAATGCCGCCGGAACCTATACTCAGCGGTGCCATCCAATGTTAATCAGAATGCCTCAGAATATCTCCCATTCGTGGGACGAAATAATGAGTCCTGCGCGGTTGAAGTGATTACTGCGCCACTACCCGGGGGGAGCGTCGCACCACCGCTCGCCACGTCGTAATGGCTGTCTATTTCGCTTTCACAATGAGCGAAAACAACTGAACCAAAGGCATTATCTATGCCTTCCTGCACAACCGCCATTTGACGCCGCATGAATATTGATGAGCGCTTCGGACTATTATTTTGGCCTGCCCGCCAGCAGCGGCAAGAACAGAAAGCGTAGAAGCCATAAGCAATCGTTCTGCTTATCATGCATTATCGTGTCTCCGGGCGGATGGGACGTTCGGTGCGAGCAAGAATTTTGCTGCCCGTCCGGGAGATGAAAGGTGGGTCTCGTGTCACTCTGCTCTGGTGTAGCCGTACACGCTATTTTTACCTTGACATTGTCTTTTTTTAAATTGGATGAAAGTGGAAGAAAATTCGATTGCATATAAATAAAGGCACCCACCCTCCCACTCGAGGCGAGCACCCCCACGAACACTTCGGGGGCATATTGTGTATGAATTTAATAAAATGGCTTGAGCATTAAATTTCGTCGCATGAACCCTGAGCAGCGCATATATGATTATGATATTCACGCTATACAGCAGATAACGTTGTCACATTATCGTATCGCTTAAACGAGATTCATGTGTATGTTTTAATTTGCTTCCAGTAAAATACCTTAACTTGCCAGTATTGATAACGGCGTCGATCTTCACATGACGATATTGATACCAAATCTTAGCTGGATTGCTAAGCATCTTATTAACGATAAAAGCATAATTAAATTTAAAAAAAATATTTGCAGGTATGACGGTCGTAATGTCTTAAAAAAAGATTTATGATAAAATTTATCTGGGTTAAATAATTGAGCAAAAGGATTGAAAATCTGAAAGCATTAAAACTAATGCAAAATTGTAATGTCGAATATATGATTTTCAGAGGGAACTTTAAAAAAGGGTTAAAGCAGACCTGTCAAAGTAGATTCTGGAATTCTTCTTCATTGCTGTCATGCATGCCAACTTGTCATTTACATGCCTTATTTAACCCACCATATATAATGTGTTTCCAATACTTTATATATCAATTCAATCCCATTTCATCATAGACACCAACTGCTTTATCTACTGGATGAATACCAATACTGCATAAATACTAATTAAAATGATTATAAAAAAGCTTGCTGCAATTATGAATATAATTAGTTCCATATTTTCACAATTTTGGCGGCACGTTTTTGTTATTGTGATGTGTATTTTCTACTCTTCACATTTTGCATTTTGTATTGTAAAGCCCTTTCCATTTTCTAAGACCTTTCCAATGTTTTCATTGCTCTTCACCATGTAAACTTTCTACCATCGGATTTATGAAACGATCAGAAAAGTGATTCTCTTTTATTTAGTTTTGTGCGATAGGTTGAAAAAAATTGCAAAAAAAGAACAAATGTCTGTAAGAATATGGATAAACTACTCATATGATTATAGTACCTTTCCTTTCAGCCTGTGTGAGATGGGACCTAATTGGCAGGATTTACAATCATTGCCATCTTCAATGATAAAATTGAAATCATCATAGTGGGAAATTTTTTGGGGATGATTAAAGATAATACATTCAATAAGGGCAATAAGTAAAAATCGTTTTAAAGCTTGAATTCAGAAGCTCAAAAAGAGCAACCTGCTACAATGTTCTAATAACAGTAACTAGACATTCATTGGAAAATTTTCAGTATTATAATTCAAGTTCTATTAAAATAACGTAGCATTTAAGATTTCTTTTAAGTTTACTCATTGTTAATTATTTACAACGAAACAATAGGAAACTGAAGGGAGTCGAAGTGAATTTATAGAACAATCTAGACCTTACCATTTTTTTTACAATTTCCTCTACAACAAAAGATCAAAGCTAAGATCTTAAATAGTATCTGCATTCATGGAAAGCAGGGACGATGGTTATTTAGTAGTTAAATCCGTTTCTCTAGCGTGGGGTCTTCAGCGAATGCAGTACCATAACCACCCACGGCATATTCTGCGACCGGCACAAGTTTACCACCATCCTCGTTCAATCTCCCATATGAAAGGCTGTACTAAATTCTCTCAGTGAAAGGAGTTTCGAAGAATTTCTCCAGCTGAAAATTAATATGCCAATCCAATTCCATCTTCCAGTTCGAGGAAACCGACAGCGTCAATACTGGTGCGGCATGCGTCAAGCTGCCAATGAGAGAGATTAGAGGGGCAATCGGATTTTTGCGTCAATGTTGCTTTTGATCTTTTGAGTATTGTGTTGCGTGAAATTTTACACGCTGTCTGAATCGCATTACATGCAAAGCATAGCGCCTGTCTTCATCCATTCGTAGAAAAGCGAGCTTGTTTTACAAACGAGTAAAGAGTTTCCGATTGCTGATTAGGAATACATGTTAAGTCTATGTCGTACTGCAGAGTAAATATATCAAATATCTCTGAAATCAAGAGAGAGAAAAAAAAAAACAAACCATAACAAGAGGTTTTCTTTTAACCTTAAAGCTCAGTTTTTACTTTTTTATGATTTTTCTGACTCCGTATTATGTGTAAGTATGTGTTTAACTGTCGATTTCGGACCTTTCATAACTTTTGTAATGAAAACAAAAAGGTCCCTTATATGTATAGTGTTCACATACTCATACACTCGTGGAATATGTTTTTTTATTTATATTTTTTCTGCTTTTTTCTCAAATTTTCATACTCACTAATCAGGACATGACTGACGAATAGCCGGGTTCTTTTCACTTTTTCAAAAATGAAAAATATTTCGGTTGTTGTCAAAATTGATACTGCCCAAATCAGAAAAGTACATTTTATTTATCATTATTCTGCTTTCGGTAGCGGCTATTTGGACAATTATGAAAATAAAAATAAAAAATAAAACCGACATTTTGCCGTTCATTTGATGCATAAATAGTGAAATAGTCTAAGGTCAAATAAACAAAAAAATATATTGTGAAAGTGTATGAGCGTATGAGCGAACTAGAACCGTCGAAAGATCGTAGAAATGAGTAAAACTAACAAACTTATTGAATGGTAAAATCTGCGGACAAAATGACCGCATTCAGAACAAATAGGAATAGCACAGAACCTGACTCTTATAGTGTTAAGCATGGTCTACATACAGTTTACGTTCTAAGGTATGTATTATTACCCAACAAGCACTCACTTCTTAGAGCAGAGGATTTGATCAGCTAAAAAAGAAACGGGGAAAAAACATCTACATAAAGGTAAACATGTTGTTTTTGTGTCGCTTTACTTGTCCGTTTCCTTTTTCGTGGAAGGCGAATCTGTGTTTAATCCAACAGCTTGGACAGTAATTTGCGTAGGATATGTAGCTCCCAAGTGATTCAGATATCTTGTCGAATATTAAAACCAAACAAATTAAGAGTAACCTAGGCCACCGAATGAAAATAGCTTCCGAGAAAAGGCAACATTTCAAATTTTACCACCATAATCTTGTGTTTTTTGGCCTATCGCAAACAGAAAGGTCCACAGCATGGCACACCAACAGCGTCCTTATACTACCGATCCCGCACCAAACCGAATCCTCCCTCTATGCAAATGGTTGCCGAAGCTTTGCCTACCTTATGCCAAATAATCAAAAGCTCGCCAAAGTGGGCAAGCATATGTTGCAGTGTGTAGCTAGGTCCGACGGAGCGCCTGGGGCCTACCGGGTATTTTATTGATTCCGTCGCTCCGTCGACAGCTTCACTCCGGAACGCATGCTTTCGGGGCGCATTTTCGCTGAGATAATGATTTTATCACGTGATTATCGCAACTGTTGTCACACATGGCACCAAAAGCGGGGAACATTCTATCCGTTGACGCAAGTTTAATTCGATCGAATCGTTGCGTCAATGAGCGATGCAATTGTCGGTGGCGAATCAGCCGGATCGAATTGATGAGGTAATTACGCTAAATGAGTTGAGGCGATAAAAAAGCATGGTGAGGTGCTCGGTGCTGGTGTTGGCTCATCCCATTAGACGTTGCCTGCGGGATTCATGTTGCTAGACGCAAGCAAACAACCAACAAATGCTCAACACGTTCGTTAAAGTTGACGTTCGAATCGAATTCGTTCTGTCGAATTATGAAACGATTAAAAAACATTCCATATTTGTATAATCCAATGGCAGAAAGCAAAACAGATTTAAAAAAAAAACATTACTCACGGAAGTACTGAATGGAAATGTTATTGATTTCCGACCGGCACTACCTTTGTCATGTTTCATAGGCACTGTTCCGCATTGATGCGATCCAATCAAAAATTCACCTTCCTGCCGAAACCGAAGTGCACGGTCCAGAACATCTTCAGTCGGGCGCATCGGAAATCAAGATGCTTGATTGTGGAAAGGTTAACGGCACCAGCCGGACAGGGGCTTTCTTTTCCGATGCTCCCCCATTGCGCCGTTAAAAAAAGGCAAACAAAAAAGGTACCACCAGCTGTAAACCGATTTTCCGTTGTTTGATCGGAAGGCTGCCGGCAGCATTTGACAGGGGCAGGGACCTGGAAAATCTGAGCGCTTCGTGTAGCAAGGCTTTGATTCGTTTAATTTCTCGCATGCCCCTCGGTTGTGGGAAAGTTTTATTTTTACGCTGGTTAAACACGCCCACGGCATAAAACGTAGAATCGAATCTTTGTGTTTGAGGCACATCTTTGCTGGCAAACAATACCCTAAGTGTTTGGCATTATTCTACTCACTCCCCCCTCACCCCCCCCCCCCCCCCCCCCCCCTCTTAGTTGATGTACTCCGCCCAGGAAAATGGGTCCCATATATTAGCTTTCGCTCCGTGTTTCGACTAGACAGTAGACGAAGCGTCTCCACTTAACTGCAATCGATGCCAAACAACAACAACAACGCCATTTTTATTTGCACACCCCGTCCGCCCAACAGCCCGGCATGCACACAGCTAAAGGGCGCAGGGCCAATGGAAGACTTATCTCGCCCGCTCTAAGCAAGGGCTCAGACGCTTTTGTTTGGCACGAGCATTACACATTCGAGTGCTCCGGGTGTGTTGCCAGCGCGCTGCACGAGCCTCATGACGCAGCACAATTTCGCACGATCTCCGCAACAACAGGCCTACAAAGAAGCGCTACTCCGTGGCTACATCTCAGCAGGTGCTCGGCAGTATAAAGGATGAAGGGATTTTCAATCCTTTCAATCCTTTCGCCAACCCTCCACTCCGGCAAGGAATGTACTTATGTAAGCAAATTCCCGGGCGCAATAAATACTCAAAGCCCATCGAGACGTACATGCGGCGGCAGGCCCACCAACGGACAACCCCCGACAGGGCCGCAGCAGCGCCGGGATAACAGAAGCGTCATCAAGTATGTTGACGGTTTTCCACGAACGGCCGGCGATCGTGTTCGAATTTTGCGAAAGGTTCACCGGTTGTGTAAACTTTGGCTAAAAACTATGCAGCAAGTTTCGTACTTATTTGCCCTCCCAGAGAACCTGTTACATAAATCGAACGCTCGATGCCGGCCCGTCAGTTGATACTTCTCATCATTTGAAATTCTACTTATCGCCGGCCGGTCTACGGCAACGAGTGACCTTTCTGTGGGGTTTCGTAACTAGCGTAAGTTTCCGTGTTCGGTCGCACAAAAAGGGACACTGGGTAGAAAATGTGTGCTCGGGAATTTGGGTCAACGTGAAGACCCGTACCGGCGGGGGATGTAAGTGCGCCGAAATTCCTGATAGGCCGGAACAGGACGAACTGTTCGTCCCCCACCAGCCAAGATGAAACCGGGGATAAAATATTAGGAGCAAATTTGTCCGCCCTCGCTGCACTTGACAAAGGCATTTACACGGGAAAAGGGCAGCCGGTTTCGGGGCCGAAGAAAGCAGCGAACTTGGGCCTGAGTTACAGCGACCGGGCTGGCGTATAGCCCCACAAACAAACACATCCACCCGAGCGCGCGCGCGCGCGGATAAAAAGGAATTTGCGAGAAAACCCCGAAAAGGTACCGACGGGGCCAACCCTTACGATGCAGCTATCTAAATTAGAATTTCGGGTGGATCAAAATCCGTCAATTTTGTATTCATTACACATGCATGGAATCTACCGTGCGAGCAGTCTCTTACGAGATAAGGGCCACGATAAAGCTTCGAGCGCGCGGGGGATCGGATCGTTTCGACCGGCGCTTTGCCTGGCACTTCTTTCCCCATGCAAACGTCAAATACGTAGCTGGGCGCTTATCGCCTTTCTTTGACAACGAAGGGAGAGAGAGAGAGAGAGAAAGCGAGATTGGGCACGTGAACGTTGTTTTGGACGGGAGGTTCATGGGCATCCAGCATTTCGGATAACGGAGAAAATATAAACTGTATTTTGCTGTTGCGATCGCATGTGTTTGATACGCTTTGCAATCAACATGATAGAACTGTTTCAACGGCTACGACAACTATCTGGAAACTTATTTAAAGCGATAGTTTGTGCGAAATTGACTTGTGACTCTGTTTTTTGCACTCCGTCTCAGCGCTTGGCTAAATATAAATCTCACATCACGTATACATTTTTTATGTCTCCTTCGTGGCTGTGCTTGTTAGCACTAATTACTACTTGACTGTGGGAGTATTTTCCGAGGCCCCAACATGAGCCGCAAATCAAGAACACCCGATGGCTCTAGCTGCTATTATCTAGTACAGCACTGTGACAGCTACTGTCCGACAGAAATAAACAACTAAAAAAATGAACAATACTTGAAAACATACTTTGATAAATTCTTAGATAAATATAATAATACATATAAAATAGTTCCACTGAGTTACAGGATTTTTCATCCAGACGAAATCGTTAAACTCAATTTTGAAATACTTCCACCCATTCTTGAAATGGCATTTCACACACAGGGCTTCCCCACTGTGTTTAACATGCCAGGTTGAAAACATCCAATGACGCAATTGTATCGATTTGCTCGAAGCCAATCTTTGAACTACACATTATATCCACTTCAAGAATGGTTGGAAGGAAGAATGGCTGTTCAAGAATGGATATTGAAAAAGACGTCATTTGAAAAATTTGTCATTTGACAAAACCGGTTTTCAACAGCGAAAAACAGCGTTAGAAGTGGCCACGCGAAAATTGGCAAAAAAAAGCAACAAAAAGCTACACATAGCCAAAGGAGCTTGATACAGTTAATATTATTTTGATATTTCAGAATTTCGAAAAATAATGATGAAATAAACAAAGCAATTTACATATTACACTTAGTTCTATGCATTTAAGTTTGCAAAAACGATTTATTGGACTACCGGACTACTTAGATTTTTTGTCGGCATCTGGTAGCATCAGCATCTGTTCGTGGCCAGTTTTTTCGGTCTACACGATTTTCCATAGTATCTTGAATTAGCACGTGGCTTTCTCTTTGATAAGACAACGGGAGTCGATATATTAAATGATGCGATTTCCACAATTTTAACCGTTTTTTTTTCGTAGGTCCTGAACCACTGGAGTCCATGGAATTTGGAATGGAATGGTACATGGAATATGGGCTCCGAGAATTTTTACATACAGCTTTTAAGGTTTTTCAAAATTTAACGTCGGTCGATTTTTACTTAAGGGTGCCGAGAGAGGGAACGGGAAGAGTTGGTGTCACAAACTCAACGGATTTTAAAACTAGAATAGTTAGCACACAGCTGATGGAAATTTCAGCCCAATCGATCAACAATTGCCAAAAATAGCCTTCTAGGTGTCAATTGACACCATGATTTGCACGAAAGGAGTAACAAGTTGTATCTCAGAAATTTACGGATTTTAAAATTTTTAAAAATTCCTTAAAAAAACTTTCTGAAAATATAAGATTTTAGGCGAAAACCGTTTGTCAATATCTCTATCCGTTTTCGAGTTATAGAAGCTCAAAGTTGCAAAAGTGTCAATTGACACCAGATTTGTCCGTTAGTGTTAACTAATGCCACAAAATAGCCTTCTAGGTGTCAATTGTCCGGTGTCATTTTACTTACATGACCAGCCCATCGAAGCCTGGAGAATCTAGTGCGCTGCACAATAACGAGGTCACCTTAAGGTGCGCAGAGCTCGTCATTGAAGCACTACCTCCCTTGTCCTACCACTGATCCCTCTGAGCATCTTCCTCTCGAACGCGGGTAAAGGGGCTTCGTCAGATTTAGACAGAGTCCTTGTCTCAGAGGCGTATGTGAGTACTGAGACCACGAACGTTTTATATTTCCCCAGCTTAATTTGTCGGTTCCCACCATCCATGCTCGTAGTTCGACGTCAGTTTCCTTATGAGTCTTTTGACCCAAGGTTTTGAAGTTCAAAACGAAGTCAAAGGTTCGATTTTTTATCTGGATTCAATTTGGTAGTTGCCTCGTTCACCTGCGGACCAAGGTTTTCTACTGCTTACAAAATCATCTGCGCAATCGTACATACGCCATCAAGATCTTGGTTAAATCTTATAGTAGATAGTTACTGAAGTCCGAATCAGGGATGGCCTTCTTTAGGGCAAGGTTTACGAGTACAGAGACAAATCAAAGTATACAGTGGTGGTCCATCGAGTTTTCCATCTACCCTACCGATACCGAATAGATACAGAACAGACGATTCCATGACTTCAACCACATGACAATGATTCACTATCCCATCCTTAAATTTGGGAGACGATGAACCTATTGTTACCGATAGTGTCGTGCGAATACCGGCGTTATTGCATTCTATTTTTTAATGTTTAAATAGGCAGTTAGTTAATTGGGCAGTTAGTTAATTAAAAAAAACACTTTATACACCTTTTTGTCATAAGTCTTCTAATTTGTTGTTTGCTAACATGGAAAATAAAAAATGAATAGTATACAAAAGGTTTTTTTTATTATATTATTCATCAAACTCATTCATGCGGTTTAAACGATTAAGCTACGTTTTGATCTAAACATAATTGTTTTATTGGAATTTCTTTAAACAATAGCGGTGTCATAGTTATGCGTTGGACTTTTGACATAACATATAGTTTGCATTTTTTCCTAATGAAATAGAATTGTTCGTGAGATTTGTACATATTCAACAGCATTGCTCATGTTATAAAAATGTAACATTTATGTTGGTTAAATAGTACAATAACCCACTGCGTTTAGTACAGCGGTCTTTGTCCCTAGAAGGCGTCTATTTTATTGTTTGTTGTTTTTTTCCATTTGGTCACGATTCATGAATAAATGTTTATTCATTTGTTACCTTTAAAATACATCTGATGCCTGCTAAGGCCGTCATACTAAATAAAAAAAAAAACATCTGATGCCTCGTTATGAGGTTTTTCTCTTTGATGGCCTTTGCTTGAGATTTTAAATAACTTAGCGTTTTAATGTTAAGTTGAAATATTATTTAATGCATGTTTCTAAAACTACCCAAAAATAACCTCTTCAGTTCGCCGAACTACTATTGCTCTTCAGTTTAACGCTCCAGTTCTAAGCGGGTTGAGCTATTGTGCAATTCAACCTTCATGTTTTATGTGCTACGTTCTCGTATATTTTTGTGCCAACAATGTTTTCTCAAACAATTTCCTACTTCATAGCTGCCTAGTTTCATTAACAAACAATCTCTTTTTCCAAACCACTGCATTTTTGCACAGTCTCGGTGGATCTCGCATCTCGTCAAAACGTGACATCGAGCCGGTGGCAAAGATAAGGAATTACCTTTCCGGCGAAACCCCCATTGTATCTGGTAGAACAAAGGACTGCATTCACCGGAGTCAGCCATAGCGGGGAAAGGCATTTCGCGCGTTTTGATGCTAGCATATCATGAATCCGGGTGAATAGCACCGGTTGTGTATCTCTACGTTTTCAGTTCAGATCGCTTTACATACGATGGGTGCATCGTCAATCGTTCCGTTTTGCGAAAGCGCTCGTTCCGTTCCGGGAAGTAGAGAAAGAGCTGCATCTGTGTAACTGTTTGCAGATGAATCGTTGGCAATTTTTCCAACCGTTTACCAGCACTGCTCGGTTAATTTCGTTGAGTGCCGAAACAAACAAAATAGTGCACTCGTGTCTAATATTTCATCGGCATAAACTCGTACCGGGGTACCGGGTAGCCTGCAACCGGGCCCCAAACTCGCATGCGTAACTCGCACGACAGCTGGAATTGTGTTGTAACGAGCATGATTGAAGTTTCCGCAGAACTCATTTAAGTATTCTGCCGACTGGTGGGTAAGTTCGGTTTTTTTCCGCTCGCAAAAGTTCCAAACTTTTGGAAACGAAGTTCACGGAAATATAACGCAAATGGTTCAGAGGATATGGAACCGCAAGAACAAGTTTACGCACGTTCGGGAATTTCGAACGAAGAAAACATGACTGCCGGATGGACAGAAAAAGAAAGTTTCTTTTCGGTCCTAGGAGAATTGTGACTTTTTTCAACCACAGGGGTGCTATTGTTAGGTGTGTTTGACTTGTTGCATTTCACAAATGTTGGAAGGTGATTTAATGATATATCGATATTTTTTGGGTAATTTCTATATAACTGTCTAAATTTTACTTCAAGTGTACTAACGTATTGCAATACTACACAAAGAGCCGGTTCTTAGACATACTCAAATTATGCGTATTCAATGCATAATGTTAAACAATGAAGCAGACCAAGCGTCAAAATGTAAGTAATTTTAACAAGTTTGAATCTCGTTTGAGGCAATATCGTAATTTTAATTACCAAATTTCCAATTTCCAACGACGTTGAATAAAGTTTCTAATGTACAGTCTAGAAAATCGCATCCCCTGCCGTATATTTTATTCACAACTCCTGTTGACCTAGGCGGATATGATAATATTTAATCTTCTGAATTATGTTCTTCCGTCCCTCAACGTAAAGCGTACCGGCAGGACGTGAGGCAGCACAGCATTAGGCACCGACTGCAAAGTTCTTTTCTAGACTGCTAGCACCAACTGCCCTCACAGTTACTAAAGCCGACTACTGTGGCGGACCGCTGAGACACTGGGAAGGAAATTGAATAGGAAATTGAAAAATGAAATTTGTCTCTCTCTCTTTTTCTCACTCTCTCTCTTTTGTCGTCTTAACTGTATTTCCATTTCAGAAACGTAGCAATAGCAGGACGTAAAAAAGCCCAGAGCCGATTTCAAGCAAACTTCAATGGGATTATAAAGTCTATTGGATTACCGCCTAATGTCAAAACTGCCACAGAAACAACACGGCCCGTGAGGAAGTGGGCGAACGCTTGCTTCTAGAATATTTATGTTGCTGTGGAAATAAAGTCACCGGTTTTGTGTGTTTTTTTCTTGTATTTCTCGTCTCATGCTGTGTCGGTCGGCCCGTTCAAGAATGGCGTGCCAAAATTAGACATGATATGCTGGCATTGGAAGCGAATAGATTAGATCCGGGGCGAATAATTGGAATTATTGTCGATTCTAGTCTGGTGCGATGTATTATCGCAAACTCAAACATGAAGAGCTTTGTGAAGGAGAAAAAAAACTCATATATAACCAATATTAACTTTTTGTGCAAAGTATGAACGAAAAATCTAAGCTATAAAGCACACAATCGGCGTATGAACGCAAGTGTGGCCTAAATTTTGTACAGCAGCACGAACTGAGTGTGTCCCACTTCTTCTGCATCTCTGCAAGCTCGGCACACCCGTGGTAAACCGCGATATATTTCATCCGGTCTTAACCCGTCAGCGTGTGTTGCGAAGCTTTCACTACCGCGCCACGCTGTCACAAAAGTTCGGCATGCAAACAAGTACCAGCACCAGCTTTTCATGCTGTCGCCTTTTTTTGTTCTCCCCCATCCATTTTTTTTTTGTTTTTGACTCATAGATAACTCATTTGTTCCGTGCGGTCACTCCCGTACATGGGTTTTGGCAGCGGGGTTTACCGATAATACCACGGAAAAACTTTATCGTCTTCGTCGTTACGCTGATGATGAGAATGCTGCCATATGGGATAAAGTGCAGAAATTCAGATTTCACGACGCCGTTGAATGTTTGGAATGAAATTAAATTTGCATTTAAAGTGCTGGTATGTTCATCTGTAACTGTGTTGCCATGGTCACTGGGTCGCAATAATCAACTGCGCTCATTTGTAAGTAAGCTTAGCAACCGGAGGAAGTAGCAGTTCAACCACAACAGAGTTGCCCCGAGTATGTGTGCGGTTTTTCGTCCTATGTTCGTACATGCGAATGGTGCAGGGGAGTCCTGCGGTTAATCTATCCCATACGGTACAGTGTGGTTTTCGGCGTGACGGCATGATTATCGTGTTAATAATTGATATTATAATTCTGGTTAACCTTAATTGCACGTTTTGATCGATACCGCGTGGCTGCAGCCCGGCGTGTGGTAATTCACTTTATAAATCACACGCTTCAGACGCTTCACGGAATCCCGTGCATGCTGAGTACAGTGTTTAATCTCCGTTTTGCTATGACAGTGACTGGTGGATGCTGATAAATCATGTGGAATGTGAAAGACCACTCTTCCTGCACGGTGAATTTTGTTATTAAAAAACAACACACACACACACATTTCAGAAGGATTAGTTTGCATGAGCTGTCAAAAAATAAGTAGTGATGAATCTACTTACTTTTGAATAAGAATACAGATAAGAATACAGCTATATGGCAGAAAAGTCGTAAAGGAAACGTAGCGTAAATGCATCAGTTTTCTACAGGACAAACAAAACTCTCAAATATGATCTGAAACGCAATAAAAGAAATTTTACATCGTATGTTTTGAAAAGATTGTGATGATTTCTACCTATGTTCCAGGTTTTGTAGTGTTTGGATCGATGTTTTCTGAATATTTAAACATCTATAATGCAAAATCTACAATGCTGCCAAAATTTCGTTCGTCGTGATGTGTCCCAGAAGAACTATAGGTATTGACAATTAAGAACAGTTCATAAATAATCTAAAGTAAGTTTTGTAACATTCTATTGTTTTATTATTTACTCAACGATTTTGATTTTTTTCCTCATTTTACAGCATTTTTCATCCATTATTCAACAGTTTCCAGAGTTACATGAACTCGTTTCATCCAATCCTGAAATTCTTCCACCCATTCATGAAATGTCATTTCCCACGCACGGCTTTCCCATTCTGTTTAACGTGTCAGATTGAATACTTACCTCGAGCGATATGTATCGAGGTCGATTTTTTTTACTACACATAATAATCACTTAAAGAATGGGTGGGACGATTTCAAGATAGGGTGAAACGTATTCATGTAACATTGGAATCTGTTCAAGAATGAATAGAAAATGCTGTAAAATGGTTTTGGATTTGAAAGGCTGCTGGAATCCATTGTTCATCTTAAATCATATATTTTAGTCGTAAAAACTGTCTACTTGATGGTTGATATGGCAAAACAATGCAAAACAATGATAAAAAATGTTTCTAAGAATTGAAATTCCTTGAAAATATTGTTCTATCCTGCCTAACGACGATTGACTTTGACATTAATTAACATTCCGACCTGATTGATTCTACAGCTGAACTGTGTGCTGGCAAATTCCACACCAATAATTATCAGTGGAAAGAAAGTCGTTAAATCTAATCGTTAATGATTTCCAGCGGAATGTTTGGTTCAAAGTGCTTTCGCATAAAATTAGCAAAACAATTTAGCTCCACTTATCAACTTGCCACCGCAGCCGATACATTTCGCACGTGATTAATGATGGCCTTTGGCTAAGCTGGCAATGGTAGTCGATGGATCGGGGAGTCTCGTTTCATCACATTCATGAATTAATTAATGATTTTCTGCTTTAGTTTAAAGTACGTTACGTTCAGGGCCGTCGACGTCGCTGAAAGCGTTGCTCGCGAGCAACCAAGGAATGAACGATTGCTCCAAGGTAGATGATCACTTCTCATTTAGCGACGAATATTTTCCGTAATTGTTAATGTTCAAGCAATAAGTATGTTTTTCTTTCTTTTTTGAATTATTGTCGTAAAATGTCGTAAAATAAAATGAGGAAAAATCATGCATTAATCTATCCTCATCTCTCCGTCTTATTCAGACCCTCTCTTTGTGCCAATCTGCTTACTAAGCTTAGCTTAGCAGGCGAACCCGGCAGCACATAGAAACAGACCGTGCATGACACGCTAAGAAAGCAGCAATCAGGATGATAAATTTCATTTTCACCCTCAATTATGAGTCGCACAAGGATGCGCAAGCATAAATCGCCTGATGATGATTTCGGCAGGAAATGGATTTGTAATTTTCACCAACAACCTATCAATTAAAGTCGGGCGATAGGAAGCAATTCAGAACCGACAGATGACGGATTAACTGGCGAAAGGTCATCGAACACAACAGCGAATGAATAGTATTATTGCAGATGATTTATAGCTTTTTAAAGCGTAAAAAGGTGGATTTGGTGCGCAAATAAGTTACAAACACTTGTAAAAAGCGGAAGAAATGATAAATGGATCGTTATTTTTTCCTATTCGAAGGCTCTTTGATTATGGTTGCAGGATTTTTGAGACGGTGTAATGAAATCGTTATCGTATAGGCATAATTTAGAAGTTCCGCTTTGCTGTGGTTATCGAAAATGGTTTTGTGATAGGAAAACTTTTCCCTGTTTCAGTAACTGTACATTCTCTAAAGAGTCGATTTTGGGAAAGGATTTCTTGGCCTATCATAAACGTATTAAAGAAATTGTGAACACAGATTGTACGCTAAAGTTGATACAAACTCATTCTTTGTTCCAGATCCCTAAGCTATACAGAATTTGATGTCACAAACATAAAACCACAAGAGAGACCAAATTTGTAACCGAATGAAGTTATGGAATTAATTTAAACAACACTTTGTTGTGTTTGGGTTTCTTTACTATAAGTCCTTGTCCGGGAAAATCACCAAATCCATATGACTTGCCATTGTTCGTTTGGTCTATATAAGTTTTCCAAACATCGTTTATCGAAATTTCCGTTTTCCACGCATTTTAAACCTTTAGTATAAGTAGTGGACACTAGAGTTTTTGGTATTTTCTAATCATCAACAAGGATTAACGAGGGGTAATGAAACTCGAACTATTTAGTGAAATTTTTTTCCCGTGAAATGCTGTGATTTGTGACATTTATATTATTCGTTGAGCATTATGCTTGATTTATTTGTATATAACATAGTGAATGTTTAGCCTTCATTAAGTGAAATTACAGGAACCCATTTTTAATTTATCAATATATATTAGTCTTTAGCATATTCTTCTAGTTCTTAAGCTGTTATAATGTTTGTGATAGCGTCTGAATCAAGTTTCATATTCTTCACTGAACCAATTACTTTGAAAAAAATATAATCAGCTATTTTATTCCATCATTCATACATTCGCGAACTATGAACATATTTGGACTGCATATCGTCATTCAGTTTTTGCAACGGCTCAGTAAGCTCAAGAGGAAAAACAATTCCCGAAACGCCATGGATGCCCATGAATGCGTAAGCTAAAAGCTGTAAAAGCGGTTTCGCTGCTGCGCCGGTGGCATGCAGCAAACGTGGAAAAGACACTAATGGAAAGTTTCTAATTCATTAAAATTGATTCCCAGTGTAAGGAACCTGTCGCCCAGAAAAGTCTCCCGGCCTGTCAACAACGTCGCCAGTGCGAGCGTGCTCTCTGCTCACTTTGATGTCCTTTTCAATTTACTTTATGTAAATTTTACGTCACTCATCTCTTAAATGAAGGGATAAAATATGCATGCCAGTCTTGGTTCATCAACGAAATGGATCACCTGCTAAGCACTTTAGAAAGCGTGTGCACACTTTTGCAGCAAACGTACAAAAAGGCATTATAAATACATGACTCGCACGAAGCCCCAAACAAACAAATCCCCCCCGGGGCGGGCAGAATCAGCACCCAGGTACGATGAGCCGAATTGAAACGTCGTTTTCTTTCGCGAATTAATTTCTTTGATCTGCTTTTATTTTCTCCCACCCAGGGCTTATGTGGTTCGGGCGGGCACGGCAACAGCGTCACAGCGAGGTGCCAGCGCTGCTGTCGCCTTGGACCGGAGCAGATTTCGTGCAGGGAGTGGGATAAATTGCTGTAATTTTTAATTACATCCTCCTTGAGACATCATTTCCACGCGACAAAAATGCTATCAAGGTTGAGCGCTGGGAAATAAAAATCGGCACTATCGCTAACCGGCTCACCAGCTCGTGCGATAAATGCTGCAATCAATCATCGCAACGTAACTTCATTTGCTTCCGCTAATGGCACTTGAACGCCCGTTAATTATTTTAATAGCACTCGGCAGAGCTGTTCCCCATGAGCATACGCCCGAGTATGGTAATCATGTGATTATATCCGTTGATATTGTTTTTCTCTCTTGTCGGATGAAAGTAATTCGTGTGAGTGCCGGCGCTCGCACACAACGTTGCGCTTCATAAGGTATCACATGTCTAGAAATAAATTAGCTTAAATAAGCTAAGATAATTTGCTTTTTTTTGTATTACCTCATAAAACCGGCTGAACTTGATTCATAAACCATCGTATTTTTTTTATTGTTGGTTCTGCAAGAACTAGTACTGGATCCTTGGTATCCTTGGCTCGTCCATAAGGCATCCGTCACAAAACGCAACATGCTCCCGTATCGATTTTCCGCAAATCCAAAGGCAAATAACTGATTGAAACAGATTGCTTACGGAAGGAAGCAAGAAAATTCCACGATAGGCATAATGTGGCAAGATACTTCCGACGGAATTTCGAGAGCTAGTAGGCGGTGGTTCGTAATTTACACTTACCTTATTCCTTTTTTTTCTATCTCTGCTACGGCACCATAAGCTGGTTCTCAGGATGGAAATTTGATACATTTTCACAATGCTCAGCATCCATCTACCGAGTTGTGGCGTTGCCACCGGTGTGAAGTCTCTGGCAGCGTCGAAGATTTCGAGGCCGTCTGTATAGGATTCTTTTCTCGCACACCGAGCAACGCGAATAGTTCGTGTGTACGGCACCCGGGAAACTAGGGCAAGGAAGCTGTTATGCAAATTGAATTCCAACGTCTAGCCCTCGTTCGGAACGGGGTTTGCTTTATGGTTTTCCGTGCCGTGCCCTTCTATCCTGACAATGCTAACAAGCGTAAGCCGCCTCCGATCATCGGTTGAACTTGAAGACGAACAAAGGAACAGCTTTTGCGCCAGTAACTGCCGGAAACTCTTGGGAATTTTGAAATGCAACCGGGTTAAATTAATAAGCACATGCAGACGATTAGATAGTGGGCGCGAGATCCGGGAGTGAAGCCGTGATAGGTAATCAAAATGGCAAAAATGGCTAACCAACCTCTACGTCTCATTGCAAGCAACCCTTATTACGTGTCCCGCGCGCTGCTGAAAATCGAAACAGCCGTACAATATTTTCCACTGATGACCAAGGCTTTTCCACACGATTGAATATTTATGATGTGTAAAAAGCCCACCATTTCCATGCTTCCGCACAACAACGGAAAGAGGCCAGAAATTGGCCGGGCGCGTACAAAGGAAACCGAAACCATGCAAATGCCATTTATCATCCTGAATTTTTCCGTATTAAATCCCTACGGGGGTTTTATTTTCGATCTTGAAGCCAGCTCAGGGTCAGCTGGCTCGTTTATTTCGCTGTAGCAAAAACCGCGACATTGGACGTAAATTGATTTGCATGGATATGAGATGTCTTGCGCTTTTGGCAACGTCACTAGGCTTATCGTTTCCAGCGGCAATGGATTCAATGTAACGGAAATGGTAGCTTTATGATACCGTGCAAACGTTTCGGATGTTTTCTATATTCAAATATGTTATTTTCTAATGTATTCTAACCATTCTTGGAGCATGCTTGGGGCCTGAAAAAGGCGTATTAAGTTTTTTTTTGTGCTTCACCCCGTCATATGGTTCAGAATAATAACGCTCCGCTTCAGGCGTGCAACTGGCACACAGCATAACCGATGTAGTTGCACGGGACAGGACGCAAATTGTAAATTGTTCCGGAAACATTGTGTATAATTCACAACGCTATGGAGGAAATCGTGCAATGCATTTCCGCTGCCCTGGTGGATGAGTATGTTGGAACAACTGCTTATTCTCGGTTTGCGCGAACGAACATGGGGATATGTTGTACAATGCACACAAAAAAGGAAACACGTACGCCAACATTTCACAGTCGTTCGACTGCATAAACGCATATCTGTCTAACGGAATAAAACATGCACCCAATTCTATACGTGCTATTCGAATCCCGTTGGTTTCGTTGGGCTATGTACGTATTTACACATCAGTTACGCTTTAAGTTTCTTGAAGCAATTTTGGTGTCAATATTTCTGCAACTGCAACCTTACTGACTGGGTGTAGTTTTCTCTTCAAAATTTATACATTTTCAAAACAGATTTCTCATGCTGTGCGTATTTGAAAAGCTCACATCTCTATTTACAGTGTGGACAGATATTCACACTCACTATAATTTTCTCTTTCTATTTTTAATCCAACCTCAACGATTTCCACAGTCATTCAAATTATACTTCTCGCAGTTTCCCGCCTATTGAAATAATTGAAAAGGATTCCAACAGTTGCACATCACTGTGGGTGGGAATCATGTGCCGTCATGCAATAAGTATGCTGAAATGCTGTAGTATACTTTGCTTTCAACGTTGCAAGTGTTTCAATTGAGCATGGTGTAATGAGAAATTTGCTATTCATATCATTCGGTTCAATGGCACGTTTCACATGTTTATTACATTCAGGGTAGTTTACTTTTATGATAGCGATGGAAGGCAAACCGTTGTTGGAAACTGCAGTTAGTATTAAATGAAGTTGTTCAACAATATGATATTATTTATCCATAATTAAACCGTATCTACTGCATCGAACTGCACCACAAAATGGTTATACCCTGTTTATTGTTTTTGAAGAGAAACGATAAAAAATGATAAATATTAGTAACATTCTATGCGTGTATAGCAAAAGTTGTTGAAAACCTGAAAAATTCTCCCAATGACTTCATATAAGAGTCATATAAGAGGAAGGCGCGTGCAAGAAAAGCTATAGCGAGAGGGAATCCGTTAGAGAAAACAACTTATACAAGCCAAAGCGATTATGATAATCGCCTTTATTATGCTAGAAAACAAAGCGGGAATGAAGGTTAATTATTTTTTACGCTGCGGCAAGAAAAGCAGAACCGAATTTCGCCACGTTATTTGATCGTTTACTAACAAAAGTATTCTCATATTCTCTTGTCAAAAGTTGTCAACATACAAAAATGAAGATTTCGAAGAACTAAAGGTTTTATATATAAATAGTGAACATAAATTCATTTTTTGCTACCATTTTTTTTATACATTCAACCAAATATGGCCGATATGATATGGCCCTATCATACATATAAAAATACAAAATAAATGTTCAACATATACTAAAACTCATACTTTTGCATCAGTTAAGTTCCAGTAAGATAACATGGCAATTTATTTTCTTGTTGGGTTTGGTCTGCGCAAATAAACTCCAAATAAGGCATTTGTATGAACGAATGATGTAAAATGACGATAGAATGGACTACAAAAAATTGCTAACTGGAAGATACATATGCCTATAATGACAAAGATATAGCTGGCTTCAAATACTAAAAAGGGATTATGATTAGTTGATTGATATGTTTTGGAGGCCTGAAAGTCTTTGTTATTTAAAACATAGCAATCCAAAATGACATTGAATAAGTTGAGTTTTAAAGCTAATGTAGCTGGATCAAATTTCAGCAGAATTGGTCAACGAATAAAACAAAAAAATGGAATAGTTAAAATCAATAAAGTAAAAAAAAACGGGCAAAATGAATCACCCTGCCATGTGCAAACCGATTTGGCGCCTTTTTTGACAGCAGCACGATGCAGCAGTGTGCGTGAGGTCGGCTGTCAAAACATTCTCATGTCAGTTGTACCACGCGGTATTTGTTGTTGACGAGAAGCGCAGCTGAGCTGAAGATAAAACGCCGGCTTCCCTGTGGTAAAAAGTGTTTTATTAAGCATAAAAATGGCAAAACCAGCGTACAAAGTGGCGGATATCGCGTTGGCCGATTTCGGCCGGAAGGAAATCATTTTGGCTGAAAACGAAATGCCGGGACTGATGGCCTGCCGCAAAAAGTACGGCCCGATGAAGATTCTGAAGGGCGCTCGGATTGCCGGATGCTTGCACATGACCATCCAGACGGCGGTGTTGATCGAAACGCTACTAGAGCTGGGCGCCGAGGTTCAGTGGAGCAGCTGCAACATCTTCAGCACGCAGGACCATGCGGCTGCCGCCATGGCCAAGGCCGGCGTTCCGGTGTACGCGTGGAAGGGTGAAACGGACGAGGAGTACCTGTGGTGCATCCGGCAGACGCTCATCTTCGCGGACGGCAAGCCGCTAAACATGATCCTGGACGATGGTGGCGACCTAACCAACCTGGTGCATGCCGAGCATCCAGAGCTCCTGAAGGACATCCGTGGATTAAGTGAAGAAACGACGACCGGCGTGCACAACCTCTACAAAATGTTCCGTGAGGGGCGCCTCGGCATGCCGGCAATTAACGTGAACGATTCGGTAACGAAGAGCAAGTTCGATAATCTGTACGGTTGCCGGGAGTCGTTGCTGGACGGTATCAAGCGTGCGACGGATGTGATGATTGCCGGCAAGGTGTGCGTGGTCGCGGGGTATGGCGATGTCGGCAAGGGATGCGCACAAGCGCTTCGTGGTTTCGGTGGACGTGTGCTTGTTACCGAGATCGATCCCATCAACGCACTCCAAGCGGCGATGGAAGGCTACGAGGTCACCACCATGGAGGAGGCCAGCCGAGAGGCACAGATTTTCGTCACCACAACGGGCTGCACCGATATCATCATGGGTGAGCATTTCTTAAACATGAAGGACGACTCGATCGTCTGCAACATCGGTCACTTCGACTGTGAGGTGAACGTGGCGTGGCTGGATAAGAACGCGGCCGAAAAAGTGAACATCAAGCCTCAGGTCGACCGCTACCGGCTCGCTAACGGTAACCACATTATCCTGCTGGCCGAGGGTCGGCTGGTCAATCTCGGCTGTGCCATGGGCCACTCGAGCTTCGTCATGTCCAATTCCTTCACCAACCAGGTGCTGGCACAAATCGAACTGTGGACAAACCGCGAAAAGTACGAAATCGGTGTGCATGTGCTGCCCAAGAAACTGGACGAGGAGGTGGCTGCACTGCATCTGGACAAACTTGGCGTGAAGCTTACCAAGCTCACTCCTCGACAGTCCGAGTACCTCAACATACCGACGGAGGGACCTTACAAACCGGAGCATTATCGCTATTAGAAGCACCAGGGCGGAGGTGTTGATTCGCGTCACAAATAAGAATTATTCTATACCTCGATATACACATTTTCGTTGCTTAAAAAGCAATTACATGCACCGGTTATAAAAGTTTTCGATTGTGTTGCGTTTATTTGGCTATTTTAATGTAACAAAAAGGTGCAAAGTAAAATTTGTCCCTTGTCCACTATATTTGCCATCTCTATCAATAAAAACACGAGTTTGAAACATTATTGAAGTCCGTTTGGTTGAAATTAAAATCCGAAATGTATTATCACATTTTCATGGTAAAATATCACGCCTTTTATCGGATTTTTATTACAATTTATTCAAAATATTTTTCGCGTCATTAAGAAAGTAAATACGCTAACGGAAAGTTACGCCTATTTCCTGCTTTCCATAACAGTTGTGCTGCGTCTATTGCCACTCAGACCGGTAGTGCTAGCAGCTGATATGAACTGACAAATATTTAATATCTTTTCAAACTGCCTCCGCAACTTTCCGTAAACTCCAATAAATTACTGCACTCGGGTGGGAAGTTTTTAGCGCGATCATTTAGTGGCCCGCAGTAGGCAGCACGATAGAAAAGCGGAACATTTCATTCTTATGTCCTTGCCTTCCTTTTTATGTCCCGGTGCACACGGTACGCCCGTCCGGGCGGGCACAGTAATTTGTTGAAAGTATAAGCACTGCACTCTTTCTTACGGGAGGAAATTTAATGGAAAAACTTCTCCGTTCACATTTTAAACCTGCCCAGAGAGGGAAATAAGCAGGGCAGTTGTCGCTGCTGCAATCATTCTAATTTACTAGTACGAGTGACAGAAGAAAGGAAATGCGCTTGTGCACACTGTACGCTCCACGTTGAAGATTCATTAATTTTGTTCATCAATTGTTCGGCGATGTTAAGAGAATTGCGCAGCCCAAACGATGGAGGCAGTATAATTCTATTAATCACTCGGTGTCTTTATGTTGCTCGATGCTATAAAAGTGATTCCACTGCATCACATCATCATGCCTTTGTTATTTGCTGCCATGAACTCTCGAAGCCATTATCGCTGCGAACCATGTCTCTAATGGCCATAGCATCGTCACAATCGTGACCGCTTCCAATGACTATGCACGTTCCGTATCTATACATTCCGGGCGTGCCCTGTAAAGCCCGCTCGATACGGAGCGCAAAGCCAAAAATCGGTATCGTGTGTACACGGCTCCCGACACATAACGTTATCAATAATGCCACTCATTGCGATGGGCGTGCGAGCCTCAAGATCTAACATTACCCGCAGGACAGCTGCCGTCAGTGCAACCGACACGCCACCGACGGCCCTCGAAGACCTAATTTATGCGCTCATCTCCACGACGCATCGGTCTAATTTGCGTGTATGCGAGAGAGTTGCCGTGCGGGGCATTCATCAGTGCCCGAGACGGAACATATTGGTAGGAAATGTGAAACGAAAGTGCATCGCCTAATTTATGGTTGTGGTTTGACACGACGCCAGAGCAGGTGACACTTAATATTAATTACTGGACGCACTGCCGCTGAGCGTTTCACTCAATTTCTCGGCAAATGGCTGTTGATAAAATTATCTTCCAATTCATAGAAGCATTCTTAGATCGATATCCTGACTCTACGTAACGTAACCAACCTAGTTCATTTGTCTAATTACTGATAACATTTGCTAGAAGCTGCGATAAACTTATTTAGTTTACTCTATATTTACTCTATACACTACATTAGTTTTCCTAACTACTGAATCAACTTCAAAGTAATAATAAAAAATAATTGCATTATGAACAATTTCAATAACGTTTTTAGTACCATTTGGTAAGTTATACATCTATTAAAAGCTAGTCGTTAAAATGTACATATTATAATAGTTCAACATATGTTTTACAATAAGAGAGTACAAATACAGGATACATTTCGATGGAAGGGTTCGGTTCACTGCGGATAAACTTCGTGCATGGTAAGCGGAAGAAAGGAAACTGTGTCAAACATTGTGAAAACATCACAGTGCACCGAACTACACTGAAGCGAAAAGCCAATATCAATTGCCATTTCGTAAACAAAAAAAACTCTCATGAACTAATACCACACATAACAAAACAACATCTGGTACCTCAAGCGCGTGCAGTTTGAGCAACGACAAACAGCAAAAGTGTTCACTTTTTTCGGACAAAATGTTTTAGTCTTTTCGATAAAAACTGTGCCGAGGAAACAAAACTAAACCATTCTCAAATAAACGAACTGAACACGTTTCATGTTGGACCTTAAAGCATAAACACTCTGAATATGTTCATCTCTATTTTCAAACCGACCGTAAAGTCTAAGTTAAGTTTATTTAATCAATGATCCAACCAAACCCATCTACCGTAAGCGAATATTTGAAACGAAAATTGGTATACAATAAAACTGAAACAAACTGTAACGTGTCTCATCGAATACTTAACGGAAACAATCAAGCTGAAGCGAAAGCAAACCAATAAAAGTATCATATGCCAGGAAAACAACGTACGATGAAAACAACGTATGGGCCCAAAATTTGATCACTTTGACTCTGCTGGCGCTTGAATTTGCATGCAAAGACGTTCGGAAAGGTTGCGAATGACGCTGGGGCAAGCTGCGAGATGTTTTCACATGTCCTATTTATGGTTCCGAAATCAATCGCCGCTAGTGATGCGGGGACAAAATATTGATTGGGCGATATTTTCTCCCCATGCATTCAGCAAACTTTTACAGCCGTTGGTGGAGCATCACGCTAGTCACCATCTGCTACGCCACGGGTTAAGCCTTCTGTTTTTATATTTGTTTGGCAAGGGAGGGGGGAGGGATTCTAGAAACATCGGCTTATTGAAAATCTGTGACCCAAACGAGATCAAATTTCACCCAAATTTTCCCCAAAGATGTTTGTATCAAAATAACATCCAATCCATTCCATCTTCGTCGCTACATGAAAGCTTTTCTAATACACTGGAACAAAGTGAGCGCTGAAAACATCGTTTAATTATGTTAGTAAGTTCATACTAGGGGTTAAGAGGGAGATGCAAGACATTTCGAAATGCTTACCGGGATTGCTCAGTTATGTGAATTAGTAACGACAACAAAATAACTCCGCGCAGCTTGTCGTAAGGATAGTTTAAACTTTTATTGAAATTATCATCAGTGCCAACAGCTTTTCTTACGCGTAGCTCATTGCTCGTACCATTGCTGTGCGTGTCACAGACTTGTTCTTGGTTTGTTCTTCGCAGACTTATTCAACTTTCTACAGATTCTTGCCTCTATGCAACGATAAAGAATGGAGCATGTCGCATTGTACGAGAAGAGTGTGTTAAATATATAATCTTACTGATTTCTTGATTTTGGCTCGCTTTTTTGCATTTTTGTGTCCTGGAATTTCATCGTCTTCCATGTACCCAACTGATAACAATATTCTGGCTTGTGAATGTGACATCTTTAAAATATAATAAATAGGTTCACTCACTAAGTACTTGTATCCTGGCGCAGGCATGAAGTTCTTCGTTTGCCCGGCTTTCTTTTCCGTTTTCTTTTGATATATAAGGTACAAAGGCATATACAATAACAAGGTTCCATAGTACACTCTGCACGACACTCATTTACACATATCATTATAAGGGTTGTATATTTTGATTTCTTGTTGGTTTTGGCAATTATGTTTCTTGCTCTTTCTGCTTTTCTGCATTATGCTCGCAATATGTCGTCTAGAATGTTGTTTTTCGTTCAACGAGGATTAGTTTACGTTCGTAATTCATAAGAACGGGTTAGCTATTAACAAGTGTTTTCAACCAAGCGGTATGTCCAATGTTTTCGTTTAACGTTTTTGCCTTCGTACGGCTACCGTTGCCTACCGTGCAGCATTTGGATTTGGTCTTGACCAGCAGTCGGTCCATTAAATGGAAAGGTTTTTTTTCGTTTATTTGGTTAGCTTTCAAAACTCGCTATGCGTACGCATCCTACAGCTGAACACTTACGTTTTGGGCATGAGATATTGTATCGTGTTAGGGATGTGATGCTGGGCGATTCGGTGGCATGAATTATTAATTCAGGTTTTGTTTTATTCAATCATTAATACTGGATCTTATCGATATACACCGATTCGAAATGCTCAAAAAATATTAATAACATAAACGCATGAGAGAAAAAATTATTATGACGTTAAATGAAAAGAAAACGTTTATAAATTATTCCTCTACACGCTACAAATTACTGTTGCGTAGAACTATCAAAAACGTAATAGTACATTATTGACTATTTATTAATTTAACATGTTTGTTAGAACATACAATTAGGTAAGCTTTATATGAAAACATTAGACACTTCAACGATTCATTAAATTTGAATAATTTGTTACAACTTAAAACAAACGTGACCCTCAATCATTTTGGTTCGGCCGAAATTCGGGTCGTTTTCATCAACTGCGAACGCGAGCCATTTAATCACAGCTGAACAAAGTTTCACCAGCGCCCTGTTTGCCTATTTTCCTTCCTGTTAGTTCACGAGGCTCGAACTATTGCCATCATTGCCATCGGCCGAAGCGTAAATAAATAAAATAAACCGAAAATGCTAGCAACACGAGCAGGAGCATTCTTTCCCGCATTCATTAGTGCAGCTCACGCCGTCCACGGTAACCAGCACGATGCTTTCTTCCTCTCTAACTGTGGCCGAAAATGTCGCTGGAGTGTCGTTGGCTGCTAGAGCCGGGGTCCTGTAATGAATAGCGTCCTTATTGTACACGCCGTTGGGATTCACATTTCACGGTAAACAGAAAATATAGAAATACGGCCGAATTTGTACAGCTACGATTATAATGAACGTTAAGTTGACAGTCCGCTCCAAGCCACCGAACGTGCATTATGAGATCAATAATTGTACCACCAGCGCTCAGCGTACTTCCAGTAAACTACCACTTAAGCGGTGTACCAACCTTTCTCATGCAACCTTTCCGCCGGAAGTCGGCTCCTTGGGCGGCGTCCCCTGCGGGTCGGCGACGGTCCTGGTCCGCTGCTCGCCCTCGGACGTATCAATTGGCAATTGAGATCGGTCGTTTGCCGGCAGCAGCTGTCCCTCATCCAACGATAAATTCAATGAAGACCGATTGTGGGTGCCATGCAAATAATGCTGGCATTCATTACCATTGACATCATCCGACGCCACACCCTCCAGCGCGTCCCAGGGTCGATTATGGGAGCGATGGTTCCGATTCGAATGGTCATTGATTGCGGCAACACCGGTGCTCCCGAAGGTGTCCTCTGTATCTGGCATCCCCGGCCCGGTCGAG
Organism: Anopheles dirus; assembly: GCA_000349145.1. Classification (NCBI taxonomy): domain Eukaryota; kingdom Metazoa; phylum Arthropoda; class Insecta; order Diptera; family Culicidae; genus Anopheles; species Anopheles dirus. The sequence continues at coordinate 2,299,227 of KB672835.1, forward strand.
AGATCATTATAATATGATCGATTTGTGAACAAATTGTCCTCCATGTCGTATGATTTATCGGAATACTCCGAATACGCGTCGGCGTCGTCGTCACAATCAAAGTATTGACTCTGGAATGGTTCCGATAGGATAGGAAGGGTGGGGAAATAAATCAGAGGCAAATGAGGAATGGTGTACGAGAAATTAATAAAGATGTTTGTTGTTTTTTTTTTGGTTGTGGTTCCCGTTTCTTTCTTAATTATGTTTTCTTGACTAGCCGATTTAAAATCAGCAGAAATGAATTGTTATTTGATTTTATTTATTAGTATTCTTTTTAATATATATTAAACCAGTAAATTATATTACACACAAAGCGATAATAAAACATTCCTAAAGCGTGGTTATAGTTTAAGTCGCAGAAACAGACATTTAAAATCGGTAGAAACAGTAAGCATTTGTAATAAAACATTACTGTATATAGCAGCCCCTTTTAAACCGCTGAACTCACAAATTAATGAAGACAAATTGGAAGTACTCGGTTTTTCTGGGATAGAAAAAATATTTAAAAAAAATGGAGAAGTGTTTTTTAGTTTTATATAAATGTAGAACTGGCTATATAAATGTCCTAGGTGAAAAGGAAAGCGCTAGCAAAGTGCTGTAAAGCTTGTCTGAAACAAAACAAAGAATCCTCCTCACATAACGCAATACCAACAAATGTTCCATGCCTTACAACAATAGCATTGAAAGCCGCCTATTCATCGGCAAGCTTAAAAGAAAACCCATCATGAATATTGAATCCTTCGAAAATAGTACAAAAAATATCTGAGCAAACACCGGAGTAAAACCTGGAAAGCCAAAAAATTTCAGTACACCGACAAAACATTTGTTTGCATTTTATTCTCGAAAAAAAAACTATATAACATACAATCAATACAATATAGGAAGTAATGTAATCCTGGTAAATGTCTCGAATGCCGAGTAATCGAAGATTTAAAACATGCGTATTGTAGTTGCCCGAATGTAAGACTAAAATAAAACGAATTTTGTAAAATTGCCAGCTCAAAATGTAAAATGGGATGAACGATGAACGATCACGAAAAACGTTAGATTAGTGAAAATGTTGTTAAGCTACGGTTGTTATACACGTTCAATTATTCAATTTGATAATACAGGATATTTTAGAAACAAATATACCTAGCCCTTGCCGGAAACGACTAGGGTCAAGTAACTCACTTTTTGGTGGAAGCTTAACATTCGACAATTGCAATTCGCTTTCAAAACTTTAAAGTAACGGATCCTGCATTTGCCCATACTTTACGAAGCTTGTCAAGAAAACAAGATAAAAATATCAAATCATCTCTCCGAATTGTCTTTTAATCTGTTTTTTTTTTCTCAACTCTAAAACATGAAGAACGTGCAGAGTTTAATATTCAATTTCATAATCGTGGAAACACTTGTCAATTGGTAATTGGCATGACACTAACATTTGCGACAGTAATAAGCAGATTAGTGTGACTCAAAATGAGGACAGCGATAGACGATCTAATGAAATATTTGCAGTCGGTTCGGCTGTTTGCGTACCACCTCATTTGGGACACCGTCGCCGTCTGATCCGGCGAGCGTGGTTCGCAGCGCGCAATTCTACCATTTGAGAGGACACTCACCTGACAGTCTATGCACCGACAGCTGTCGGTCAGCGAACACTTGATCCCGAGCAGCTGGGCGGCCTCGCTGTACAAATCATTTGCGGATTTGTCGACCGTTTCCGCCCGGTCGAGCGGTGGAGTGGTGGCTCGCCTGTCGCATGACGGAATGGACCGAGAAGCGATAGTTAACCGCCATCAGCACGACACGGTCGCCGACCGTGCAAAGGTGCGCTCATCCGCATTAATATTTACCTTGGCTGGAGCTTATCGGACAGCCGTTCCACGCTGTTGGTCTTCCGTAACCGGTCTTCGTCGAACAGCTTCCAGAATTTGGCCATTTTCAAGTTGGTCCGCCGGCTCGGTTGGTCCAGATGCGCCGGGACGGTTTTACTGCTACTGTCGACGCTTCTACTGCTACATTTGTTTCGGAAGGCGATGGAGGCAGGCGGCGAGGCGGATCCCTTGCTGGACGCAAATCTAATGAATTCGCTCGACTCGATGAAATGGTGACCGGCAGAGCTGTTAGCGTCGATGCCGCTGATTTTGATGCTGCTGATGTTCGTCGAGCTTATGCTGCCCGCCGCCAGCAGACTGCCGATCGTGCACGGCGGTGGCAAATGGACATCACCCGGTGTTCTGCTGCCGATGCCGGTGCGGCCACCGTGTCGCAGTTCCGCTGCAGTTTTATTATTCACCGTCAGCGCGCGGCCGGCTGGCGAACCGAACAGCTCTATCATGTCCATGTTCTGTAGGACCACACGAGATCGATTAAAATGAGCAAAGGGAACGGTGGGCTTTATAATGCGAGTGTTAAAAATACGCATCCCAAATTCCGCAACCACAAATCGGTGTCTTCTTTGGGGAATCACACGCAAAATTGCACGTGTTAATGGAGAGGCAACAGCCTTCAAAAGGATTCGTGCGATCCGTTCCGTTCCATTTAGCTCCATTGCAGTGCAAAATATACCAAGAACGCGAAGTATTTGCAAGGTTCGCGCTTCACTTAAACTATGCATGCCGGCTGCTTCGTCGCATACCACGAGCCATGGCTTATGACCGTTTCCCTAGCACGGGAACGTCTCGATTACTTACCCCATATCGGTAGCTGGAATTCAGCACATAGACGGTGTTCCTGTTATTGCATTCCTCAACCAGTATATCATCCATCTCTATTAAATCAAGAAGAGGAATTTACCAATAAAACGATCAATAAATTAGTTTGTACATTGCGCAAATCATTGATGAAGAATATCTCTGCAACCACCATCTTCAATGCAATCAGTGAAATACATATAGTCGAATCCCAAAGTAGTTACACCTTTGCAACAAAGCATGACGAACGCTCATGGAAGAAACAGATTTTTCGTTTTATGAAAATCCTATATATATAACTTACTTAAACTTATAACTTAAACAAAAACTTCTGTTTAAAGTATGAAGTAGATTGTTATTTTCAGAAAATGTCGGCCATTGAACAGTTGCTTGAAAAAAATATTCAATTTAACTAAAAGAATTTCAAAACATAGCACGAAAGAATATTAGTAAAAAGAAAACAATACTTGGTTATGTTAAGTCTACAACCATATCACAATGAGATAGCCCGTGGGATGAATTGCCCATTTTCTAGGTTAAATTATTTTTTACTTTTATTGAAGTTTTTTTCTGGACGTATGGAATAACTAAAAACATCAGAAACAAAAAATTCTTAAATTAAACAATTAATTGTATCAAGTATAAAACATATATATTAGTTCATTTGTTTTAATAGGAAACATACATAGAGCTAGCAGAGTTTAGCAATTTATATATTACTAATGGCATAACTTATCTCTATCTTTAAATCGAATTATAGGAATGCACTGTTTAAATTAGTTTTTCTTGAAAAAAAATATTTTGTGAAACTCACTTTTTGAACATTATGAATTTACCGTCAACAGTAAATGTTAAGTTACATAGATGTTTGTGCCTTTTGGGTAACAGTGCAACTTTTTGTGATCGATTTTATGCAATTCCCTATGTGGCACAAATTAGTCGAAAAATCATGTGTTAGTAAAGTACTAGGCGTCTCCATATAGGTGCCTTGAAAAATGTGTGGAACTTCTACTGCTGGATGTGGCTGGACAGGAATTGATAAGAAATGTGGTGTATTTGGGAATGATATGATAACAATATCGAAGAAACATCTTTCAATCATTTGATGAATGGATGATGAGTAAAGCTGAAAATAATTATATTTGGACACGCATGAATTCATCCAATAATAGGTAAGAATGGCTTATCTTACGATTGGCATCGCTCTTATCTTCTCATATGCTAATGTTTAGTTTCGAGCGAACAACATAAGCGAGCGAGAAAGATTTTAAGATATAATAAGACAAGACCTGCAAACTTCGAGCCATCACAATCATATTGCACAAGTTATGTTTAAATTCAAATGGTTCAAATCTCTTGAAGAACAAAGAGATATCCGTCAACGTTCTGTGACTATATTTTAGCTACTAATAGAATTATTGTCCTAAGCGCCCAATGTTTTTTTTTAAATTATATTTGCTATTTTCATAAAAATAGTGTATCAAAGTAAATTCGTATGTTAATTTTACTACGCTTCTTGATAAGATAAATTCATCCGGTTTGCGATAGAGATTCTTCTATCCTAAAAAAAAGTAATGCCTTAATGACTTCAAATTGCGTCGAAGAGACAATAATATTGCAGAACACACTGCATATCCAAATGAGGCGTTAACACCACAACACATTAGAAACATCAACAAAATCGATCTCAAACATCAATATGTAAAGTTGCATAAGCTAACAGACATTGTCAATGCATGAAAAAAAACATTGTTTTCTGGTTTTCTTTGAAAGTCTCGGGATTTTCCAAACCATTTGTTAACTATATATTAGAGACTTTGGTTTGTATACAGCGTGAAAAATGAGTGAGCACCACTCAAGATACAACCATACTGCACACTGCACCACTCAAGTAGTTAGTATTATTAATCAAACCACAAAATCACCCTCGTTAAATTACGTTCAACATCCATTAATATGGCTAGTGGAATAATCATTCACTTTTTCGTTTACCTACGTCCACTTCAAACGTCTACACACTACCTCTGTCTCATTGTCACTTACCTTTCGGGCTGAAGTTTGACGAGTAGAGAAAGTTCACCAACGCCTTTGAAGGATACTCGTCCCGCTGACCTTGGTTCCAAGGACTGCAAAGCGTAGTCATCCACAGCGATTGGAGACCTGGGACGAGAAGCGGTGTATATAAACAATGGCAAAAGTTAGCAATGGAGTGAAGCCATCAATTACAGATTGTATCTATAAATACGCGTCCCGCTTTGTTGGTTTTGTTGGTTTAAACAATCTTGTTACAACTCAGTTTACTTAACGTTCAACCGTATCGAACCGAAAGAGCTGGATGTATGTATGTCGGACTTCGTGCTGTTTCATGAATGTGCATTAAATGTATATCAACACTTTAATTTGTGATCATTATGAAGTACTTGGCTGTTAATTAAATGGTTTCATTAGCGACTCCGATGTTTTTATTTAAGTTATCATCTGACCGCAGGAAAGCTTTACGCCATTTAAAGTGACAGATCATTTTAAGGTATGTTGTGATTATTGCTACATTTCAAGCAAAACGCCTATGGCCCACGAATGCCTTAATTAAGCAAGTACCGAGAGGGCTGGCTACAATCATTCGTTAAGAAAACATTTGCATTTCTCCGCTACGCTGTGCTTCTACGAAGGTGCCCAACAATATTTCAACAACACTAGAGCTACGGTAGGCACGAAATGTTGTTAAATGATGCGAACTTTGACGCTCGGAACGACTTCCCGCGCCTTCCCACGTGGTGGGCGTGTTTGACACACGGGCTAGATCCAAGCAGCAGCACCTTACTTGCTTGCGAAGCCTACTGCTCCGTCTCCAAGGAAAGTAGCATGGTGATGTATGATCCCGTTGAGTTTAAAATCTGTAACAAAATTTGCATATCATTACACGCTACTACACGCAAAATCCTTATCGATGCCACTGCCTGTGCCCACCTTCTTAAGTGTGGGCAACGTCGCCCTGATGAAACCACCTTTGGTGACGACGGGCTTCTGGGCCCGCATCATGCATATTCGCAGCCGTCTCTGCACGGCCGGTCGAGCCTCGTACCAATTGCTCTGATAAATCGCGTCGGCCACCTTCAAGCTCTGGGAATACGAGGAAGCGGAGGGTTTTGCGGAGTGTTGTTCATTTTTCGTTGTGTTCGTTAAACGCCAGGCAACGTACCTCGTCGTACATCATGGAACCATGGTAGCAGTATATGACCGCCTGTAAAACCATAACGAACGCCATCGACGCGAGCATCAGGACACGCGGCGTGTTCATGAATATCACAAATTGATAGCCAATAACGCACAGTAGCAGCGAGTCCAGCAGCAAGAGGTACAACACGGTGTAGCGGAAGAGGTCCGTCATGGCCAGGCACAGCCGTAGAACATCCTTATGGTACGCCACGGCCGCCTCCAGCTCGTCTCCGGCGGTTTCGGTGGCAAAGTCAACGGCCTGGAACCGGCGTTGGATGAGCCGAAAGTGGATCGTAACGCTTGTCGCTAGCTCGGAGAAGCACGTATCGACACTTCCGCTAATGAAGATGGCAATATGTATGGAGTCGCAGTTGAACAGGAACGTCAGCGCAAACACGACCGGGTGCTGATAGTTGTGAGGGAAGCTACATAGTTTCGGAGCAAGAAGGTTGAACAAAAATATGCAAAAACTACGCCCGGAAACAAATCACCGAAATCTGTTCCGACGTCGCAAGTTTTGTTTCCTGGGACCGGGTACGGAAATACCTACGCCATCGGTGCTACGAATCGGGCCCGTTCTTCGGCGAGCGAACGAGAGACTCCCGCGGCGACAGCACTTAAAATGTAGAACCATCCGACAACCAGAGCCGATGTCATGTATAGTTTCGTCAGCTTCGCATGGAAGTGGCCGCTGCGACGAAACAGCAGCAGTTCCGCCGCGGACGCGCCACCTTGCAACGCCTTGAACGAATCAATCAGCGCGACCATGGCCGCCGGTTCGAAAACGAAGATGTAGAACTTGGAAATAGTCACCATGCACACGACCAGCGTCGGGATGGCGTCGCAGATCATGGCGAAGTGATTCACGTGCTGAAATATGTAGATCGACTGCAGCACCATAAACACGACCAGCACGCCGAGGCAGACACGCTGCCGAATTCCAGCGAGCGTGCTTTGCTCGCGAAACACGCCACAGTAGCGCAGATACCACATCTGGGCGTCAAGAAAATTCTCCGTACCGCTCATGTCTGCGTATGCCTTCGTGTACGTCCAAGCGGAGCAAACTGAACTGGACCGATCGAAGCCGGGCTGCCCGGTCGAAAGGTCGATTCGTGGATGGCTTTCCACGCTCGCGCGACTTTTTCGCGAGATTGACATTTTCATTACACGTTTCCATGCACCCCGCCCCCCCTCCCCAGCCGGACCGGGGGTGTAAAAATTGACACCCGAACGCTGTCGCGCTGGAATTCCTTCGAAACGGACATGTACTCGGGGTACATTCTTTATCTTTCATTTGTTGACAGGCGCTTATTAGCGTAAACGATGGAAGATGACGCAATTTAGGGAAATTGGTTTCAGTTGGATTTAAAATATCATCAATACTGTTCATTTATTCATTCAATGGTAGAAAATTATACATTTATTCAAAAATACCGAATTGAAGATTACTCTAATGTTCTTAGTTGTATATAAGTTGTACTATTTACGCAATAATACATGTGAAAATAGCTTTGTTAATATTACGCCATGTACATATCACAATCTTATGTAAAAGATACTCAGTTCTTTTGCTATCATTACGGAAGGAGACGGCGAAGCCTGCTAGGTTAAATATCTTGGGTTTATATTGGATTGGAATATTGAAAGTTAAGGTTCTAAAGTTTTTCTAATGTGGCGAAAAAATATGGAGTAATCAGTAGGCTGGAGAACGATCTCGATTTGTTTTAGGTTATTTCACATATGCCATCATCGCACTTTGATTTTTTTTTCATTCATCTTATTTTTCGGCAAACAGCGACAAATTGATCGGCTTCAGAGGCTACCAAACCGCATTATGAACCTAATCTTAAAATATAGCCAACATATATCTGCTATAATTATGCTAGATATTCTTCAACGGTTGTCTGCGATCGTTACATTCAAATCATTAATAGTTGCTACAGTATCTGAGGAGAAAGAGTAGGTGAGTCCAGAATTCCTAACCCTTACTGTCACATAGTGGCAGTTTTTTCTTGTTTTTCAAAACGATTCAATGGTGCAACAGAACGCCTGGGAAAATAACAGACAGTGAGGACTTACAAACCGTTCATGTAAACAAAAACTAAGTAATGTGCTGAATGCCATATACGTGTAGATGTACTTGGTCTTGGCATTGTGTAACTGCAGTTGTCATCATCTCGTCAATGATGATGATCATTTCTTAATAATAAGATACATAAGAGTAAAACAATGGATGATAAAACACAAAGTTTGAGAAACGCTCGCTTGGTCGCAGCAGATTTCATACATTCATACCCCTAAATGACCATATAATATATGTTCTATTCCGGAAGGTAATACCATGAAGCCATGTGCTGGTACCAGCGGAACTACCCATGTGCATGAAGCAATGTATCCAAGAAAGTAGCAAGCTAGTTCCAATCATTGATTCATGCGAACTTCAAAAAATATATTAGAAAAAGGAAGTGCATTCGAAGAAAAGAGCCCCGTTTTACTCAAAGAAATTCAGTCAGTCTGGTTATCTTGGAACATGTGAATTGATTCGTTAGCTTTGAAAAGCGCTCTCTGATGACACCACAAGCTCCAATGCTTTTTGATAATTTGTTAATGGCTTTTAACTAGCATAATCTAAAAGACACTTTCGTCCTTCTCAACCCTGTGTTGAGGTAAGAGTTATGATCATCAGTTGTCATTAAAAATAACAATGTTTATTAAAAATTGCAACTGGCGTGTTTAAAAAATGTACAAAATACGTCATAATCTTGTGCTAAAACATAAATATGTGTGATAAAGTAAGCGCATGATGCTATCATACTTATCAAATAAAAACATGTTATTTAAACGGTCAATTTTAAAACATATGTAATGCAATATAAGTATACATATCATCACCAACGATAGTAAGTATCATAAAAAACAAACATGAGGCAAGTTTCTCAGGTAAAATAACTTTAGCATGAAACTCTAAATACCAAAATGTAGCAAATAAGGGTTGAATATATCAAGTCTGCAAACTACGCGAGTGTCACAGTAATACATTCTGCCGTGAATATTGTCCCAATTTCGTATCCCACTTTGACAGGAGCCCCAGAGTGTCCGCCTCTGAACATTTGGCTGACGATTTTTTTGCCTTCTGCGTTGCCAATTCTGCTGCAAAGTTTACCTTTTTCGCCGAACGCTGTTGAAACTGTCGCACTGGTACCATCTGCGATCTGCGATGCTCGCCCGGCTGGCAGCCACATTTCTTTTTTATCGCCACATGAGCATAAGTGAGGTGGAAGCATTCACGCTAGGATTTTGATGATGTTACCCAGCGCCACACTTTATCTGCGGAATCTGCTCCGCCTGCACGGCACAAAATGGCACCAAACATCTGCAGTGTAACATGCGTTTGGGTTAGCATATGTAAGAGCACTTTTTGTGTGACGACGTTTGTTTTTTTTTGTTGGCTTGTTTGTTTGTCTGTGTGTGTGTGTCCTTATTCTTGAAAGCTGTTCCAAGTTGGCCTCGTAATGTGACCACCCACTTGCTAATGAACGAGGTGGATTAAAATGAACTCAACACACATACACAATCTTACGCCAAATAAAGACAAGCAAAAGAATGACTCCTTGCGAGCATGTTTGTCTTGTTCCCGGGTCAGGTGGGGAGCATCTTGGCTCGGCAAAAGCAAAGGACTGCGGATTATCCTTACGGTTGGACCACATGCCGTGCATGGGTTTAGCTGGAGCAAACATTTTGGCATCTTCACTAGCTGCAGACGAAAAAAAGAGCTCCAGCCTGCCAGTGTCGTTGGAGCTTTCATTATTTTCCTATTCTACACATGGCATGCTTCCAGAATATTTACGGCATCTTCATTACGAGGGTTTCTGAGCAGTTTTCCACATTGCGACTGGTGAAAAAGATAAAATTATAAACGATTAAAATTATTTCGAACAATTTGTTTCACCACCAGCACATGAGCAAAACAACGCGCTCGCTTTAGCAAAGTTCCATTACAAGTGAGGAGCAACTTCGTTAAATTAGTTCTATTTATTACGCTTCACAGCCAGCGTCATAATTCAGAAAACCCGCAAGCGCGGCGGTCTGCAACCCTTCACTGCTACGCAGCCATTCATCCCGGCGTCTTCTATTAATGGACCTGGATTAATGGACACGTTTATCTAATTACTCACTTTGCTGGCCACGGACGCAAGTGTTTCTTTTTTCGCCCGTTCCGGCAACGGCACGCTACTACATACCCGCGCACCCGCAGGATATAATTTAATTTGTACGCTCATTACTGAAACTGCCTGCCACTCGGTGCCCGGGCGCGGCCAATCCACGCGTCCAGTTGATGGTTACACGGCCCGACGCAACGTCAGGATCGTTTTGAAAGGGACGCCAGACAACAAAAACGTCGGACCAACTTTGGAGGGCGTTTAAAGTTGGTCGCGGTAGTTTGCGCCACTGTCAGTTGCGCCGGCTTGCATATGCATTCTCGCACACATTGCATGCGCGCACTTCGCATTGCACGCCAGGCGCAATGAATCTCGCTTTAGCTAATTGCTGCCACTACCCCGCAGGTTAGGCAGTGAATGGCAATAAATATGCGCCTTTTTTCAAAACGCATGCCACCGACACTGGTGTTCCGGTAGGAAGCGGAAAAAATAACATTTTGCTCCGCTCGCTCGGCGCACAAAAGCGCACTAGAGGACTGTGCCACCGACACGATGCACGATGAAAGCCCGTTGCCTTTTGTTTTGTGAGCAATAGGGACCGATGACGGACACCGGGCGCTGCTCGCCGCACATCCTGGGACGCACAAGTGCTATTATTTTTAATACAGATGCATGTTACGAGGTACTATCTTGCTAATCGGGGATTAAAAGCATCGTTGGAAGGCTAGTTTTTAGCTAGCAATTTTTGCTACCAACGAGTATAATATGAGCCAAGCATCATGCACGCTGCACTCTCCGAACCAATCGAATAAACTTACTTTTCATGCATGTTGTTTCATATATTTAGAACAAATTTTCGTAAGAAAAAAAACGATAAAATAATTAAAATAAGACATAATTTTCTCTGGCTTTCCCATTTAATGTTAATAGTTTAATACATTAATTATCCAAACAACTTTTAAGCTCTGTTTGCACAAAACTTTGCACTCCAATCGAACATAAGCATAAGCATCGTTTCCGCAATTTTCAACATAAATATCCATTGCACTCGCCCGGGAAAGCACGTTTCGCTGTCAGGAATTAATTGCTTTCTAGACAAAGCATTCACTTTTTGCCGTATTTATCATTCGCAGTGCATTGCACACAATCCCATGCATACACACACACACTGGCCGCAACGTACCATGGTATTGCTACGTTAAGCTCGTTGCATCCAGATCGCAAGCGGATGTTTTGGGAGCTTTCATTTTTATCTTCCCTCCCGAGCGGGAAAAAAGGAAGCACAACGGGCGGAAGCACAACATCAAAACCGTTCCGTTTTTTTTTTCTTTTTGCTGCCGTTCTGTTTACCCGCCTAAATTTGCGCTATAATGTGATATTGCTTTCCGTGGCCTACTTAACACGGGTCCCGTACATTCATTATCGCACTGACGGATCGTACGAAGGCTGGCTGGCTCGTTTGCGCGCCGATGCTGTGGGCCGAATGCACCCCAAAAACCTAATTTTTGATGTCGCTTAATTAAGGATTTTTATTGAATAATTTTTTTTTTTTATTGATAAATTACACACAACCGGGTTTTCCGGTCGATAGGCAACGTGGAGGCATGTTTTTATCTGCGTTCGAAGAGCCAACGTCACGTGACGCCATCTTTGTTTGTCATGGCACACCGTGCGACCACTGTCATCGTCGTACGCCGTTTTAAGATAGCGACAAATTGAAAAATGTTATTCATTTCTCCGCACTGACCAGCCAACAGCCGTTTACAACCACCATGTGATCTCTAGACAGAGGGACAGCAGGCGAAAAAAAAAGTTCAATAACAAATAATCGAACACCATAAATTTTATTGATTTACGATATGTCTTCCCTTTCCGGCGGCCTTCGGCCACGTGAAAGATGCGGTAGCAATAAATTTTAAAGCTTCCACGCGCGTTGATACTCGCCAACAGCCGCGGCTCAAGTGCGAAAGCAGAACCGTACGCGGAGCAACCTTTCGCACGTTCGCGGCGCGCAAACAGTGGTCCGCCAAGTGCGCCTGGACCGCGGCACGGCATCCGGATGCGGAGGATACATTTTACTATTGTTTGCCCCAAGGAGTGTCCTTACGGTTTTGTTTTTTTTCTTCTTCTTATTGCTTGCTCCCACTTTTATCTGCATTAGGGAGTAACATGCTCGTTGCCCTGGCCGCGCCTGCCTGGTTTGTCCTTCCCGAACTCGCCCTAACAGCCGAGTGTCGGTGGCACCACCGGGAAATTGTAAATGTAGGTGATCAAAGATTTTTTCTTCGTTTTAAACTAATCATGAGGGCAAACGTGTGAAGCAACACAACGAAAAAAAAACTAAACTTAAATTAACTTCCGAGAAAATGGTCATCTTCTTCATGGGAGCGTAATCTACGGGTTGTTGGTTGAGTGCCAGTGCGCCGGTATCTGCCATCCGTACCTACCCGCCAATCCACTGGAGAATGAATTCTTTTATTGTACACAATTACGCAATACAGTACCAAACGTTCTCGCTACACGGTAAAGATTTTCTCCCTGCCTCACATGCTGAATTCAAAATGCAGCAATCGCAGCAGCAGCAGCAGCAGCTACCAATGCCTACTACTGCCATGTTTCTCGCTGACAGCTACAAGCAACCCACACACACACACACACACCTGCTGCCACCGCCTGCGCCTACTAGTGAGCAAAGTTGCTTCTTTCAGTCCCAGCTTCCCAGTCCCATTTTATTGTGCGCCTTTTGACTTTCGAAAGCACGGCAATGTCTCAGCAATGCTGGGCTTCCTTTATCTCCGTCGTGGAAGGGAGGGGACGTGAAGGCCTCCATTCATGCCGCCAACTATCCGTTTGAGACAATAAGGTGGGAATTCTTTCCGTTCCGCTCAACACGGTAGGAGAAAATTGCAAAGGAATTGAGTAAAAGCTTATGAATTTTCATGCTTATCACTGCTGCATACGAATGGCATTAAGATTGTGCTAGACACGCGACACGACACGACCGAAACACGGCTGCTGTTAACGAGTCCGTTCGTTGACATGTTATTAAATGGTTCAAACGTATCCGGGGCGTGTTACGTGGCATAGTTTTGTATTTTGCTGACAATAAATGTAGTATGGTAATTGAGTTCTGTAGATTACGCATGCTCTTGCTCCACTTGTACGTCGAACCGACGTATTTGAAGTACACGAAAAGAACATGAGTCTTGTGTACAGCAAACTTAACGCTCGCAATCGAAATAAACTCGAGGTAATTGAAATGGTGATGAATCTCGGATCTAGCCAGAGTGCAATTATCTAACCTTTTCCTCAATTGCTCCAGCTGTACCTGTAATTGCTAGTCTGATTATAGCGCAAGAAAGAACGTACTTCAGGGTCATCCACATGCTCCTGCTTAGCACACTAGCACCCAGCTGTTTGTATCCAGCCGGCAGCACATTTGCCACCGCCGACCCCGCCGGAAAACACTCGCCGCCCCATGCCAACGTAACCGCGGTGTAAGATATATCTCATTCTTTTAATTTAATTTACAGCTGCTCCGGCCACGGCAGCACTATCGCCGGCGCAGAAGGCAGACGGCGTAAGGACCGGGTTCCACGCTCATCTCGCCAGAGTGAGAGATTTCAGCGTGCCAGCCAGAACGAACGCAAATGTAGCGATGAAAAAGTTCAGTGTGCCCTACGTTCGTTACTGATGCCATTGAGATGAGATGCGCCTCCACCCGTTCCGCCAGGGACTACGGCCCTACGCCCTGCGCGGGTCTGCTTCCCGGCTACACGCAAAATGAATTAAAACTTGCCGCTCCTTGGGCTGCACGGAAGGCAACTTTTACAATTATGATGGACTACAGGGCCGCGTCCTCCGCAAATGAAGTGCGGCAGGACTGCCTGCCGGTGGGTCGTTCGGTGCAGAAAGTATGTTTGCTTGCCGAGAGTGGGGGGGAGGGGGTGAAATCCCCCTGCATGCGGGGGAGAGGTAATAGAAAATTTAATAATAGAGGACGAGCATAGAAAACGGGGCGCGGAAAAAGAAAAGCTCGGCCAGATCTTGAATCGTTTTGCAAATGTTTGTAAATGGCGTCTCGTTCGTGCAAATGAAACGAAATAGATTGTTGCCGTTTGCCCCCGAATGGACATTAATTATGGAGCGTACTTAATGGACAATGCGATCGAGATATACTCTTTTTGTAACCCCGACGCGGTTCCCTTTTATGTGGAGCCGAACCGTACCCATTGCCATCCGCCCACTTCACGCGCCGGATCCGCCCAATCCGCCCCCCCCCCCCTCACCACAACTCCCTCTCCTAACCGCCTATCGAGTTCTTTGTCGTGGCCGTGGCTCGCCGTCCGTTGTTGTGGCTTGTTTTATTTTTATGAACCTTTTTTCGGTGCGTCCGCTCGGTGAGTTAACCAAATAAACGAGCGCACAAAGCACCACGGCATGAAAGGCTTTTCATTTCTCTCTCCTCCGGGCGTCCGCGCCGGAGCCAGCTGAACGGAAAAAAAATAAATACGGAGATCCGGCGGAAAACCAGCCGGGCAGGACTTTCTTATCCTGCTCGTACCCATCATCCCGCTTACCTTTCTTGATTTCGGCCCACGTCTTGGCGAGTTTTTTGTTCCACGCTAGGACAGAAAAGGGGACACGCACACGCACTCTTGCACAGCGAGACACACAGAAACACACACACTGGGGAGGGGACGCGTTGGGCGTCGCTTCCCACTATCAGTCAGCTGCCACGCGAGCTGCCACCGGGAAAACGTGTTAAAGTTCGTCTCCGATGGCTAACACGATCGATAACGGTTGATCTCGGCTCGGACGCAGCGTCAAGCTATTGCCTCAACTTTTCAGGTACTTAAGCATAGCACAAAGGCGACCACAACATCAACAATGACACTCGCAGAACACACCATAGCATAACAAACTCCCACCCTGCGCCCCCACACCGGATACGCTTCACACTTCGGCGCTACGGGGTGGAAATTTTCCCCTGCCCGCTCACTCTCGCACGCACACTCTCTCTCACTATCTCTCTCGGTCACGCACGTTCTATCGTTCACGGGGGCGATTCCGATTCTGGCGATTCTTTTTTCCCCGATTTCCACCCCGCCTTTCAGTGACCTGTAACCGGATTAGGTTTTATCTATTTCCCGACGCGTGCGGGAGAAAAAGCACTCCGATAATACAGAACCGTAAAGCAACCGGAAGCAACGTCGGCGGCGATGGGACGGCCCCGGACCGGAGTGAAGCCACAGGCCACAATCGCGGTGATCGAATGAGCGTGCGATAATTGATTGATTCCGCCTAGACACGGTTATTATTAGCGTTTTTATGCTTTTGTTTGTTTTATTTCTTTTGTGTGGCGTCGTCGTTCACTAATGGATCTCCACCGCCAGCCAGCAGGTCGTCCTTGGACGCCTAATCGAACACTGGTAGCTGATCTGAGTGCATTCCACGACCTCGGAACCTCGCGGCAGTTAAAGGATGCTAATAGCACGTTGCGGACAGACCGTTCCTAAAGCGACACACGGCCACGGTACACTGCGAAGCGCTGCCCAGAGCAGGTCCTCGGACGAACGGACCTACGGCCCAACTATGAGTGACCAACTTTAATGACCGATCCGGATTTCGCGTTCCGATTCCGTGTCCGTTTCCCGTGTTGGGTTGGGTAGCGAGCGCACGCCGCACGTTCGTTGTTCGCTTTACCGAAGACGACGAAAAACTGACTTCAACCTGGCTGGGTCGACTCGTTTTGAATGGCATCCTTGGTGACCCTCGGTTTGCCGCGACCAAACGGCGGCGGTGGCATCGGCTGCTGGGATGCCCTGATGCTGAATCTGAGCGACGCGATTCAAGACAAAGAGTGCGAGCGAGCGAGCAAGAGAGAGAAATAGAGAGGGAGAAGGAGTGAACGAAATCTCTCGCAACGGTTACCCGAGAGAGAGAGAGAGAGAGAGAGAGAGCTCCGTCTCCATGCGAGAGCTGATATCTTGGGCACGATGATGACGATGATGCTGCTGCTGATGCTACCTTCAGCCAGGACTCCGCGCGCGCTTCGTATCGATCCTCCCGAGTGGCTCCAGGAGTCTTGTCTCCCGGTTGGCTATGGCTCCGGCGAGTCTTCTGCCCCAACCCACCCGAAGACGGTCACTTTTCAGGACACCGCTGACGAGAAGCAGCGTCAGGGACATTGGCTACGTAGTGAGTGATGCTTTCCAGTAAACAACAAACACTTTGCTCGTGATGAGAGCGAGAGTGCAACAAAGTGACAGAGAGACACAGCGGAGAGGATCCAGGATCCAAGCGCCGGAGAGGAGCACAGTTGCCGAAGATCAAACCAACGGGGTTTTTATCAGCCAAACAAATCACTTGGTCTCTGGCTGGGGTGCTGGCTGGCTCGTTCACGAGACGTCCACGAGGGTCACGAGTGGAGAAACTCATTTTCCTCTCGCACCACTCCGGCTCATTTCCCGAAGCCGGGGGCCTCCACGCACAAAAACTCACACGGTTTTTCACTATTTTTCCCGCGGTGACCGATATTGAGTACATTTGGAATGGAATGGGAACAAATTGAGCGCCGAGCGCTTTTTTTTGTTTTCGAAACAGAAGGACGGTGCTCTAAACTCTATCTCGCGCGATGCCCAATCCGGATGGGTGTGGGAAGAAAGCCGGAAGGACGGAGTGGGTGCGCTGTGGGGGAAACAGTCCAATTATAGTTGATCAAACTGTTCGGCAGATAGATGAATGGGAAATTATCGTCCGTTTTGGGAGAAATTTGCACTGCCGTGCTCTACAGTTTGATCTGCAATTTTATAGGACTCAATGTCATGCATTCCTTTTGCGAGAATGAAACGAGCAATTATGCGTTTATTGATATTAAAATGTACTGCCAACGAGGATGGAAAAAATGTTTCTAAAATTGCGTTGCGTGGCTTTCTATGAAAATAAACCGAAAATTAAAAAAAAGAATGATTGCCGATTTGTGAAACACTACATATTTCATAGTTTTTGTCATTGAACATTTCCATGATATTTTAAAGATTCGTTCAACATAGATCCAACCTAGTTTTAGTACTATTTGTGATAGCTTTGTTATCATTATAGTTTGTAGTCTATAAAACAAAATTGACTACGACATCGATATCATTAGTTATGGATTACTTGGGATATGGTCAATCCATTACAGTTCGTGTACCATGAATTTGCATTAGTATTCATAAAGCGTTTCAGCTCGATTAAAGGTTTATCGGTATATTTTAAATTACGCACGCACTTTGATATCATAACAATGTTTAGCTCATGTAGAACACCCTGCTCCGATGAGTTTTAGCACTAGCGATAACATTAGATGTCAATTGACACTTTAGGAACTTTGAGTTCCGTGGTTTTCGTGTGGTTTGCAATGTGGTTTGTGATAATTAAGAATTTCTCAAGTTATTTAAATTACAGTTCTTATTCCTCTCGATAACATTCGGAGTCAATAGGCACAACTTTATATTTGGTCTGAATCGCTTGATCGAATTGATTGATTTAACGTTAGATCGATCTAACATCATTTGTTCCCATTCCATCCCATTATTCTCTTCATTAATCTTGACTTGCCACGATTATATGAAGAACTAAGAAACACAAGAGTGCATTGTTCACGTAGCACCTTTGTCCAGGTACTTCACTGAGACATTGACCAGGTACTTCATTCACCTGCAAGGAAGTGTTTTAATTGGATTAAAATGGTTTGAGATGAATTTGTTATGAAGGTTGTGTGAAAAACACAAACGAAACATTAATTATGAACCAATTTTATCCAGTCGGCCTTATTTTCAGGTGCGCAAGTGCATCGTCTAACGCAATACAGGTTGTATGTCCGAATATCCTCCGTACGCAGCCAGAAGTTACAAACTTCACGATACATTCACGACCTACTTGTTTTTGAATGTATTCAGTATTGTGTAGTGTGAATATTTAGTATATAACGTAAATGTTCCATGTAATACAGTTAATATAATACAGTATACAGTTATGTTATTTTATGCAGATGTTATTTAATAATACCAGTTATTGTACAAAACATACCACAGCATTTTTTGCATATGTTTTTTTTACATTATTTTTCTTACACTCAAACCTTACTTTGCACACAATTCTCATCGTCCTGGACGGCGAATTATCGCTACCGCCGGAGGAATTATTCCGCAGGGTGCCAAACAATAAAATACGAAAAACTCCTGCTGAAGAAAAACACTTAAACAAAACTTTCATCGCTTTGGACCACCGAAACGGTGCCCCATTTGGGCGCCACAATAGACGGAATGTTTTTTTGATAACTCGTAATGGTACACCATCATCGCTGCAGGCGCCAGTGTCCCAGGCAGGGCTGCCGGTACGTAACTAACAGTTTGCAAGCAGTTTCTTCGCCAACTTCCGTGCACCCAGCAGCAGTTCCCAGCGGTACTTCGTTCCCCGCTTCGAGACTGTGCTGTGTGCTGCAACACGGACACGATCGGACAACACCGCTGTAATTCCATCGATAATAGACCAAATGCATAATGAATTACACACCCATTAACATGAATGTGGCAAGCTTACCCAAATCGACCCATATAATATTTATATTCACATTACACTGTACCCGGCCCGGGTGGCCATAGCGTTACACATCCCGCCACTGGAGTACGGCGCACCTAGGACGCCCGGTTTCGGAAGGTCAGGAAAACCGAGACGCGCGAAGATGGATCCGTGTGTAGATGGTGGGGAGCAAAAAAAAACCTGTCTGAGTACGAGCTTGGGGCTGGCGAGCGTGCGCGCGCGCGCCTGGATTACGCTAAACGTCGACCGTCCCATCGCAGGCCAGTTTCGAAGGGCGTCCCAGCATCCACCCGCTCCACCCACCGGCGTCTTGCCGGAGCGATATACGACCGGTCCATTACTGGAGCCATCCTTCGAAATCAACCAGCCATCGCCATAAGAGCCGCCATACATCATTCACATTTCGATGGCCCCTCCGGGAGTACAACTTTTCGCCGACCGCCAACACTTGCTCGCGTGTGTGTGTTTGAGGGTGGGTGGAAAAAACATCCTACCGCCATCAGCCATTTTCCTGGGGGCGGTTTTCCTTTCATCCTTCACTCGTGGTGCTTTTTTCACGCCGTGGTTGTATGTGTTTTTTTTGTGTTCTTTTTCATTCGCTCCGGCTCCGTCCCTCGCCCTTTGTCACACTTCTTCATTCACGGGCGCCAACGGGCGCTTTCCATACGTTCGTCGCGCCACCCTTCACCCCCCATCCCCCCGCCAACCTTTTCCATCACCCAACGCTCAATCTCTCATCACACGGTGGTTGGTGGTGGAAGCGAATGCTCGTCGACACCATCGGTGTCGGATCGGAAAATTCGCATCGCCTACTTTTCCTGAGCAAGCAGTCGAGTGGGGGGGGGGGGGGGGGGGGGGGAGGGGAGAGAG